>JAMXBB010000009.1:45845053-46279874 GCA_024138015.1 Lumnitzera littorea
TACGTATAATATATATAGTGTATATATGTATATATAATACCGTAATTTACGATTTTACAATAACATAAACTATATACTATATATTATAAGTATTGGAATATATATATATGTATAATCATAAGGTACATAAGAAGAAAATAAGAAAATGAGAAAAATAAGAAATATACCCAAAATAACAAATATATGATTTAAATAATTAGTAACTTATAAATATGTTACGAAAAAGCGAAAATCAATATTTTATAATTTTTTTAAATTTAAATAATAATTTTTGAATCACAATTTAAGTTACGAGTCACAACGTCCAAAACGAACCTCGTTACGGGAAAATACGCTCGAAAACGATCAAAATAGACTATAAGATCATAACGATCCGAGTTAAAACGAAAAAGTTACATGCGATTCGATAAAAAGCTCGAATCGACAGTTTCACGTAACTAAGTGAAATAAACCTTATACATTATAACTCTAGTTAGTTTTAAAATTCCCTATCTTACAAATTTTCCTTATTCTCAAGTGATCACGATATCGACCCTGAGTTGCCCATCGATTATTACGATCCCTGAACTAACCATGGCCGAGTGAGTTTTTCCTTATGATTCCATACTTGTTTGTGTTTATAAGTAGTGAATCTAAATTATGATGTATAAATGAATGTGTATGGGGTTGGGTTATGCTTGTGCATGATAATTGTTGTGAATTGAGAATCTACTTTAAAGTTCAATAATATAATGTTTGATGCATAGTAGATTCAATAGATTGATTGTTTGTGACTTGGAATGATCACTGATTAAATATGACTTAACTTTTATTCGACTAGAAAAGTTAACTTGGATCATTCATAAATCATGCACTGCATAACTATTTCCGAGCAGTCACATTACACGGAGGTAGCGAGAGGCCATACTTGGGTTGATTATTGAATGTTATTGATTTCGTACGGTGTATGTTATGCCCCGAAGTCGTGAAGTCGCAACAGTCCCGCCGTATAAACTATTCTATGATAGAAACTGGCCTCACAGTTCCTACCATAGAGATAATCTACACAAGGCGTCGACGACCACTCGCTTTGAAGTAAACAATTCGATTAATAATTTACTACAAATATGATAATTATCTCAAATTACTACTAAACATAGATAATTATATAAATAAGTCCACAGAGCTTCCCAGGAAGATTTACATAATAACTGCAGTTTACTAATTTACAGAATAACTAACAGTCTTCAACCTTTAACTACAAGGTCAGTTTAATTACACATTATGCTAAATAACTTGATCCTCACACCCCTGGCTTCAAAAAGACTAACCTCTGGATAATTGTAGGGCGGCATAGTACTGGAAGAGATTACAAATTAGAACCTGCAAAAGGATCTATAAGGGTATGAGCAACTACAGCTCAGTAAGTTGAATTGGAGACTCATGAATGCGTACAAGCACAAACAGGGTTATCAAACAATTATTTTCATGCAATGCAACAATCAAGTGTCATCGCACAACGTAGTCCGGTCCGTTGTGAAATCAGAGAAATTTCACCCGCTCCGATCCGGATTGAGGAGTTCCATGTTATGCAGCAGCTCACAACCAAACCCAGGCTTGTGCAATGGAGACCTCACTCCTCCCACGACTACCTTCAAACCATTGACTTCACCCCCGCCGCGACCTCCTCTCCTGTCACTTAGTTTGACTGAGGATGAAGAAGGGACCATTTTGCAATCCTGCGCTATCCCTTTCGAAGGGGTCGGTATTTGGTTGGAAAGTCCTATGATCTCCTAACGGGTTACAATGCATGACGTTTTCGGTTATTACGGTCGACTAAGATTAAATTCCGGTTAAGGTTTTCAAACAAGTTCATACCAATTAAATCAGTCACAAAATCATTCACAACACAAATTCCAGCACGAATTCAGATACATCAAACACATGCGCAAACTACTTACAATCACAAGCATATACAGGCCTAAGTCTCCGAGCACTACAAAACTAGTACTCTATTACAATAAGCAATAACCCAACTTACTTGAATTTGCTCGATCGCTCGATCCTCAAATTGCGAGTTGATTTATTTCTGGGTGTCCTATAATACAAATAGGTTCTTTTAGTACTTATATTTTATGGATTCTTATTCTAATTTATAATGTAACTCATTTTCCTCATGTATACCTACAACGTATTAATAATTCGTTGTATTATATTTCGGGGTTCGGTTCCTAAACTAGTATCTAGTTTTTATTCCTAAGTTGTGATTAGGCTCGAATCCCAATGTGACATTAATCACCTTATGTTCGGGTATTCAAATATCCTATTGGGTCGTAATTTTGGTATTCTAACTATTCGGTACACGCTAACCCTAATTGAGGTATCGGATTTATTCTCGATGTGTAAAAATTTTACATTTTGAGATATTTACTTAAAATTAAATATTATTTCAGATTTATTATTTTTCTGTTTTCAATTATAATATTAACTAAATAGCTTTATTTTTTTAGATTTATTAATTTACATTTTCACATATTCCTAATTTCTTATATTCTTTACCTAAATTCCCTAATTAATCATACTTAATACCTAAAAGCTAGGATTAGGGTTCCACTGCAGAGATTAACTTCCTTAATCATCTAATCAAGATCTAAATCAGTAATTAACATCCTAATCACCTAATTAATCCTAAATCACCCAATTTTACTATCATTTTAGGGCTAAAAATTAACTTAAAATTTTTGAAAATTAATTAAAAAAAAGGGCTTCATAGCACTGTTCTACATTATATGAGAATCCTACAGAAAAATTTTGAGCCCCAAACTACATCCCTAAGCCTATTTAATTTCCGGTTTAATCATGCTCGGTTTTGAACAATTTCTTAAGAACCCTATATTTCCAGACATAATTAAACTAAATCAATATTTTTCCCTAAATCTACATATAATAAAACCTCAGAATAACAAGTTTCATAATTTTCTGGGCAAAATAACTAATTTTACAAAATTATACAAAAATCGGGATGAATAAATGACTAACCGGTTCAAAGCTTTCTGGCCGTCCAAACCCAGTCCAAGGCTGTCGGCCGGTCCAGACGCTGGTCCTAGTGTAGGGTGGTGGTGGTGGTTCGGTCCTAGGTGATGGTGGGTGGTGGTGGGTGGTGGTTTTAGTTCACCTTGCTAATCTGCACAGTTTTCTTTTTTTTTTTTATTTTCAAGAATTTCTCTTGATTTTTCTTGTGTTTCGATTTTTCTCAGATCAAAAACTGTCCAAATGTCTTCTAAGAATTTTTTCCTTATTTATAGATAAACATAGTAATTAATGTGCATTAATTTGATGGGATTTTGCCCCATTTCCTTGATTTTAGGCTTTTAGTTTGGCAAATTCTTATTGGTTATTTTTTTTTCTTTTCAATCACGACCTGATCTTGTTGCAGTTATCTTCTTCTGAATTTTTTCTTATTTTTTTATAATTATTTTGTATTTTTCTTTAATTATTTACTTAATTTTCGGCCTATTTTAGCAATTACGCGTATTTTTATCTACACGTAAATACATGTAGGGTACACGTGAATATTCCTAAATATTATTTTGGTTATTCTAAAATTTTTAATATACATATAATCTATCTCTACTAATTTATTAGTTATTATATTACACTTTTTGCCTTTTCGGTAATTAGCAGTTATTATGTTTAAAATTTGAAAATTTTATAGTCTCCTATTTTACTACTCACTTTCTTAAATTTAAGTTTACAGGGTCATTTTTATTGGTATTTTGTTAAATAGTTTATAATTTGGGTTTGATCGGATCCTTTAGCCGATCGCCTCAAACCTTGGGTTTTAAGCTCAAACCTATGGTTACTTAGCTTGGCTTTAGGGTTTACAGTGTACACGTACGATATGACCTTACCCTTGCCCACGGGATGACTAGGCGTTGGAGGCGCCAACCGCCTGGCTATGGGTCGAGTCC
The DNA here is from genome assembly GCA_024138015.1 of Lumnitzera littorea. Classification (NCBI taxonomy): domain Eukaryota; kingdom Viridiplantae; phylum Streptophyta; class Magnoliopsida; order Myrtales; family Combretaceae; genus Lumnitzera; species Lumnitzera littorea. The sequence continues at coordinate 45,849,004 of JAMXBB010000009.1, forward strand.
AGAGGCCTTCGTTTAGGGGTGAGTGAGGGCTGCGTGAACCTACTCACAATCATATGTAGAATTCGTTTTGATAAAGCTAGTAATGGATGTACCATTACATTTTAAATATGAAGCGCGGAGTTTCATTATAAAATAAGTTCTAATATGATACCCGGATCTGACTGTACCGAAGAATCTCCAACCCTGACTTCGGAAGGCTCTAAATCTGAGTTACATGCAGTACCTGGTCACCTGCATGTATTTGTTTGGCACACTGCTTGTTCATGCATTCATTTGGTTGAACTTAACTGTAGTATAACTTGACTGTTGTATGGTTGAAGGAAAATATCTCACTAAGCTAGTAAGCTTATACCCTTGTAGACTTCTCTTGCAGGCCGACTTATTCGTGGAGTCAGGCCGTCGTATGCCCGAGGTTAGCTTTCTATATGGGATCCATGTGGGAGCTGTTTGAGGACAGAGAGTACTTTTGACTAAATGTAGAGTTGAATATGTAATTTTTATATAGTTTGACTTTAGGCATGTTTTAAACGCTATATCTGTAAACTTTTATATACATAAATTATGTGTTATGTTTTCTATATTATTATTTGTTATGAAATGCTATTGCTTAAGCCTGCGCACTCTTGGTAGTTAGTAGTAGTTGTAGCCTTGTGTATCGTATTAAAGGGTCGTTGATTGTAAGGGAACTCAATCTACAATCCTTTATACGGTATACGGCGACTGCCACGACTAGCCCCCTCGGGTCGCGACAACGTATTCGAGGAACATCCCTTAAATACAAATATTAACTAGTTCTTTCTCATCACAAATGTCTTATATATCCAAAAAGCGTTCTCTGAACTACGTAATATAATCTATGAGATCCTCCTTGGACCTCTAACAAATTCATCTCATGTCGATGAGAGTTACCCTTTCTTTAATAGAGAAGAATTTTTCCAGAAACATCTTATACATTCTATCCTATGAATTGACTTATCTTGGTAGGAGATTGACATACCAAGTATAAGCTTTTTCTGTAAGGGATTTTGAGAATTCCTTCAAATTCAGATTATCATCTAAGCCATAGACTTCTAAAGTCTCAATAAATTTTAATAAGTGTTCCTTTGCACTCCCCTTCTTCGCGTTAAACAACATAAACTTCGAACTCATATGGTCCTTTGAATATGGCTTATTAGTAATGTGTGAATGGTATGGGAGCTTTAGATCTAAGACACTTGATGTGGATTTCACCTATATTTCCCGCATATATACGTCTAAATTCTCCTTAGTCATGAATGAAGCCCTTTGAGTAGATGTTTCTATCCTTATTAGCATTGTAGGAGCAGGATTAGTGAAATTCACAACCATGGAATTTGTAGGAGCCAAATTCATAGGGGTAGGGTGTGTAGATTTGACAATTGTAATACGTGAAATGACACATGAAAACAATGAACCTCCCATCTAAATTCCTTAATTTATTAATTTGGATGGGGTAGGCTATGTAAGTATAGGCTCTACTACAAGAGGTTACTCCTCAGCTCTTGGAATGTCTTGCTCATCAATAATCAGGGGATTAAGTGGTTGAGAAGCTTATGTAACATATTGTTGCATCACATTAGAGAGACCCATAATAGTTGTCCCTTGTTACGTAGCAGCAAATGTAGCTAAAACAGGTACACAATAGGCAAATATCACTCGAAGCTCATTTAGAATCAGATTAGTTTGTCACAACTCTTACACTAGTTATACATTGTTGGGACCAACTTCTTGAGTACCATCTCCTTGATTGGTACCTCCCATTGGAGGTAGATTTTGATTGTTGGAAACAATAACACCGTCTATAAACCTTACTTTTAGCAGGCCTATGATTTGACTAAGAGTGCTTCTCAAATGTTCTTAAGGATCAACTAAACTAAGAACTCAAGTTTATAATTAGAAACAAACTTATTTTTCCAATTTGAAAGTCTATTATTGATAAAACCCAAACTTGAAAAACTGCAAACTCTAAAGTCACCTAAAAACCCTAAAATAATTAATGACTTTTAACCCTAAGTGACTAATCGATAATTTAATTTGAATAATTTCATTCAACTCTAGAAAATTTCATAATTTTATAAGAATCGAATCATAATCTACAAAACAATTCAAGAAGTAAATCTTAAAACAATTCCTTATAAGACAATGCCTTTATTTTCATGCCTAAGTCTTACATATAAATAAGTAGACCAACAAATCACCCTAAATGACTTATCAATTGAAAGTTAGAGCCATTTATCAACTGATAACTTATCCAAAATCTAATAATAAAACACTTTCCTTATCACCACTTCACTTATACTATATATAGACAAATTATCACAAAATTTCACATGCTTAACTTTAATAAATGAGACAAGACAACTCCATACCCAAAAGGACACTATATGGCAGGTTTGTACAAGCTAGTAAGGGGGACCATACTCTTATTTTTCATCCATCAATCGCTTTATCTTACACTCTACTATTCACCTCTTAATGCTTATATCATTAATAAATGCAATTCTTAACTTTTGTGTATGCTACAAGACAACAAAATCAAACTTCTTAAACACACAATCACCCCCATTCCCAACCAGCTACTATTTTATCATTTGCTCTCACTTTCAATTTCATTTTTACTTCCTTTTCTCTCACTTTGAAAACAATACAAAGGAAGAAACAACCAAACCCTACAAAATCCATCACTTGCCGCTACTTTTCCAAGCTTCCACGTACGGCATACTCAACTTCTTCTTGTGTCTTTCTTTTCCAACATTCAAAGCTCCTTTAAGATCCTTAGAACACTACTTAAACCCCACCTCAAAGGATCACAACTTGGGTTTCAAAAAGGGTACAAGAAGGAGGAAGTAAGATAAAGAGCATAAGTGAACCTTAGTAAACAACCATCATACTTTTGCTTTGTAGACTCGTAAGTATTTCTTTGTAGACTCGTAAGTATTTCTTTGTATTAGTAGGTTAATATTCATGTTAGGAGACTATGATTTTTTGAAGATATAAGTATGATCATAAGTTGGTATAATATCTAAGACCATTATAAGAAATAAACTCATGTTACCCTTACATGAAAATTTAAGTATGACTATGTAAAGTTAGTGTTTTGTAAAAATACTTGTTTAACACTTTAAATGAAAGATTTTAAGGTAAGAAAATCTTAAAATGAGAACTTGAATGGAAAAGAAACATGTTAGACGTAAGGATTCAAAGGGCATTTAGGTGTTGATTATACTTTTATTAAGTTAAACATACTCAAATCTAGACTTAGGATAAAGAAAAATCCATTACATGAAGTTTTATGAGGAAACTAACTTTGTAAGATATATACTATGATATGGAAGTTGTAATAAGTATGAGATCTACTATTTTCATTAAAAGTATGAGTCAAATAATCCTCTCATGGAAAAGAAGTCAAGTTAAGATTTGAATATAAGTAGCTTAAGTTCATAATCTAATACTTAAACTTAAGAAAATGATGAAACAAGTTGGAAAACCGAGTTGGAAGCCCTCATACTCAAACCAACCAAATTTAGAACATCCTTAAAAGATACTTAAAAATATGATAAAAGTTTATTATTCGGTAAATGAAGTATATACATATATATATAGTTTTGTTTTGGCTTAAGCACAATAGTGCAAATGAAATAAAACTTAAGGTCTAGAACCCGGATTTTGGTTTAGGTCGATTAATTATCTCCAAACCCTGACTACAGGGGGCGTAATTCTAAGTCATATGTAGTTCCTAGGCTACTACATGCATTGCTTGTCATATTGATTATTCATACATTCATATGATTATGTATTTAATAAATTTCTGTCATACGGTATTGATGAGGGTATTTATCTCACTAAGCTTAAGTTTACACTTCGATAGATTTCTTTTGTTGCAGGAAAACCTCTTCACTAATCTGGGCGGAAGCATGCTCATGGTAAGTCTCGTATAGAGACGAGTTGGAGCAATCATGGAGCATAGAGGAGATTTTGTAAAATTTTTTGTAAGTAGTTATTTACCTTTATTTTATTCATAACATAGTTTAAAATTTATGATACAGTTCCTATTATGAATTGCATTTGTTTGTAATATTCTTTTGGTGTGAAATGTAACGAGTTCATACGTTTACTTGATTAATGTATGTCTTAAAAAGTTAATTTTAGTAAATTGCTCTATATTGCTTATCTATGAGCCTGGTGATAACGTATAGTGGAAGGAGTCTTATGTATCATGTGGAAGGTCTACAATCAGTAAGAGAGTTGATAGTAGACCTTTGTACGATACACGGCAACTTACTACGATAACAATATTGTTGGATCATGATACCATCTTATTCTTGATCATTACTAGCCATAGGATAAGTAAGTCTTCTTTTGGAGGTACCATGACATGAGTGCCAAATATTTCCTCCCCAGTGGAGTCACGAAGAAATGTGTAGGTCCAAATTGTATGAGGTTACGTACGTGCTACATAACCAATCGTGCTGCACTAAGGAAATGACTTGACTTACACGTATGGGATAATCAGGTGGGATAGGATAAGAAAGAGGAGTAGGCAATCTTGGTAGGCTCTAACATATTAGGTGGCAAGTGGAGAAGCACGATAGCATCAAACTCTATAATGGATGAAATTAGGGGTAATGTTCTTCGAATGTTCAAGTGTTTAAACTTTGAGATAGGATTCTAACAAAGTAATGGCGTTAGTTGGAATTTGTCCCTTGTCCAAATGAGAAAGTGAAGGGGTAATTATAGAAAATGGTAGGTTGATTCGATTTATTAAATTATGATGTTGATCAATGGGTAGGATTGAAGTTTATATAAATGGATCTCAAGTAAGCTTTTTCCATAGGTTTAGGCTTAAATAAAGGGCTTTATTATCTTTTAGTATAAGTAAAACCCAAAAAGGCTAGATTAGGCGGACCAATCCAATATATCTTACTCCAAACCCATCATACCAAATCTCTTTTAATCAACTTGAATTTTAAGAGCTTGACTCTCTAGGCTTTATCACCTTAGCCTAAGGAGTTAAATTCATTTCGTTATTAGGCTTAAAACCCATAAATTAGATTTAGCTCTCTACAAACACTTAATCTTCCTTGAGCTCGATTGGATACAAGAGTTTCCATGAGTATTGAAGGCTCTAAGTTCTTGGGTTCAACTAAAAATGAAATGGAGAAATGCAAATTGAGAGGAAAAGAAATTAGTAGGATTTAGAGTGTAATAGGGTTTAGACTAACGGAGACAATTGAGAATAAGATAAGAATAGGGTTTTAGAAGGCTTGAAATGACCCAAATACCTTTTCTTTTAAAATTATTTCCCTTTTTGAATTTTCCTAGGCGTTTCAAGAAGCTACTTAGAAACACCTTTTCATCAGAAGTCAACATTAGCGAGTTCCTTCCAAAGTTCAATTGATAAATGATATATGCATCCTTGAACATTGCTTCTTCTAGTAGCAAAGTTCTTTAAGTAACCTCTAAATCAAATAACTTCATCCTCTCGTCCTTAATCTTATCATAGATCCACTTTCTCTAATTTTGATTCTTACTTTCTTCCTGCTTTCAATCTTGCTTTTATTTTTTATTCCTATCGTATGGAGCAGGGAATTGACTCCAAATAGAGGATGTTCGCGAAGTAATGAGGAGGAAGAAGACATCTTATATGCCTTAAGAGACTATACCAGGACGTAGGACTTTTAGAGTTCAATCAGAATTCCTTCTTGTTGGAGTGACATTTTTCACACGTCCATTTTGTAACTGGCTAAAAGAATTGTACGATAAGAAGCAAAGATGATTACGATTCTATACTTGCATGGATAGTTTTTTTCTCTGTACCTATTAGGATGCTTTGAAATAATTAGAGTGTTCATAAGTAATGAAGCTCGACCAAGTCATTAATTTGACAGTCAGAGTCAATTTTGAAAAAGAAGGCGGATATAGAATAACGAATCATAATTGAATAGATGGGAACCTCCATCAAAAGGCAGGATAAAACTTAATAGACATGGGTCGGTAACATAATGAGTAAGGGAGAAGGATCGTAGGTTTTGGCAAAAAAATGGGGTAATGCATATCCTTCAAATGGCGTTATGAGGACATTAATAAGGCATAGAAATTGTTACATAAAAAATGAGATTCAATGAAATCGTAGTCCATATAGATTTACTTGACGCCATCTCTTGATTGTTAGCTAAAACGATTATACAAAAAATGACTAACAGATATTGTCCATCCTTCCATGGAAAGATGTGAATAGAATGAAGAAAAGGTTCTACCATATTTTCGAGGAGAATGTAAGAGGGTTTCAAATTTTTTGACAAACCATATTCGGTCGATAGAAGAAAACAACATGATTTTGTTGATTTCCTGCCACCATTATAATATCCGTTATGTACACTTATATGAACTTGTTTTGTAATGTAAGGATGAGGACTTCAAGATACTTTGAGATCCACCTATATCAAAAATAGGATTTGGGTACTCTCAATTTACATTCTTTTAGTTTCTCTCAATTTATTTTTTTAACATGCTATTATATACAATGATTAGGATTATGAGAAAGTAAATAGCATTACAATGCTAATAATGAGGTTGTTTGAATTTCTAAATAATTTCAATTATCGATTTGAAAAATTTAGCGAAATTGAAATACGAAAATTGAAAAGATTACTTCCAATGCCATTAATGTGCTTTTACTATTAGCCACTTCTATTGAAAAGGAAAAACAAAATATAAATTATAGCAAACCCATTAATATTATGTTTCAAGATTATATAGAAGAGTCGATGGGTAATTCTATTGTATAAGGTATCAACTAAATCTTACTTAACCAAGTAGATTCTTAGTTGATATTAAGAGTCATAACATAGGTTCCAACTATTAATTTTCTATGACATACTTAGAGTAGGATACAGGTATAAAGTCTTCACAACCTATATCTATTTTAGAGCCTATACTTTAAGGTATATAATGTATAGGTTAAATTTCTTATACCTACCTTGTAAATTTTAATAAAGAATATAATATATATTAATGAATACATAATAATTTTATATCTTTTTAGTTAGGAAAACTAAAAGAATAAAAAAAATATTATATTAATGTTAAAAAGACATGATCCAAACTTGTTCTAATTTGTATACAATGAGTCAAAACACATTTTGATATATTTATGAATATTATTAATAAAACTACTTTTATATATTTTCCAACAAAGTTTCATAAATAATTAGAATATATATGGAATTATAATAAAAGTGTATTATTAGTAAGACTTCGAACATCCTATTATCTAAAAGTTGTAGTTAGTCAAATAAATATTTAGAGGAGATAAAAATATTTAAACCAATGTGTTGTATAATTAAGAACATTCTCATTGGATCGAGAGAAAGATATTTGAGTTATATAAGTGTATGTGTGTGTTCAAGGTTAAGTGGATACATTGAATATAACCTACTAATAGGGGATACCATATGTTTAATATCAATGATCCCTCCTCCATATAAATGAGAGTAAATAATCTCTTAACTTGAAACCTTCATATATCTTATATATGGATTATTGTGTATTAATACCGTTAAACATGGTTTTAATTTAAATTGTAAATAATGCAGTTATTAGGTATGATAAGAAATATAGAGAGTATAATGATGAGTTAAAATGGAATTCATCACTTTCTTGAATTTGAGGATTGATATCTAAAGCTGCTAGGTTGAGGTAATGGTAACACGTAAGCTTGTGGCTACAATAACTTTTACATAGTCTAATTTATCTCAAAAATTAAGTAAAATTGATAACATAACATGTAATGATTTAGTTAAGATATTTTTTTTATGAAGAGATTTAATTGGTTTCCATTTCACAACTTGTTTGTTAGGTTGGGTGATAAATAATTATTATTAGTCGGTTACCTTGGTCAGAATTTGAATAGATAATGCTTTCGTTATGGAAACTTAGAGGGTCGCACTTAAAAACACAATTTACGAAACAAGTTAATTCACTAGAAATTTCAATGAATATTAAAATTGTATGAATTTTTATTTCTGAACTAGAATTTATTGGTCGGAGATTATACAAAAGGAAGTTTTTAAATGTAGGTCGGTAGTTATGCATGGACGATTGTTCGGTCCGAAGATGGAATAATTCCATGGAATTATTATTAGTAACTCAAATCGTTATTTTTTTTCCTTTTATTTAATTAATGGAATCATTAGCCTTTACTCAATAAAAAAACCGTTTTTCATTCATGGATTAATGGAATATCCTTCTTTTAGAATATGAAAATGTATGTGTCCCGATCTTTAGTTTGTGTCAAAAGATGTCTTTTGTGTTTTTGCTATGAAGTCATTTTATTGATAGATAGTTAGGAAAAGCAAAAGAGAGAATATATAGAATTCCACCATCGCTAATATATTGCATGTATAAATTTGCTTTTTAGTTTTATTTCAATCCAAATGATTTAGCACTCTATGGATGAGGATTAGTTTCTCTTATGTGTACGTGAATACGGTTAGAAAGATTGTATTTGGAATCCATATAATAAACACATTTCACAAAAGGCAAACGAGGTCAGATCATATTCAGACACCATTTCCAAGAGGAAAAAGATATTTTCCGATCAAGAAAAGCTATTTTCTTCTACTTTTGTTATTGTTATTTTATGATTTTTTAAAAAAATTATTATTTCCACTGTGTTCTTTCCATTTACAAAACGTAACAAAACCCAAACAACCTCAAACTTAAAACCTGCTTTCTCTCTCTTGCTAAGGTGACTTTATATTGCTGTCTATCTATCTATCTCTTTTTCTCCAAAGTTAAGTATTGCTACTAACTGTAGTTTACCGACACACTCCGGTGCCACAAAGAGAAGGCATGTTGACAAACTTCAACTCTATTTTTTATTTGTCTATAGTATGCTTCTCTCAATGATCCACGCATAAATTAGCAACTTTAAGTTTAAAGAAGGAATATTTATCCTTAATTTTAAAAACACTTATGTCTTTGCTTCTTTTATATACTCTCGTGCATTTATCATTTAATTATTCCATTAATAATGTGTGTCGTATAATAACATTCCAATTCTATATAATATTTGAAAATCAATAATCTTTTGGTATGAAAAAATAAAAATTGTAACCCGAATTTACTATCAAGAAAAAAAATGCATAGATTCGAAATTTATGTGAAGAATAGAAAAAATTTACATGGGCACAATATATTCTATACTCTATATATAGTATCGAGGATGATTCTATGGTGATATAGGGTATGCTTGAGTTTCAAAAATTTGGAAACGATTTCTACAAAATAGTACTTTACTTATTTTATATTCGCTTACTCAAATACACCATCCGAAAGAATAGAAATGGCCTGGATGTCGAGCAAAATTGTGAATCTTCTTTAAATTTTCGGCAATGTCCCATTTGGTCGTACTTTTAGGAACTCTGGTTGCCAAAATATATTAGTTTTCCTTTTCATTGAACAAAGATTTAAAGTCATTTTTTCGTCTTTATTTACTATGCCGGCAAAGGCTCATGACGATAACCAGATTTCGAGGACTAGGTCTTACATTAACATTTTTCATTATCAGCATCTTCCTTTATATCATTGTATTTTATGGTTTTATCTTTATTTTTAATAATTTTACTATCTATCTCATTTTTAATTTATATTTCTCTAAATCTAAACAATTAAACAAATTATGAATTCAATAATTTAGATTTAGAAAAGGAAAATTAATAGTAGGATTGAGGCCAAGACTAGTCCGATTAAAATAGAAAATGAAATTATAAATTATCATAATTTTTAACTATTTTATGTACTTGTTCCTTGCAACCAAGAGTGGTTACATGATACGTGTTTAAAAAACGTTGGTTTTCTACTCAATCTCTACACCTCAAATATATATATATATATGTGTGTACAGATATGCACACAAGTGATTATTGTTTCTAATAAAATAAGTGAATTTATTTAAGATTTTTTTTCCCTAGTGAATAAGGATGATACTAGTTACTCAAGCAAACAAACCAAAACCAAAGTCCAAGCAAAAGACCCAACCGAACAACAACTAGTCTGGGTGTAAAGTATAAGGGTTTGTGCCCATAACATCTTTAGTGCTAATAGCAAAATGAGAAAGAAAACTAGGAAGATAGTTAACATAAAACATGAAATTAGACTCTTCAAGACTACACTTCACCAAGAAATCTACAACTTCAATCTTCAATGAATCGACCTTCCAAATACATACAATGGTAAAAGGAGATAAAAGAGCTTTACAATCCTAGAGGTACTTGTGATAAGGGTCAAGATCCACATTCAAATTTAGGATCCAATCAAAGGCCGATTGGGAGTCAGTTTCACAAATAACATTTTTGATTCCACTCTATTTGGCTATTGTTAAACCTTCTTTTATAGCTAGAAGTTTTGTTTCTAGTGGGGAGGAGTTGGTTACCTGCTTGTGCATAACTTAGCATATCATGTTGTTCCAATCTATACGGATAGCTCCAATTGTTGCTATGCTACTTCCTTCTATTACTGCTCTAGGACACTTAATTTTTACCCAACTTATTGGTGGGGAGTGATCTGTTGTCATAGCAAAAACGAATCTTCTCTAAAGCCTTTCCTTGTGATTTGTTGTCTAGAATTCATTCGTTTTTTTCCTAATGATATTCACCCAATCTCCTAAATTTTCATTATGCTTGAATATTCTCCTATTTCATTCTCGACAAATTCCCCTCAAAGCAAAAAATACCATTACGAGTAGTGGGGTTGTAACCTTCTTCTAGTCTACTTTCTACCTTTTTAAGCTTTAGATAATTAGTTGGTAAAACTACTCCTAGTCCTTGCAATACCTACTTACTTTAAGCATAATTCACAAACACATGTTGGATCGTTTCCTCCTCATGTCGACAAAGTGAGCACACCCATCCAACATTTAACCCTCTTTTCAATAAATTATCCCCTATTGCCAGCCCATTGTGGTAGATCCTCCAAATCAATAGTTAGGTGCTTGGATAGGTGGGTAATCTCCATATCCACTTCCAATTCCCTCCTATACTATCTTCCTCAGCTTCCTTACACAATTCAAGCTATGTACTTTGAGTTGTTAGCTCCCCATTGATCTCAAACAACCATCTCTATACATCATTTACTTTATCAGAATCATCCAAGATGAGATCAAATCCAATGGGTATCCTATGACTTCTTCCTTCCATCCTAGGCTACTATCCCAAGCTTAATGTAGGAGGACTAAGTCATCATATTTATTCAAATGTACATAGAGCCAATTTTGGATCTTTCCTAACTCAAACCAGTTTTCCAACCAAAATATGGTTATCTTACCATTCTTCACACGCACTTGAATTTTGTCATTCACCTAATCTATAGCCTTTTGTAACTTAGACACAAACTATGAACCTCCTTTGATTTTCTTCCCTCTATCTAAAGCCTTATATTTTTTATGAATAAGTTCTACCCATAAGGTTTTCTTCCTTTATATTTGCCATGTTAATTTTACAAAATTAGCTCTGTTTCTTTTCCATATGTCCATAGCCCTCCACCCTTCTCCCAAGGTTTCTTAATCTTATCCCATCCTATCCAATGCATATTTTTTTTTTTTGTTTTATAGTTGTGCTTCCCCATATTTATTTAAGAATTATTACAATCAAAATGTTAATTATATATATTCATAATAAATCAGTAAATAATATTACTTAATTATGTAGAAAAGTATTAAAATTTTATTTGTCCACAAACACTTAATCGGCATCTTCCTGATTCAGGCAGTCTCAATTTCCATTGCGTCTTATTAAAAAAAAAAAAAAGAAAAAGAAAAAACAGCAAAATAGAAAGAAAAAAAGTTACCTAAACAAGGTACACAACCCAGTCAAGCCGACCACATTTAACCTTCTTAGGAAGGAATTATTGCAGCCTGTTGGCGTTGGATAACAACTAATACACAAGAATTCAGTCGATGACAACCGCCCTTAGTCGGGTTTCGTACCACGAATAACTATTAAGAAAGCACTAGCAATAATGAGACCTGACATAAACACAAAGGTTGGAATCCTTGAGGATATCAATTTCATCCTACGTTCCAAAAAATATAATATAAATGTCATGGAAAATTGGATGATTCGATCAGTCTATTCAATGTATTCAGACTAATAAAATTAAACTTATTTTATATTTTTAAAAAATTGAGAAAATTGAAAACAAAATTTAACATATTAAAGAAAAAAAGGCTTAAATAGCATTTGATTATAAGGACTGAATTAAATAAAGAGAACTAGACATAACAAGTATAAAGAAGGCTAAATAGTACAAACTCATTTAACAAATATAAAAAGAATTAAATGGTATAAATTTATTGTACCATATTAGATAAAAAGAACTAAATATAATAAATATAAGAAAAATTGAATAGTACAAGCTCATTTAATAAGTATAAAGAAAATTAAATAGTACTGAATACGAAATTTATATTGAAAAATTAATTATTTATATTGTAAAATAAATAATTTTTTGTAATATTTAATAAAAATAATATTAATTAACTCAATATTATAATACGGAGAGGTATTTTTGATAATATATTTTTTTTATCTAATAATTTTTATTTTTGCATTATAGTGTAGATAAAATAAAATTTAGACCATTTATCCAGTTTATCAACTTAATTTTTATTTAATCACTAACCAAAATTACAAACTAAATATAAAACAATTTTTTATTCAATATAGTATCATAAAAATTATGTTAAGGTTAAGTTACAAAATGTCTTGCTAGCATGGTGGTAGCACAATCTAGTGGTGATAGGGCACCACCATGGCTACAGACAGAAAAATTTGGTGAATCATGAGCCCACCAACCAATTAATTATAGATGGCATCTCAATCTACCAAGTGATGGGTTGTAGGCTACCACTCTGCATCGAAGAAAAGAAGAATAAGTGATTTTAGGTTATTTTTACCCAAAAATTCCAAAATGCATAATCTATTAATTTTGTTTAGATCCACATATATGCACAATGTTTCTTCTATCTCCTAAAAATTATGTAAAAATTGTTGAAATTTTGATAATTCGTCTTCCAATCACATTAATCTACATAATATTGAGTACTCATTCATTTTTCGTAACTTTCCAAGTATCCAATGGTTTTTATAACATTTTTAGTACATGAGCATGAGTTGAAATGAAATTATGATCCCATTTGTTTTTCTATTGGAAGCACCATTAGAAGGTGAAATTATGATTCCTTTAAATTGATAATTCTAATTGAAAGGAAATTTTATTTACCCTTATACATTATCATTAATTTAAAATTACTTATTTAATCATTGACATAATTATGGAATCAAAATATTAGTGATGTGCTTGATAAATATTATTGTATATGCATATCATGTTGTTCCATCTTTAGACATTTCCAAACACCGAAAGGAAACTATCATTCCTGTCTTCCTTTTGTTTCATTTTATTTTAATCTATTTTATTATGAACTATTCTTTCATATTACACATAACATTATAATAATGAATATTTTCCTCGTTATTTATTGATTTCCATTGGAAAATGAAGTTCTTCTATGATCCACGTAATTTTGCTATAAATCAAGTAATTATCTAAACATGTGTGATTCTAGGGTGCTCGCTATCTCGTCATTTTGCTTTATCTTGTAATTCTGCTATAAATCTGCAAATCCACTCAAATTTCGTGATTCCATATATCTCCTAATTATGATATTAAAATGCAATTGTATGCTCAAAATCTCACGAAATAAATCTTTTATGAATTTTATAGTAGAAACTATAAGGTAATTTTCCTTTAAAGCCCATAGCTAACCTTTCTTACACAATTTTTTGTTTTTTTTTTTTCGTTATAATTAATGATTTTGTGAATTGGTTAATTATGGAAAAGAAAAAGTTTAAGGAGTCATAAAATCTACCCATTTTAAATTGAAAAATTTTATCAACCCATCTCTGATATTTAGTTACATTCATTTATGGGAATCAATCCCGCTCCATCCTCCAACTGATAATTAACATTTGGAAATAGTATGAGGCCTACATGTATCTGGGGACAATTCAATGAACATCAAAGCCGAGCTGGTTCCTGAATTCAATCTAGGAACCTGTCCTGGCCTATATCCAACAATTGTTTTTCAAGATCCAAGTATGTCCGGATGAGTCAGTAGTGGTATCGTAACACTGCATACACGGTGTCGCGACTGTCGGAACCGGTATCGACCATCCTGTCAATGCTTGTTTCTAAGTCCTAGATTCGAGCCCCACCATTGTGGATCTCTTGCTGGACAGGTCATAACTTGTAGGTCACAGGATAAAAGTACGTTGATAATGTCTTTATAAAATGTGAGGTTAAGACGATGTATACACATGGCTATCTCCTCCCACCACTCAGCATATGCTGGAAAGAACATTGTACATTGGATAATTAGCCATAATGCCTTTTAACATGCATATTTTTGGATAAATTATATATATATAAGATTTAACATTTAAATTCCTTTATCTTCAAAAATTGTCATTCATGATGGAACCCTTAAAATCCAATGAGAGTGAAATAGAGGAATTTGTCATTAGCGACTTGGATACCAGAAATACGGAGGAGGAATACTATATGGTAGGAAAGATTATTTCCAAGAAGATTATGGATAGAAATACAGTTTTGAATATTCTACGTCGTGCCTGAGATCAATTCAGAATCATGTCCATAACCCACCATCGAAGTAATCTCCATCTCATAGCGGTCAGGCAAGAGAAGGTTATATCCAAAATCAAGAAACTGGAGCCTTGGTCTGGCATGGGGCATTCTATAGTGCTCGAATTTTAGGATGCAAAAACAAAAAGGTTGAAGATTTGGCTTTTAGTCATCTTTATGTGTGGGTGTAGATTTTTGGTTTACCTTTACAGATGTTTACTGAATCCAATTCCAGAAGGATTGGTGGGAAAATTGGGGAAGTGGTAGAAGTTGAAGATTGTACAGTGATCAAAAGGGATTTTCTGTGAGTTAGAGTTAAGTTCAATATTCACAACGCATTAATTCCGAGTATTTGGATTAAAAAATTGATGGGTGATAAAAATTGGATCGGTTTTGTTCAATTCTTGCTGCTATGCTAAATCAAGAAAATGAATCGTACCTTGAATCCAATTGAACTCACTAATTGACAAATGCATTTGAGGGAGAGAAAACAAAATGTTAAGATGGAATGAAGAGTGAATTCTATTATTAGTTAGTTATTATCTATACAATTGGAAGTATATATATATAAGCTATACATGTGTCAAAATAAATATATTAGCACTACTGCTCGAGAGGCCTAACTTGGACATCACAATGGAAAGAGTTGATTTAGGAAGAGCTTTAGTCATCAAGTTGGCCAGTTGATGAGTAGAGGAAACATAATGAACCTGCAAAAAATTAGAAGTAATATGGTCCCTAATAAAATGTACATCTACCTCAATGTATGTAGTTTTTCTATGAAAGCAAGGGTTATTGGCTATCGTTTGAGCTGACCTACTATCAGTATAGAGAGCAATGGTGCTGTAGATCAATCTGAAGATCATGAAGTATGTATGAAATCCAAAGCAATTCCTTAATAGCTAAAGTGAGGCTTCGATATTCCACCTCTATTGAAGATGTAGACGTTGTAGTCCATTTCTTGGTTTTCTAAGTAATCAAACACATCACAAGAAACATACAAAACCTAGACAAAGATTTTCTATCCACCTTAGAAGATCTCCAATGAACACAGCATAACCAAGTAATGTCAAAGAACTAATGGATGAGTAATATAAGCCTCGATCTGTGGTTCCTTTAAGAAACTCAAGTACATGAAATGTAGCATTCAAGTGTGAAGTGTGTGGACAAGCTACAAACTGGCTAAGTTGTTATACTACAAAGGATATGCCTAGCCATGCAATTGTAATGTACAATAGATGACCAACAATGTAGCAATAAATGCTGGGATTAGATAGCACATGACCCTATTCATTATCAAGTCAAATGTTAAAAGGAAAAGGGGTTTTAACTGGCTTAGCTCCTATTAACCCAACATCTTGCAATATATTCAACAAAAACTTCCATTGGTTCAACATCAAACTACATTCTGTTCTGCAAATTTCAAGACCTAGGAAAAAACGAACATCCCCAAGATCTTTGATTGTAAAAGCTTAATCTAAGGAATGCTTTACTACTGCAATAACACCCAAACTAGTTCCAATAATTAAAACATCATGAAAATACATGAGAATAGCTAATAATTCATCACCTCTCATCCTCATGAAAAGAGAATAGTCAGTCTTTGACTGTACAAAGCCTAAAGAAACAATTATGTGAGGCTTGTTTTAGCACATAGAGAGACCATATAAGTTTGCAAACTTTACCACTAAAAGCTGAAACATGACCTTTAGGTGGTACCAAATAGGTCTCTTCATTAATATATCCGTATAAGGAAGCATTATTGGTGTCTAACTGATGAACATACCAATTTTTGACGGTTGCAATAGCAAGTAGAATATATACAGTAGATAATTTTGTAACTAGAGAAAACGTATGTGTAGAATCTAATCCATCAATCTGATTGTATCCTATCGCCACAAGCTTAGTTTTAAATCT
This sequence comes from Lumnitzera littorea, assembly GCA_024138015.1. Taxonomy (NCBI): domain Eukaryota; kingdom Viridiplantae; phylum Streptophyta; class Magnoliopsida; order Myrtales; family Combretaceae; genus Lumnitzera; species Lumnitzera littorea. The sequence goes on from JAMXBB010000009.1 coordinate 45,865,642, forward strand.
CTCAATGGATCCATTAACTTTATACTTAACTTTATATACCCATTTACAACCAATTTCTTTCTTTCCCAATGGTAAGGAACATAACTCTTAGGTCCCATTTGATTCTAGAGCTAAAAGTTCCATCTGCATTGTTTCTACCAACCAAGGATCTTCTTTAGCCTCTTGATAGTTGTTAGGCTCTTAGATTGTAAGAACATGAGCTATAGATGCCACATAATCTTTAGAATATTTGGTAAATGAGGCTTCATTGAAAAAAGGATAAAGCTTGGAAAGTGTTTGGTTAGAAAGTATTTCGGAACTAGAGCTTGTATTAAGACTTATACTACTGTTGTTAACTTTCACCACAAATTCACTAAGCTAACTTAGTAGATTTCAATTCCTGCAAGACCTTCAAACAAGGACATTGGATTTAATATTTTGACTATTATGAACAGGAGTTAATGAATGAGATACAAGAATTAAAGAAGAATTTGACACAAGTGATGGTGTTTGATGTGAGACAAAGTTTGGTTGTAAATCTAAAATAGGGAGGAATAAATATTCTGTTATGTCAAGAAACAAAGATGAACTAGTTGCAAGAGATTGAGAAGAATTGTGAGGTGTTTTGTATGGAAAGATGTGTTCATGAAAAAGCATATCTCTACTAATGAACAACCAATCAATTTCAAGATCATACAACTTGTACCCTTGTTAATTAAGGGGGTAGCCTACAAATACACATGTCCTTGCATGTACATCTCCTTGCATGTGCATCAAACTTATCATGACCAATATGAATGGTTGAGGCATAACATAAACATCTAATGGTTTTAAGACTAGTGTATGTAGGTGGTTTGCCAAAAAGTATATGATGGGGTGTTTTCCATTGCAAGGACTTCATTGGCATTCAATTAATGAGTAATGTGGCTGCTAAAATGGATTCACCCCAAAATTTCTTAAGTAAGTTTGCATGAAAGCTCAATGCTCTAGCCATGTCTGAAAGATGGCAACGTTTTCTTTCTACAATGCCAATTTTTAATTTTTTTTAGGTATGTAAACATTAGTTCTTTGATAGATAATTTCATGTGCCTTGAAGCGATGTTAGCACTCATGAGATAAAAATTCAGAGCCATTATCAGTTCAAATGATTTTAGGATGAACAGGAAATTGGTTATGAACATATGACAAGAAGGTTTTGAAGGTTGTCACTATTTGGTGTTTAGAATTAAGAAGATAAGTCCAAGTACATCGACTACAATCATCTACTATAGTAAGAAAATAATTCGTGCTTGAGATTAGTGTAGTATTGTAAGGCCCCAACAAATTAACATGAATGAGGTCAAATATATGTAATGAAGTAGATAAATTAACATCAAATGGTAATCTATAAAACTTTGAAATTTGACAAGTGTTACACTAGAAATTTGATAAATTCATGTGCTTACATTTTGACAAATGTTACATCTTAGAATAGGATATACAACTTAGTCTTTCATGCAACAACTCCAAAGGAGATTGTATTCTATCAAATTTATTGGGTACAAAAGTTTTCAAACCAACAAAATCTACACATAAAATAGAAGGTCTAAAATTCAGTACATATAGACCAGATTTGGCTTCTACTCTTGCTACACACTTTCTAGTAGTCAAGTCTTGAAACAAGTAACCATTTGAATCAAAGATACAAGATATAATGGGTATATCTACTAACAAGTGGCTAACAAAAAGAAGATTGTATTGAAAATCTTGTATGAGTAGTACTTTTTTAAGGATGATATTCATTTTCAAAAGAACATCACCTACTACATGAAAAGATTTCACATGTCCATTTAGCAATCGAATAATAATGGGTTGTTTTAGTGTTTGTGTACTAGTTAAAACATGGGTGTAAGGTGTCATGTGGTCTAAAGCTCTAGTGTCTACAATTTAATTTCCTAATAAACCATCATTAGATTTTAAAGAGTTAGAGTAAGAGACAACATTCGTATTTGTAAAATTTATTGTTACATCATGTACATCCCTTTCTGTTGGTTGTTTTCCCTTCAAAGTTCGTACCAGTTCATTGTAAGTCTTACTAATCAACTCATTATCTAATAAGATTGACTTATTTCCACTTTCAATAGAAAAGATGTTAGTCATTAGTGCATCAAATGGTGTGTCTAGACTAGTTTGCACCTATTTTGCTACTCTAACATTTCTTCTATCCTTAAGATTCTTGTACCACTTTGGAAATCCTATGAGCTCAAAACAATTATCTATTCCATGTCCATTTCTTTTGCAATGTGTATAAACAATTCTGGTACCATTGGTTCTTTCCTTCTTATCTTTCCTATCAATATTAACATACTTCTACTGTATACGAGATTTTATGGCTGAATTTTATTCACAGCTGCATATTCTTGAGATCTATTTTTGTTTTCCAACTTAAAAAACTAAGTAATATGCGTAACTAACTGATGGAAAAGGGTTTATACCCAAGATATGATTTTGAACACTTTCAAAAGCATCATTTAGTCATAGAAGAAACTACATCAATTTGCTTTTATTCTCCATTTCCCATATTTTCCCAATCACATCACAGTTAGACTAAGAACTCCACAACTACACTATGGCATTCCACTTAGACTACTCAATTCGTCCTATAATTTCTTCAGTTTATTATAATATATTGTCACACTTGCATGCCCTTGCTTAAAATTCACAATCTCATGTTAAATCTAGTAAATCAAGGGTTCATTTGATTGTCCAAATCTTTCATGCACATCATCCCAAAGCTCCTTTGTTGATTGTGCATACAAGAATCCCTCAAACACTTCTTTATTCATATAGTTCAAGATCTAATAATGGATCATATTGTCAATCATGACCACATATGTATTTTAGCATCATCATCTTTGGGTTTCAAACATTTACCATTAATAAAACTTAGTTTGGACTTTGCACCTAAAGCCATCTCAATAGATCTACTCTAACCAAAGAAATTCAATCCATTAAAGGTTAAACTTTTAAAACACTTCTAAGATTGCCAGAATTTGATAAGAAAAGAAGATTGTTATATGACTTGTCCAAACTCATGATTTAGTAACCTAGATGATGATGTACTTAAGAGCTACGTTGATTACTAAGGCTTATCGTAGTAACTAGTAACCAAGTGAGTCTTTCAAGTAATCAAAGAAAAAGGGAGTGCATAGGTCAGCAAATACAATAGCTTCTATGAAGCTGCTCAAAGGAAATGATGTACCTACAAACACAACATGACTTAGTATTTCACATGATATGATGCACGAGCTAATACGAAGGTCCACTCACTACTAATCTTAAGCTACCCGATAAGATTATATAAGGCGTAAGATCCTTGTGGCTGCAATAAAAAAGGACTACTTATAGTAAGTCCTTAGGGTAACAATATAATAATGGAAAATTGCATAAAAGATAATGTAAGAAGAAGATTTCTAGCACAAGCAAAAAGGGTAAATATGATAGAAGACAAAAAGGAATATAGTACAAATGTTAGAAAAGTAAGGGACAAATGGTAGCATGTCAATAGGTTTGTGCTTAGGAATCTTGGGGCATTATGGTTGAGTTGAGTTATGCGAAGAGCTCAGACTTGGCACTTAGTATCTCGATGACTGGGTAGGAGTCTAAGTAAAGCATTTTGTATGTAAGCTATGGTTCAACACTCTAAAGGTCGACATTCAGCAGGTAGACAACTAAGTAGGAGTCTGAATAAAGCAAAATGTGTTTGAGTTGGGACCTTATGGAGTTCTACCATAGCTCTCCTATGTATTGGAGCTCGTTCTTGGTAGGTTAACAAGAGAGAATCCTCTTGGTGAGAGATTAGAGGCTTCGAAGGCTAGCGTGAGTCATAGGTCTAGAGGTCGGTAACCCATCAATTCCTTAGGGTTGTTGAAGATTTGCCCTCAAATCTTTTTCTTCTTCTTCTTCTTTCAACATAAAGAGTGTCAAGTCGGTGACATTGAAAGTTAGAGATACTCCATATCCTTCAAGTAGTTCTAGCTTATAAGTGTTATCATTGATGCGTCGAAGGACTTTAAGAAGGCCATCCAACTTCAGAGATAACTTATGTGTCCTCTTCGCTAAGAATTACTCCTTACTGAGTTCAATCTAAATAAGGTCTCCCGGGTTGTAAGCAACTCACTTCTTACCTCGGCTTCTTTACTCTCTTTGTTGGGCCAATATCTTAGTTAATTGCTCAGCAACCTTCTTATGCATTTTCTAAAACTCCTTAGCGCGTTGCAAGCCAGTCTTACATTTTCCTATGGAAGTTGAGTTAGTAATCATATCTAATGGCAAATTTAGGTTGAGTTTGTAAAGGACCTCGAAAGGTGTCCTTCGTATTGAGCTATGAGTGGGGCAGTTGTAATTTAATGATGGGTAGGCATAGATCCCAATCATGTAGATTCTTCTCAACCGCAACACAAAGGAGGTTGCCTACTATTTTGTTCACAATCATTGGTTGGCCATTTGTATGTAGATGGCAAGAAGTACTAAACATGAGCTTAGTGCCAAGCTTCTTCTATAGTATCCACCAGAAGAAGCTCGTAAATTTCGAATCATGATTAGATATAATACTCCTTAGGACTCCATGTAACCATACAACCTCCTGCAAAAAGAGGTTAAGAACAAAGAAACCATCATTACTTTTGTGGTAAGGGATAAAGTGGCTCGTTCTGCTAAACCGATCAACCACTACCATAATAGAATTATGTTTTTATGATGTTATGGGTAGGCTTGGCATGAAATCCATAATTTGATCGGTCCACAACCGTTTAGGTATGGGTAGAGGTATATATTCTCCATATGGTTCTTTTCTCTCCTTGGCTCACTTGTACATGTCGAATCGCTTTAAAATTTTGTACACGTCCTTCATCATCTTAGGCTAATAGAAGTGTTTTTTCAATAATTCAACCGTCTTCTTCTCACTAAAGTGGCTAGTTAAGCCTCTACAATAGGCTTCTTGAATAAGTAATTCCCTAACAGAATTACTCAGCACAAACTTGCCTTCCCTTCATCAAAATCCTTAACTTAGATAGAACCCATCGACTACTCCTCTAATGTTGCATTTGGCCACTAAAGGTCCAAAGTATAGATCATGCTCATATTGATTTGGTATTGTCCTAAATCTAAGTATTCTAGCTTACAATGTTGTGATAAGGATATGCTAAAGAGAAAGGGTATCGGCTACAGTATTAGAACTTTCTTTCATGTACTTGATAACTTAATAAAAAGTTTCTAGGTACTCGACCCACTTGGCATGGTGTTTGGAGAGTTTTTGCTATCTTTTAAGATGCTTGGGCGATTCATGGTCTATGTAGATAATGAACTCTCTTAGCAGTAGATAGTGTTACCAGTTTTGAAGTACTCAAACAAGGGCATAGAAATCCTTGTCATATGTCGAGTAATTTAGTGTGGCACCATTGAGCTTCTCGTTAAAATATGCAACTGGTCGATACTCTTGCATGAGAACAGTTCTAATGTTGAATCTGGAAGCATCACACTTTAGTTAAAAAAACCTTGCCACAGTTCAACAGTATTAACATAGGGGCAATGGTTAACTTAGATTTGATATCTTCAATACTCTTTTGAGCTTTCTCAGACCATTTGAATTTAGAGTTCTTCTAAGTCAGCTCAGTCAGTAATGCAGTTATGGAACTAAAGTTTCGAATGAATCTTCGATAAAACAAAGCTAAAGCTTAAAAACTCCTAACTTTTGCAATATTGGTCAGTGTTGGCCATTTGAGAATAGCTTGGGTCTTTTCATCATCTACACCAATTCCTCCTCCAAAAACAACATATCCAAGGAATACTACCTCGCTCTAACAAAACATATATTTCTTTAAATTGTTGAATAATTACCTAGTACATCAAATAAAGATCTCAAGTGTGTGACATGAGAAATGAGGTTGACATTATTACCAAATTATCATCAAAGTAAACACCAACGCATTTACCAATCAATGATCTCAAAACATGATTCATGAGCCGCATAAAGGTGTTCGGTGCATTTGTAACCCAAAATGGCATCACTATCCACTTAAATAAACCATCCTTCGTCTTGAAAGCAATTTTCCACTCATCTCCAAGTCTCATTCAGATTTAATGGTAACCATTCTTTAGATCAATCTTTGAAAATGCTTGCACACCATGTAAGTCATTAAGCATGTCATCCAATTGCAGGATCGAATATTGATACTTAACAGTGATCATGTTAATTGCTTAGCTATTAATACACATTCTCCATAAGCCATGTTTCTTTGGCACCAAGATTCTTAGTACGACATAAGGGCTCATACTCTCTTAGACATACTTACAATTAATCAAGTCATCAACTTGTTTCTTTAGCTTTACTGCTTGCTCAGGATTGAGCCTATAAGTAGGTCAGTTAAGTAGAGCCACTTTAGGCTTGCAGTCGATACAATGCTCTATACCTCTTATAGGGGCTAAACCTCTCGACAACTCAATAGGAAACAAATCAACATACTCTTAAAGTAATGCTTGCACCTCGACAGCTAAGGCCCTGACCTCTTTCAACTCAAGAAGTCTCTTAACCAATAAGAATATAAACTCTTCCTTCTCAACGTCTTTAGAGAATTGGGCTTAGGAAATCACTAGGGACTTCCTTTACAGTGACCTAGAAATCTTCTTTTGTGACTCTTAAATCTCCTTAGGGGTCATCGGGGTTAGCATACCTTTCTTCCTATCTTTCTAGAACATATAAGTGTTCTTATAACCATCATAAAATACCTTACGATCAAAGAGCCCTGGTTAGTCTAATAGTATATGTGAAGTACACATAGGTAGAATGTTGCACAACACTTCATCTATGTATCGATCACCAATAGAAATTGGCACTCTGACTTGTTTAGCAATAAGCAGGCCCCCCTTCTCATTAAGCCAATGAATCTTGTAGGGATTTGGATGAGGATAGGTTGGCAATTTCAAAGCCTTCACTACTCTTTATGCTATAACATTGGTATAACTCCCTCCGTCAATGATTAAAACACATAGATTGCCAATCACTTGGCAATTTGTATGGAAAATATTCTCTCTTTGTTCATTCTCATCAAAGGTAAAGGTACTAAGAGATCTTTGTACAACCATACAATATTATCCCATTTCAAGTCAAATATGGGTGTTAGAGTCTTCTTGAAACTCATCAAATAGGTGATTAACATCTACCTCATCTTCCTCTTCTTTACTATTACTTTCTACCTTGAATTGGGGCTTATCTCCTTCAATGGTCTTGACGAGTCGGTTCGGGCACTGATTAGCTATGTATCCAAAACTAAGGCACTTGAAACACTTTATCTCTTTGGTCTTCCTGCCAAAGCACTAACCTTGGTCCTTTCTAGCCTTAGTCTTTCCTTGGCCAGCATCAGGTTTGCTTGACATTTGACCTCGGCGATCTAACTCTGAATTGCGTTGAGCTTAGTCATATCTAAGTCGGCGCGGCATACCAATTCTACTCAGTAAGTTAGGTTGGCTACTCCATACTCGGCTAAGCTAATTTCACCTCTACCTTTCGACCCTTTATGTTACTTAGATGGTCTCATCCAAATTTCCAATCCTCCGCATTTCCACTATATTACCAGCCTCAAATCTTAGTCTAGAAATGAACCTTGCTATTGTCAGTGCTTTAGGTTCATCAACATCATAGCAAATCATCAGTAGTTAAAACTCTTGAACATATTCATGCACACATCAACTACCCAACTTAAGCTCTTAAAGATGTTGGAAGGTGTCTTACTCATAATGTTCTAGCACAAATCTACTCAAAACTCTCTTCATCTCATTTCAAGTTTGGATTTCACGTTAGACTCACTAGCATACATTCTATATTTTCTTTCACTACATTACTGCATACTGAGAAAATTCTAAAGTAGTTACTCGAATATGTATTGAGTCTTCATAATCATAGTAGTCAAATATCTTCTCAATCTTCTCCTCCCAGGCCAAGTAATCATCAATACTACTAGACTCATTAGAGCTCGAAATCTACACTTTAAGATACTCGGCTCATTTGAGAGCATGGAGCTCATGTTCTTGTAACCCATCGTATTGCTCTTCTTCCTCTCTATACTCTTAACCTTCATCTAACTTAAGTCTCCTCTTAGTAAACCTCACAATATGTTGGGGTGGAGCTTGGTTTACATTAATAGCTTTTGGTGCTCTAAGTTTAACTACTTGTCTCCTTAGCCTATCTCTTACATCTCGGCCTTGTTCATCAACTCTTTCTTATAGCCTAATCTCTACTGTCCTCTATATAGAGATAGCCAGGTTGGCTACAATAGTAGTAAGGTCTTGCAATTTTTCATTTATAGTTTGCAAGGTTTATAGGGTAATATGACCGTAACTATAAGCATCACTCTTAGCATCATTAATCTCTCCTTAAGTACTAGGATTCAACATTCTTAATACAAAACTTCAAGAAATCCATTACTTGATAGAAGGTTATACACAACTTTGATAATATGATATCACATAGTAACTTAAGGACTTGCTCTATTTTTTCACTAAAGAACATAGTATAGTAAAACACACAATATAACAAGGACTACTATGATACTTAGCTTTCGATCGCAATCTCAAGCTCTGATACCGAGATTATATGATGTGCCTAAGAGCTAAGTTGATAACTAGGGCTTACTATGGTAACTAGTAACTAGGTGAGTCATTTGAGGAATCAAATAAAAAGGGAGTAGATAGATCAATAAACACAGTAGCTTCCGTGAAGCTGCTTGAAGGATAAGATATACCCACAAACATAATACGACTTAGTATTTCACCTGATATGATGCATGAGCCAATACTAAAGTTTACTCGCCACTAATCTCGAGCTATTTAGTCAGATTATATAAGAGTATAAGAATGGGAATGTACTTTTAGCAGGGTATCTCGCAAGAGTAAGAATATTCATTAATTGTAAGGTGTAAGATCCTTGTGGCTACAATAAAAATGGAGTATTTATAGTAGGTCCTTAGGGCAATAATACAATAATGGAAAATTATATAAAAGATAATGTAAGAAGAAGATTCCTAGTATAAGTAAAAAGGGTAAATGTGACAAAAAAACAAAAAAGAATATTGTATAAATGTTAGAAAAGTAAGGGATAGGTGGCAGTTTGTCAACGGGTTTATGCTTAGGAATTGATATAGGCAAGTGCACCTTTCGAATTATAGGAAAGCGAATTATGAGTCCAAATGTTGATCCCTTAGAGACTTTGACTAATTATATTCACTAAGTCTTTGTTATCTAATTGGGAAATTAAATTTCAAGAAACTTAAATAACTTAAATTAAATTGTAGCAAGCAATAGATTTGCATCTAATTAAGAATTATTCAAGAACTTAAATAAGAAAGTAATAGAATTATAAACTACTTCAAGATTCATAGAAACATATCTTGATCTTTGCTTCCCCTAGATCGAATATATGATTTTCCTAAAGATAATTTAATTGATTCTTTAATCTTTCTTGATAGGGAGAATTCTCTACTAAAATTAATTATTTTCTTAAACCAATTAACCTTAACCCTAAAATCACCTATTAAAATCTTTTCTCAATAGCATGATCTAAGATTGCATTATTGAACAACAAATTCTTTATGCTTTAATTTAAAATTCTGAAGGGATCTTATAAATTATCTCTAATCTTGCAATAATCCTCAACAACTACGCTTAGATATAATCTTGTAAGAAATTTCTCGATTTTCTTATAAGATATCAAACTCTAAATTATTACTTATAGAAATATTAACCTAAGTCAAGAAGTAAACATAGTTGAACTAAGAAAAGACTAAAGAATTAAATAAATTAAATACTAATCATGTCAAATGAGTAGATCTAGGTTTCACAAGGCCTAGATATTAAAGATTTACTCTCTATACATCATAAAATAAGAATATAAAATCAAAGTATATAAAAGAGTAGAAGAAAGAATCATGAAATCCAAATAAAATTAAATTTTGAAATTTTCTCTTCTCCTAGCTCTCTTGAATGTTTTTAGCTTCAAAAGCTCTCTAAAAGTCATGCTCAACAATTTCACTCCTTAAACAAACCCTAACAAGACTTTATATAGAAAGTGATAAAATAAATAAGTTGGTTAGAAAAGACATGATCAGGGACACAACCGTGTTTTTTAGTCGTGTCTTTAGCTATGATGGTTGACAATAAGCTCTAAATTTGCCTGGAAATGATACGGTCATATCATTTGGTTGTATAGATTTTTAAACCTTCATAACTTGCTCATTTTAGCTTTAATTTGAGTGAAATTTGTTTCTATCTTTTCATTTTCTCATGTAAATTAATAAAATTTTACTTAATTAAGTGTTATTAGCTAAAAATAAACTCAAATATCAAGGAAAATTGTCAAAAATCACCATGTAAAATATGTGCAAATAGGAACCCATCAAGAATCATAAGGCATTATGGCTAAGTTGAGTTGTGTTGAGAGCTCAAACTTAACACTTAGCATCTTAGCGACTAGGTAAGAGTTAATGCGTCTTCAAGGTTGGACATATGGAGAAACGCTACAACGAAGCTAACAAAAAAGAAAAAAGAGAAAAAACTAGCAAAGTTCGGACAGCTACCAACTGAATATAACACACTAGTCAATCCTATTCGACTTACAATCCATCAGATATGACTCATTGATCCAAATTGAAGGGATCACTTACCACTACTCCTTACTAAAGGGAATATATAAGAGTTGAAGAGTAATGAGAACACTAGGATTGCTCAAAGGAAAGTTGATTAAATTATGATATTGAAGATTAATGTTTGCATACAATTAAGTAAGAGTTTATATATCCATCCACTAGGGTTACTTTACATGTATGAAAAGACAAAGGGGTATTCTTACAATTAGGTTACATGAGACACACTAAAAGGGGTAAAAAAGACAAAAAATATTTAGTATGGAAAAGTAAAGAATCTTATGGAATATCGTGCTAGAAGACACATATCACTCGGTGGCTGGATGTTAGAGATATGGTATAAAGTAGATGAAAAAAATTTGCAGTTAAGGGCTAACCTGATCTGGATTTGGTTGGGGCTTAGTCAATCTTATTGTAAAGTAGTTAACTTGAGTTGGGGTTGGATGTTTATGGATCAACTTGAGAGCTCAGCTTGGATAGTCTTGGTGCTATCTTCCAGTATATCTTATCATAGCATAGTTGCTTAGTAAGAGGAGGTATGGCATATACAAGGGTTTAGCAATTAGATCAGTAGAAGATCAGGTCAGGATAGGAATCTCCATCTCGGATGAGACCTTAAGCTAATATTCTCTAAGTGAGTCCTTCGAGTCCTTTAGCTCAGCTACATGTGATCGATCTAAAGGGTTGATTCCTATCAAGAATCTAAGTAGAACATTATGTATGCGAGCTATGGTCCAACACTTAGCAAATTGACTATTAGGTGGAGCCTAAGCAAAGCAGATTGTATCTGAGTTGGGACCTTAAGGAGTCCTTCCACTACTTTTTCATGTATTAGAGCTTATCCTTAGCAGGTTGACAAGAGAAAATCCTCTTGGTGAGAGATTGGAGGTCTTAAAGGCAACTACGAGTGATGGATCTAGAGGTCGACAACCTATTAGATGATGAACAAAAATTTCTTACAATTCGGAAATCAAATTAGATTGATTGAACAAATGAAATACAATCAAATCAATGATAATGCCATGCTTTGATACCATGTTCAAATCTTGCTACTACACTAGATCAAGAAACTGAATCATACTTGAATCTAAATGAACTTGCTGATTAACAAATGCATTTAAGAGAGAGAAAACAAAATGTGAAAATGAAAGGATGAGTGAATTCTGTTATTAGTTAGTTATTATATATACAATTAGAAGTATGTATATACAAGCTATACACATGGTCTGTTATACGTATTTAAATAAATATATTAACACTACTAACTATTTTTGTAGGTTTCTGTTATGAGTGACTATCGGATTTCTACTATGCATGTGGTAAACTTAGCCATATAGAAAATCATTGTGATGAGATGAATAAAGAGAATATCAAACATCTACATTTGAAACCTAAGTTATAAGCTTTGGGAGTTTGAAAAGCATCAAATAATGAAGTAAAATGGGAGAAACCGACCATGGAGTCCAGATGAAGGTCAAGCTTAGGGAAAGGAGATGAACAAATTAAGAAAGTGGAATCTAATTTGGAAAATACTATGAATATTAATTCATAGTAGAATTCGTGCCTTGATTTGGGTTTAAAAGATGTAGTTGTTGAAAGTCAAAGTGATTAGCATGATTTACCTCATGTGTTGATAAGCTCATGTCAAATTGAAATTTTGAATGTTGACTTATTAGCTATAGTAAAGGAGGGTATAACATCTTTAACCAATCCTTTACCATATACACTGAACTTTCCAAGTCGAAGCCATATCTCTTTACCTTAACCATGCCTTTTCCGAATAAAGACATTCTACATCAACTTAATATCTAATTGACATTAGCTACTTAGCACCCTACATTGGAAGAGTACCCACATCATTAGTCTATCCCTCACATCCAATCTTCTTCCTCAAAATAGACTAATCCCACCAAATAGAATCTTACAAAATCGAAGCTTGAATATATAGTCGAAGAACCACAAAGTCTTTGTAATCTTTCTTCATCTTCAAAGTATGTTATGTTTATTAAACCCTCAACCTTTCTCCAAAAAGAAAAAAAAAAACAATCCCCTTTAACTTTAGTTAACCTTCACATGCCATCGCCAGTTACAAAAGCTCTATACAACCTATTTATTAAGAGAGCGAGAGAAGACATGGAGGAAGATGACACTATTATCCAAACAAAGAAAATGATGGAGCAAATCTTAGTGGAGACAAGTAACTCTATTAAGGAGTTTGTCACAACTCATAAAGGTAGAAGGAAGGCTTGAATTTAAAAGAAGAGAACAATGAAAGGAAGGCTTGATTTTGAGAGCAACATGGTTGAGTTTGATATTGAAGAGATTGGCCATTTTGAGTTCACAAGCTGTATTAGCTAGCCCAAATCAGCCACATGATCACCATGAATGCACTATCTTAGAATTGTTGAGGCTTAGGTCCACCCTCAACAGTTAGTGAGATGAAACGAATCATATTCAAAGAGAGACCTAGTCTTGTTTTCCTTATGGAAACAAGAAATAAAAGCAACTATGTCAATGGTGTAAGGAGATGTCTTAGATACGTTAGTAGTTTTTATGTTGAGCTGAGTGGCTTGTTAGGAAGATTAGCATTATGGTGGGATTAAAGTATGCAGGTGAATATTTTGCAATATTCAAATAATATCATAGATATGAATATTGTACTGGAAGATGGGATGAAAGTGAGAATGTCATGGTGTTACACTCATCCAATTTTCAATAACAGACTACATTTCTAGGATAAACTATGAAATATAGCAAGATACATGAAGGAAGATCAGTTACTAATTGGGATCTAAATGATATTGCTTGTCAAGAAGAGAAGAGTGTTGGAAGGGGAAAACCAATAAGACAAATTTGAGCCTTCCAAGATACAATGCTTCATTGTAAGTTATCTAATCTTGGCTACCAAGGATAAAGATTTACTTGGTTTAGTACTTATGCAAGGGGAGTAGTTGTTAAGGAACAACTTGATAGAGCTCATGTCAATAATGTATGGATAAAAAAATACCCTAACTCATAAGTTGTGAATTTGTGTGCAATCAGTTTTGATCAATTTCCTTTAATTTTGCATTTGAAATTGCAAGATGGAAGGGGACTAATATTATTTCGTTCTAAAATGAAATGGACACAATGTGCTGGCTATCATGAGCTTATTGATAACTGTTGCAAGGCAACTATCGAACTTGGAAATATTCAAGCTTTGATGAAAAAGTTGAATTGTTGTAGGAAGAATTTAATTAAGTAGAGCAATACACATGGTAGAAATAAAAGTAAGCGTATTGAGGAGTTACGTAAAAGACTTTGGTGTTAGCAAAATAAAGATACTTTGGCAACAAACCTCAAAGAAGAATAATAAATTAAAGAAGAGCTTAAGAATTTACTACGTAAGGAAGAGATGTTCTAGTATTAAAGATCGAGGGTGAAGTGGTTGTAAATGGGTGATAGAAATTCTAAGTTTTTTCACCATTTGACAATTGAGAAAAGGGCTTGTAGTAAAATCTTGAGGATAAAAAATGGGATAGGAAATCAGATTGATAGCGAAGTTGATATAGATATGAATTTTACAATTTTTATGAGCAATTTTTTAGTTTGCAAGGGGTAAATGACATAGATTATGTTTTGAATTAACTAAAATAAGTGATTAAGGTTAAGTAGAATGATTGGCTTACACATGATGTTGAGGATGATGAGGTGATGCAGGCTATAATCTAGCTTGGACCAACAAAAGCTCCGGGTCTTTATGACTTCAATGGCTTCTTTTTTCAATCTCATTGGGATTCCATTGGTTCATACATCAATTAGGTGAATAGAAACTTCTTTCATTTAAGTATTATCCCTTCTAGTTTTAATATGTCTAACATAGTGTTAATTCCCACAGTCTTTCATTTAGAAGATGTATCCCAATTTAAACCTATTAGTTTATGCAACTTCCTTATAAAATTATTTCAAAAGTTTTGGCTAATAGGTTGAAACCATTACCAGACTATATTATGTCTCCTTTTCAAAGTGCATTTATATAGGGTCATCTTTTCTAAGATAATATTATTGTTGCCCATGAGGTCTATCATTACTTAAGAAAAAAGAATTCCACTAAAAAGTATAACCATGTGATTAAGATAGACATAGCTAAAGCAAATAATAGAATAGAATGGGTTTTTCTTGATAATGTGGTGTGTAGAATGGGCTTTCATGAAAAATGGATATCTTAGGTCATGAATTGTGTAGTTTCTCTATCTTATATTATTTTGGTGAATGGCAAAATAGTGAAGCATTTTAGACCTACAAGAGGAATAAGATAAGTAGATCTTATTTCACCTTACTTGTTCCTTTTGGTAGCAAGCACTCTTTCTAAAATGATTAAAAAAGAACAGGACAATGGGAGATTGAGAGAGATTAGAATTAAGAGGGGTAGTCTAAAATTGACACACCTATTGCATACTGATGATTTTGTATTTTTTATGGAATATTCATTTAGGAACTTGAATTCTCTAAAAAGAATTTTGGATGCTTATTGTAATGCTTTAGGACAATTGGTTAATTATCATAAATCATCCATCATTTTTAGTAAGAATATTAATGAGTAGGTCAAATAGGCTTGTACGTAGATTTTTGGTGTGCAGGTTGATAATACACTAGGAAAGTATCTTAGTCTTCTAACGAAATGAGGTAGAATGAAATGAGAGGCTCTTGAAGGTATTAAATAAAAAATTATTTCAAAATTGCAAGGTTGGAAAATCAATTTTTTGTCTCTTAGATAGAAAGAAGTGTTAATTAAGTTGGTGGCTTTTATCCTAAGCTACGCAATGAGTCTTTTCTCCTTTTCTATCACTTGGTGTAAGGAGGTGGCTACATTGATTGCAAATTCTGGTGGAGAGGAGATTTAATGAAACTAAAAATACATTGGAAGTGTTGAGATGAGTTGGCGAAGCTTAAACAAAATGGTGGACTTGGGTTAGAGATTTATTGATTTTAATAAAGCTCTATTAAGTAAGTTAGCATGGGTGTTCTTATTTGTCTAAATGATTTGTAGGTTTGTATAATTAAAAGTATATATTTTCCAAATTTGGACTTTTTGGAAACTCAAAGGAAGAAAGTTGAGTCTTGGGCATAGTAGAGTTTACTAGTAAGAAGGGATTTTATTAAAAAGGGATATATTTAGCAAGTTGGAAAGGGTGATAAGATTAGGGTGTTTAAAGGCCCATGGGTACCTTCTTTGGACAAGTTTCAGTTGATATATAATGGAGGAGATAACGGCTATGATGATTTGCAAGTGAAAGATATAAGGGATAATGATAATGACACATGGAATTTTAACCTCATTAAGAATCTTATTTCAAATGAGGAGTGAAATGGCATCAATAATGTCCCTGCTATCAATTTAGATGTAGATGATAGAGTGGTTTGGCTAGGAAATACTAGTGGAGTGTATTCAACAAAGTTTAGTTACTTACATATCATAAACAATTTTTTTGTAATGAGTAGCAATTGACCATTGTCCTCAACTATGAGCAAAAAAGGGATATAGAAGTTAGTTTGGAATCTCTAAATAATGCCTAAAATAAAACATTTTCTCTAGAAAGTTTGTTTGAGTGTGATTGCATGTAACCTAAATCTATTTAAGAGAAAGTTAAAGCCTTCCCCTATTTACAATTTTTGTGACGTTGAAGAGTCCATAGGACATATTTTCTTTAAATTTAGATGGACTCACTATGTCTAGTTTGCTATTTTCGGATATCATTTTGATTACTAGTCTATTGTAAGGATTAAAAATTGGCTTTTTGTCAATAGTTGAACTGTATTTTGTAGATGGAAAATAGGATGCAATGAGCATGGTAGCTCTAACACTATGGCATATTTAGAAGATTAGAAATGAAAGCATTTTCAATCGCGACAATTCCAATCCAATAGCTGTTGTGAGAGAATTCTTTTGGCAATAAGTGAGTTGCAATTTATGAGGATGAGTCTAATGGTGCTGTAAAATATGTTGATTGAGCTTGCTATTTTGTTGGGAGGAGGAATGAGAAGTAAAACTTGGAAGCCACTTGATAGAAGAAAATTGAAGATCAACTACGATGGAGCATCTTCATATGTATAAATGACTGCTGCTGTTGGATTTGTTGTATGCAATTACTCAAGTTACCTGTTAGCTACTGTCTCATCAGTTTGCCTAAGTTTGAATGAAGAGACAACTAAAGCCATGGCTATTCAAGAGGGTTTGAAGTTTGCTTTGCAATTCAGATGGTCTTCGATTTAGGTGGAGTCGGATTCTCTAGTTATTATCCTAAGTATTCAAAAGCCTGAATCTTGTTTGTGGCACATTAAGCCTATTATTTTTGAGATCATTGAGTTAGCTAAGAACTTTCCTTAATTTCTTTTTTATTAGTAGAAAAGCAAACTCTTATGTACATTGGGTTGCATCCCAAGGTTTAAGGGGAGTATTTCTTGATGTGAGAGGATCTATTCCTCCATCTCTTTTGATTTCTTTACTGTTGCTAGATAAAGAATTGTGTAATCTGGTTTGAATTAATGAATAATCTTTTCTTGGCCAAAAATAAAAAAGCTCCCAAAATGTCACATTTCTTAAAGTGAAAATGGTATTAATAACCCTTGAAAAAAAAAAAAGGTTCTACTAATGCCCCTACTGAAATATAGTAATAGTTTACAATGAAATGGATTAAAATGAAACAGAATGAAATTAAAACTAGAATGATAAATTCATATTAGCATTTGATGATATCTATGAAATAAAATAGGATGGAATGTGTGTATAGTAATACTTGTTAAAAATACTCCCAGTTATTAGATGTCATAATTTTTTTGAAAATTAAATAAGTCATTTTGATCGATGATAATTAATGAAGGTGAAAGGAAACAACGATCCTACCTTTTCAAAAATGGAATTGAATTCCCTCTTGAAGATAGAATCGTTGATTCTAAGAATTTGCAATTCTACTTTCTAAAAGTACTTCTAAACATGGGAAATAAAATGAAAACATAAAACCACAATTTCATTTCAAGTCCATTCCCCCATATCATATGTGGCATAAGTGAACAAATAAGCATAAATGTCTAACCATTGCCTCAAAGTGGAGGTGATGATTGTGCAGTGAAGATAATGAGTTAATTGTTGTGCTACCAATGATAACATCTTGTAAAAGAATCAACCCACTTATTAGAAGAAAGAGATAAAGATAGATATGGAGAATGAGATGGATGGAGATGTAGATGAAAATGAAGAGTCACCAAGCTTGAGTATAGGTAAAAGAAATCTTTAGTGGGTTTTAAGAAGATGGGTTTTATTGAGATGGGGTGAGTAGGTGTAGGGGGTTGGGCTAACAAGTGGTGGCCACTCTTAAGGATCAATTCAAAGTTTCAAAGTTAGGGTCTTTTATCTTTTCTGTTAGGAGAGAGAGAGAGGAGAGGTGAGGTATTTGTTTAGTTCAAAAGTGTTAAGCATGTCAGGTTAGTTCCACCAAAGTGAAATTTCATGTGGTACATATTCAAACCTCTCTTTAATAACAAAACAAACTCAAGAAGAAAATCATGAAGAATTGGATGATGAAGCACAACAAGGATTTGATTTAACAGTTTCAAAAGCTGGATGTGCAGATCAATTTTGATTTTCAAAATATTAAACCAATAGTCCCTAACTTTGGAAGGGAACTAATGCTTGAGCAAAATATCAATAAACATTTTAGAGACATTTGTTCATAAACTTAAAAAAGGAAATTCGTCAGATGTGTGTTATGTACATATAACGTGAGTCAACACTTCATGTGATGTCAAAAGAGTGTATGCCTTAAGATGATAGTTTCAAGTAGAATGAAATATAGACTATTCAAGGAGAAGGAAAAAATAGTCTTTGTGCGAGACAATGGTGCTCAAAACCATCGATTTTGTAGTTCTTGAAATCCGAGGAGGTAAATCTTGAATGCTTAAGAATCTTTAATCTTCTGCATCTACTTGATCCTTGAGTAAGCTTGCCGATTATTCTTTGTTTCAATCATCTCCGACTTATGATAATTGTCCTCCTCTGCATGATGAAGAGCTTGCAAATATTTATAATATGAGGTGCTTGATGATTATCAACGGAACACAACGATGGTTGATGGATAGGAGTAGCCAACTCTTTCTAGAATCTTTCGTGGGATTCTAAGTATTTGAGTGCAATAATTTGTGAATTGAGTGTGTAAAAACTACTAAGAAAGATTAAAACTAGTCAAGTTAACTTTAACAATTCCTCTTCCTTAGTCTATAAACTAAAAACCTTTTAAGCCACCCGAAGATCAAGGTTTGATCCAATGGTGTGGACTTTGTCACTATTTCAAGTTCAAGTGGTCGTTGGATATAAGCATATTTTAGCCATATGCAGAGGTAAATAAACAAATACGATCCTTTTGTTGCAAGTGTTCCAAGAAAGCGGAGTAATCAAAATATCCAGAGTAAACTGTCAAAATAAATTAAAAAAAAAAGAAAAACCCTCTCTCTAGAAGTTTCCCCTCTCGATCCTACCTCTTCTTTCATTCATCCTAATGGAGAAAAGGTGATTCAAACCCTTAATCCACTAAATCAATACTAAACACGGTTCTAAAGGGTTTTTTTATTGAGAATTTGCGATCAATCAATCTTGCCAATCAAGAGACGTTTCTAAATCAGGCTAGATTTCTTTTTCTTCTATGTATAAAGATAAATTGCTTTGATCAACAATGACATATTATGAGTTTTTCTTCTCTTCTCATGATCATGAACTGATGGATAATGATCCTTATCACTCATCGCAGGAAAGCGTTGAGGTAAGTGACGATTGATCTGAAAATTTGCCGGACGGCGTCAAAAGGGTCTTTTTTCATGGAGGAAGAGAAACAAGCGTTGATTCAACCCTGGTGAACTTCCTTTATTGTTGAGTTAATGGGTATAACGCTTAGATACAAGCAATTATATCAGCATCTAAATGGTTTGTCGTCTTTTGTACAATAGTTCTCGGTGATTAGTGTTGGTTATGGATATTTTATTATCTCCTTTGTATCAGTTGAGGATATGCATCGAGTAATAAAACAAGGTCCTTGGTTCCTTAATGGTCGATTTCGATTAATTCAAAAATGGGAACCAGAATTTCAGCCGTCAAGGGCAAAAAACCATGCTGTTGCGGTGTGGTTACGATTTAATGAGTTGCTCATGGAATATTATTCTAGGCAAGCTCTTCTCAGAATAGGTGAAACTTTGGGGCCTGTACTTAAGATGGATATGTATACCACGAACTTCGATAGGGGGAGATTTGCCAGGATGTGCATTCAATTAGATCTTAATAAGCCTTTAGTACATACGTTGTTAATTGGTTCGAAACATTATTAAGTGCACTCTGAAGGGATCAGTACGCTTTGTTACATTTGTGGACTTATCGATATGTACTCTCGCATTGCCCATAGAAGAAGAATGATTCATCTTCAAGCCAACAAGGGGCTAGAATGGCATAAGGAAATGAGTCTCTTGTTTTAGAAAAAGATAAATTAATGGGCTCACAAGAAGTTGGGCCGACATATAATGGCTATGAGAAAGATAGCAGTGCGTCAGGAAATGGCAGTAGAGGGACCAAAATATAATCAGACATTAGAGAGTATAGATGGATTAGTTAATCTAGGAGAACCTTAGGTTGTCCAAGTGCTCTTATGGTGAACGGGTCCTTGTCAAGCCTAGAAAGCCACATGATAAGGGAAAACTGCCTAATCAAGAGCCTGCTTATATGGGAGGTGGTAGTAATTCATCTATGCAAAAACAAGGTCATGAGTTGGAACCCATTACTACACAGCAAGGGCCAATAGATTTGCCACATGCACCTGATTTAATGCAAGTGTTAAGGCATGCACTTGATAAAGAGGAAAGTGGACTTAGTTTGGCGGCTGGAGTTAATCATGACACCAGGTCTCAAGAATGAAATTCTTCAATAGGCACTAGTGCACCTCAACCACCCACGGTGGACGGCTTGTTAGATGAGAAAGAAGAGGCCCTGAACGATAACTCCAAGCCAAGAGTAAACATCAAGAAGTTGGTCCGAAAGGTAGCTCCAAAATGAAACCAAAATACTTCAAAGTGAAAATATTAGAGGGCCCATCAATGGAAGCCCGCTACCGGCTATTTTGCCTCAAGTGCAATTGAACATGGCACAGGGCAATAGTGTATTTGCTTCATCTGAAATTGAGTTCAAATCGAGCATACCCAATTCATCTGGTTCCACGTCTTCGCATCAAGATAACAGAACTTTATGGCACGTTGGAGGAGATGCCGGACGGCTTAATGATAGGTTCGCAAATGAACTTTTTGGTGAAGTTCTCAATGGTATTCCACGAGCTGCAGACCGACCCTGCGAAGATAATGGATTACAGGATGCCAACCATTTAGGGGGTAATTATCCTAATGCTGCAGCAACTCGAAATTCCCACATTTCTACTGTCAATCACTCTCCTGCTTTAGCACAACAAACCAAGGATGCTTTATTTTACAATCGACCCCTAGGAGTCAATGGCCTTCTTGCAAACAAAGAGGTCGTTGGAAGCGGTGCATTTAGATATAGTGGATAATCTCAGGTTGGAAGGAGGGTCTCTTTGTTATAAGGTTATCATGATGGCAATTGATAGCGAGGAGCCCACAGCTCATAGAGCTCTGAGAGCGATCCTATGGAATAACCTGCAACCCAATTTTATTTTTTAAATGTTTCCATAAAAAAAAAATTGACCTTTTTTCAAAATTTAGGTTTCTTTCTTAGAATTTTGTCAAAGCGAACAAAAAAATTGATAAAATTTAATAAACTTGAAGTAAAAAGAATTCTTCAAAAATAAAATAAAATAAACTAATTAAAATTTTCATTAATTGAGAAGGGCTTGATCTCACTTCATAAGTATATTGACACTTCAAGTAACCTAAACTAATAGAAATTTTTGTTTTACACCTTTTTCTTTTTTCAAAAAGAAAAAAATTAAATAAATAGTCCAATTTATTTGAAAAAACATATTTAAGACCCATTAATCAATTTCATAGATTTCTTTTATAGAAACCGTTTAGATTTTAGTAAGTTAGCCTTTGAACTCAAATTTTTCTTGTTTCTACTTTTCTAAAAAGTTTTTTTTTAGAAAATCAATGAGCTAATAGTTGAAATTAAGATTTATCTACTTATGGGCCCTAACTTCACTTTTTCCCGATTTCAATCTAGGGGGTTGGTTTCAGGGGCATTTTATTCATAATGTGTATTTAGATGCGGTCGAACTCAAATCATCTTAAGAACTTAGAAATGAAGCCATTATGTAAGTATTAAGTGATATAGTGTAACCACCGCTCAAGGCCGAGTTGGCCAACCTTGCTTATGTTTCAAATGAGCCAGTAATCCATAGAAGGCCTTTTGAAATTTGGGGACCTTTTAAAACCCACCTAATTGCATCTATGAGCTTATATTTGTTAGCAAGTAAATCGCATATAGCAAGTAACATGATGGAATTTGAAGTGTTCATAATATTGTATTTTTGTTTTTGAAAGCTTAAAGATCAATGCACTTTGTAATATTTTTTTTTTGTAATTTCTTATACTTTTCTTATAAGAGAAAAAATATGTAGAATTAGTTTTTTGTTCTTTATGTAGAAATTTTTAGGACAATGAAAAAGGAGATCTACATCAACAAGCCTAAAGACTCTAAGTTGGTATTCAAAAGATGGTTTCAGCTTTTTAGCCCTAAGGACCCCGAAGAGGACAATCAAAATGAAGATTGAGCCTATTATGTTCCTAATGGAGATCTCTATTATTCTTACCTTTATATGGTTCCCTCCGAAATCTAAAATTTGTGGCTTTTTGTTTTAGGCCTCACCAATTGTGCCTATTAATTGAAGAATATATCCAGTTACTAAAGGGCCTTAGCAATATGAGCAAGATTTACGCTCTAAACCTCAAAAAAGGCACCTATAGCACCTGAAGTGATATATTGAGAGTGAAAAGAATGAAATAGATCGGGCTTTGAAAGAATGTAATGGGAGATATCCTTGAAAAACATTAGGTTAATACTCAAGAGAAGGGTGTGTTGATAGTCGGATTTCACCCTAAAATATTACTTAGCTATTCAATTGATGAGAAGATGACTAATCCTATTCTAGGCTAATGTCGACTAAGACTTAGTCCACTTGATAGGCCTTAAAGTCCGACCTGTTAATATGTTTGGTTTGAACTTAAGAAAGTGGTAGGAACAGTTATGATCTGGTTATTGAACCTAAAGTTCATTATTTGATTTTGATGAGAACAAAACAAAAAGTGTATATCTAAACATATTGTTTTTGAAGAGAATAAAAATAAGTGGATGATTAAACTAAGTATTATTTGATTATTTTAAGATAATCAAATAAGTTCAATTAGCTTGCTTAATGATTAAATATATCAATTATCTCTATAAGAAATTTAATCTTTTGAAGTAGTGATCAAATGATCTTGAAGTTATATTGCAAAAAGTATTCATTTGTTGTGTGTAAAAAGAATTTTCAAGTAATATTTGGCCTACTGGGCTGACGGCTCAAGAAAAAACCAGCCTGACGGTATAAAGCCCTGGAAAATACAAAGAAAAGCTCACTGACTTAGAAGAACCAGCTTGCTAGTTCACTTGCTGGTCCACTTGCCAGTAGAGTAATTTTTATCGTCTTGCCGGTAGTTTAAGGTACCGGCATGCCGGTAGTTTAAGGTATCGGCATGCCGGTAAATCTAATACAACTAGCTGTTGGAGCATTTAATGTATTGTAACAAGAAGAATTGAATGGGATGATATAAATGCTCAACAACATGACCAAGGACAGTAGAGAACTAATCTTTTGCTGCAATATTTCAACATTCGCTTCTGCTCTTATTATCTATAGTTCTCATTGTTTCTTGTACCATAAATTGCTAATATTAAGAGAGATTTGAAGTGTAGTGCTTGTGAGTTATTAGTTGCAAGTATTGAAAGTTAAAAGCACTACACCAATATTTCTTGAGATTGAGTTTTTGTGTTGAGAGTTAAGATTGTGTATTGTGTTAAGAGTTGTAAGTGTGAAACTTGTGTAATCAAGTTTGTGTTTGTGTAGTTCTTGGAGCTTGGTTTGAGAAATCAATAAAGTGGTATAAAGTTTTCGGTTGGAGGCATTATGTGTCCGTAGAGACTAAGGCTTGGTCCGAACTCCACATTATATCCGGACTTGATCTTCTTTATCCCTATCTCTTTTAATTTCCGCACTTATTATTGTTTTATTATTGCTTTGATTATTTTTATTATTGCATTTAGTTGTTTATATCGAAAAAGAATTGCAATTTGTCCGCAAACTTAATTCACCCCTCCTCTTGAGTTTAGCTTAGTATTCTTTAATTGGTATTAGAGCTAGTCTCTAATCACTTGCTTAACCACATATTAGAGTAAAAGTCATGGCATTCAATACACTAGGCTTTATGAAAGGGCAAGTTATAAATAGACCACCACTCTTAATTGTGGATAATTATCCTTATTGGTAATGTAGAATAAGTATATTTTTCAAAACATAAAATAAACTATTATGGTAAGTAGTGGATAAAGGACCATTTAAGATAGAAGGTAAGGAAGAAGATAATTACACCGATAATGATTGGAAGTTATTAGACTTAAATGAAATAGCTATGAACATCTTGCATTGTGCCATTAATGAAAATGACTTTAATAGAGTTTGTACATGTAAGAGTACTAAGGAAATTTGGGAAGAATTAAAAAGTACATATAAAGGATACAAAGATAAGCTTATTATGTAGACAATTTGAAAACTTTAGAATGGATCCAAATGAAACTATTAATGAGATGCATAATAGATTCATTAACATCATCAATCCTTTGAGTGTTCTTAGAAAGACATTTACTAACCTTGAAATAAATTTCAAAATTCTTAGGTCTTTGTCAAAAAGATTGGGAAGCTAAGAGAACTACGATTGAGGAAGCTCATAATCTTAACACAATGCTAAAAGAGAACCTTTTTGGAACTCTTAAAACTCATGAGATGATTAAAAAGCAAGGAGAGGAATCCAAGAAGAAAACAATTGTTTTAAAAGCAACTGAAGAGAGCTCTAGTAGTGATGAAAGTGATGATGATGACGATGACGATGACGATGACGATGATGTGGGAATAATCATGAGAAATTTTAAGAAATTCATAAAGTTCAATAGGAAATTGGCAAAAGATAAGGATGAAAACATATTGTGATCAAGGAAGGAGAAGAAGGAAGAAATTAAGTACTATAATTGCCAAAAACTGGGTCACATTCAACAATATTGCCTGAATCTTAAGAAGGCTGAGAAAGGAGTAAGGAAAAAGGTTATGATGGCAACTTGAAGTGATTCAAGTGACTTAGAAGGAGAAATGTGCTTTATGGCAATGAGGTATATTCTACTTCTAGTGATTCTTCACTTGATGAGCTCAAAAATATGTATGATAAGTTACTTAAGGAATTTATTAAGGCTCAAAAGAAGATAAGATGATGAAACAAATGATGATTGAAATAGGAAGTGAATTTGATTTATTTAGAAATGAATATAATAAAGTAAATGACGTCAAAGAAAGTTTAGAGGAGGATAATGAACACTTAAGATTAGAAGTTGATAAATTAAGTAGAAACAATGAAGCCTTAAATCTTAGGAATGAGAAGTTGACTAAGGAAAATGATCAATTGACAGAAAAGTGCAACTTTATTGAAACAAAAGTTGATAGCATAAAAAATGAGGATAATATGGTTAATAGGCTAAGAGAGCTTCAAATTGAAAATGCTATCTTAAAGTCTAGCTTAAATGATTCAAAACAAACTATAGCCAAGTTCATGAATGGAGAAAAGAATTTAGATAAGCTTTTTAGCTCTCAAAGGCAAGGATTGAACAAAACTAGAATTGGCTATAGTAGGGAATATATTTACAAGTCTTACAAAAGTCACTTTGTAAAAGCAACAACTAAGACTTATAACTATTATGGTAGATATAGCTATATTGCACATACGTGTATAATATGTCGCAATACCAATTTGAATCATAAAGGTAAAATGGCTTGGGTTCCAAAAAGACAAGGATATATTATTGCAACTAACCGCAAAGGACCCAAATTCACATGGGTACCAAATAAGCAATCATATGTTTTTGTAGGAACTTCAAGTGGGAGCAACTTAAGAAACTCGAATGGTGAATGCTCAAAGAAAATTCGAAGTACCTCCAACGTGGTATTTGATTCAAGAAATTCATTCAAGTAATCTCCATACAATAACTAACATATTTTGTGTACACTTAAAGTTCTCTACATTTACATAAGGCTTCCTTGTGCACATATCTACCATCTCTTGATTTTAATGTCAAATGTTAGCTCCTTTATGTTTAAATATGCTAATATTTTATGGTTGAATGGTTAGCTTGATTTGATTATGAAGCTATGCATAATTGATATATCCTCAACCATATTTGAGCTCAAATAAGTATTTAGGGATTTAACTAGTGTTTTTGCAATTACTAGCTTTGCAAGCTATGCTTAAACTCTCATCATGTCATAATGCACATATAAATCTTGCTTAGAACGGATAATTGCAAATATCATACTTTTTGTGCATATTTAAAGTTTCTCATGAATACTTAGAATCATGTGCGCATAATTTTGCCATGTTTCGATTTTCGTGTTCAAATCCAATTCTTGCATGTTTAATTTTGTCCATTGATTGTGGTTGAGTGATTAAGTTGGTCTATTTTTGTTTTTGTACTAATTTGACTCCTTTAAACTTAAATTAGGCTTTTATTGTTGTTTGGGAAGTCATGTGATCATGTTATCTATTTACATGCTATATGTCTTAATCATGCTACCCTTGTATCTATAGACACCATTGAAACTTGTTTAGAATGCCAAATTATCATGAACTTGATTTAGTATGTATATGTGACATTAAGCTCAATCTATATTTAATGGTTGATTTTGATGATTTCAAGTGGTGATTTTAGGACATCCAAATCCTTCTCGCGATATTTTCCTTCCAACATGCTTGAACATGATGATGAAACTTACTTGAAGTATTGATTTGTGATAATTAAGCCTCATTACTCAAAATTAGTCGTTGATACATTTGCATGGCTTAATAGTGAACTTTCTAGCAACTAATGACTTAATTTTTGTTGAATCTTACTAATGTTGCTAAGATACTAGCTTTTCACACTCAAGTGGACCTAAGAAACATGCTCATATAGATTTCATGCATAAAACATAGCGTTTAGCATGAGTTGGGCACACTTGAAATCCTTCATAAGCAACTAAGTTGATATATGCACAAATGAATTATGCATTGGTTTCTGTACCCAAAATCGAGTCTTACATGTTTATTTTCATTCCTAAATGATGTTCGAGTGGTCAAACTAGCTTGATTTGAATTTCGTGCATATTTAACCTCCCTAGACCTTTTTTAGGTTTTAAGTGCATTGTGGAGCATTTCATGACTATTTATGTTAATATGAATGTTGCTTGGTTTAATCATGCATTTTTTATGCTTCTTGGTATCTTTCAAATATGCTTAAACCATAAACTTGTCGTAAATTTGAGAAAGAATTCATATTTGCTCAATAGCTACATTTATGCTTAGCATTTAATTTTAAGGAACTTGAGTAGTAATTTTTCAATTTGTAGAACCTTAAAGTTATATCTTGTGCCTACCATGCTCAAACATGCATTTGAAATTTGCTTGACTTGTTGGTGTGTAAAAACTAAATGTTTATGCACCTATTTTGCTCATGCATGTACACTATCACTTTATCATGAATTACTTGGCTCTATGGACTTGATTCAGATGAATCTTGGCTCTTTCATTAAAAATTGAGTTTTTCAAGCCTTAATAGACTTAAATAAACTTATTTGAAGTGTTAGAATGTTGCTTGAATCTCTAGAAATCAATTTGGATTGGTAAACTTGCTTAATCAAAAGATCCTACTATTTTTCTGCAATCCTGTAAACAATCGGCAAGTTTGTTCACCTAAGTATCGACAAGTCGATGTATTGCTCTAGTTTTTCATTTATATTCGATTTTGTTCTTATAACCGGCAAGCCGGTATACTCTTCTAAATAAGCAAATTGCTTTAGTTTTGTTCTAAGAACCGGCAAGCCAGTACCCTTAACCACCGGCAAGCCGGTATACTATTTTCTATAACAAATCTGCAACAGTTCTGTTCCTAAAACTATTATACTAGCTCCTCATGCTATTAACTTGCTGGTACCTTTATTTCTAGCCACAAATAATGCCGTTCCCTTCTCTTTCTTTCCATCTTCTTTGTAAAACCCTTCTTTTTCTTCCCCCAAACCTTAGAATCTTTCTCTCTCTTCAATCTTCCATCTCCAAACTCTCAAAATCATAATTTTTCTTCATCAATCATCTTCAAATCTACACAATCTCTCATTAATCCCTTCACTTATTCAAATCACACTCTCTTCTTCTCCTTCACATGACTTTCTCTCTCTACTAACCCCCCATCCACCATTAAGATGCCACCTTAATGAACTATAGCAACTTTTAGATAAACTATCACTACTTATCTTGCCTCATTCCTCCTCTAGCTTAAAGATGATGATCTACAAGTTGCATAAATTGTTAACTTCCAATCTATTTTGTATATACTCTTCACTATGTTTTTCTCATGTTATGAATTTAGTCATTAGCCATTACTATTGTTATTTTCTATTATCTTGCCTTGGCCCTTATCTTGACTTTTATTGCTTATGTTGGTTATCTATATTGTTTACCACCTATAGTTCAAGTATCTCGTGGAGTTATTAAACTCCCCATAGTTAGCTTACATTTTTGAACATTTGATGTTGTATGGGCTGATCTTGATGAATTCATTTTGGTGATTTTATTTAGCATGGCTTTTAGCTTCTTTGATTTCACTTTTGTAGGGAGCATATCCTAACGCTTAAGCTAGGATTATACCGAAATTTCGACTTGAATCCTCTTCCCTCTTCACCACCTGGATCCTCCTCTTTTTGATGAGGCCAAATATGTATTACATTGAATTGATAATAGTTACTCAAAAGATGATATTGATCTTATAACTTTAGCATATCTTAATTCTTTGAAAGTTTGATATATTCTTTATGTGAAGTTATTAAGAAGTGAGACTTAGTTCCTTAGCACATCAAAATACTCTCATTTTGCAAGCATTCACTTGATCTTATTCAATTGTCAAAAATCTTGAAATCGAGTGCTAAATTGAGGGGGAGCATTTAAAGTATAAGAGTTTTGTCCTCATCAAAAAGGGAGAGATTGTTAAACCTAGGGTTCATTATTTGATTTTGATGAGAACAAAACAAAAAGTGTATATCTAAACTTATTATTTTTGAAGAGAACAAAAAACAAAACAAAAAGTGTATATCTAAACATATTATTTTTTAAGAGAACAAAAACAAGTGGATAATTAAACTAAGTATTATTTGATTATTTTGAGATAATTGAATAAGTTCAATTAGCTTGCTTAATGATTAAATATATCAATTATCTTTACAAGAAATTTAATCTTTTGAAGTAGTGATCAAATGATCTTAAAGTTATATTGTAAAGAGTATTCATTTGTTGTGTGTTAAAGGAATTTTCAGGTGATATTTGGCCTACTAAGTTGACGGCTCAAGGAAGAACCAACCTGACGTTATAAAGCCCTGGAAAATACAAAGAAAAGCTCACTGACTTAGAAGAACCGGCTTATCGGTTCACTTGCCGGTAGAGTAATTTTTACCGGCTTGTTGGTAGTTCAAGGTACCGGCATGCCAGTAGTTCAAGGTACTGGCATGCTGGTAAGTTTGATACAACTAGCTGTTGGAGCATTTAATGCATTGTTATGGGAAGAATTGAATGGGATGTTATAAATGCTCAATAACCCGACTAAGGATAGTAGAGAACTGATATTTTGCTGCAATATTTCAACATTCTTTCTACTCTTGTTGTCTATAGTTCACATTGTCTCTTGCACTATAAATTGCTAATATTTAGAGAGATTTGAAGTATAGTGCTTGTGAGCTATTAGTTGTAAGTATTGAGAGTTAAAAGCACTACAGCAATATTTCTTGAGATTGAGTTTTTGTGTTAAGAGTTGAGATTGTGTATTATGTTAAGAGTTGTGAGTGTGAAACTTGTATAATCAAGTTTGTGTTTGTATAGCTCTTGGAGCTTGATTTGAGAAATCAATAAAGTGGTGTGAAGTCCTCAGTTGGAGGCATTGTGTGTTCGTGGAAACTAGGGAGCGGTTCGAACTTTACGTTATATCTGGGCTTGATCTTCTTTATCCCTATCTCTTTTAATTTCCACACTTATTATTGTTCTATTGTTGCTTTGATTACTCTTATTATTATATTTAGTTGTTTATGTCAGAAAAGAATTGCAATTTGTCTGTAAACTCAATTCACCCCACCTCTTGAGTTTAGCTTAGTGTTCTTCACTAGTATGATTTCATTATATAACTGTCTACTACTCCTATATTTTGGGGATGTACTCGATTACAAGATCTCAATGTAGCCTACAACCAATGATTAACGGCTATTTTAGACACCCAATGTTCGCTTACAAATACCAAGAGAAAGTATTATAAGAATTCTCTTATGACCTTTTAACTCTATATTCATTCACTTATTTCTCTCTCAAACATTTATTGACGTAGGCATTAAAATGATTATACCCGACTAGCCCTACTAACATTTAGCCTTTGGTAGTTTTGCAAGAACAAAGTCTTACCATAAAATCACCTAACAACATTTGGCGCTGTTTATTTTTCCTTACATACCTGTATGGTGAAAACTAGCATGATAAAGAGCGCAGGTGTTAGTTCTTCACCTTGGCACCAAACAGGAGGTAGTAGGCATATTGATGAGTAGCGATTAGCTAAGTTGGAGCAATTTTGTTTTGACTTAGCTAAAGAAAACCAAAAACTCAATAAAAAACACAATGAGATCCTTAAACTTTTCCATAAAAATGTCCACTCGAATTAAAACCAACAATGCGATGATAACAATGCTAAGAGTAGTAGTGATTCGATTTATTCTCTTGAATTATCGAGAAAGCAGGTTGAAATTACACTTTAGCCTTCGATCCTTACTCTTAAGAAAAGTGACAAAGGAAAGTAACCATAATAAGTGT
This sequence comes from Lumnitzera littorea, assembly GCA_024138015.1. Taxonomy (NCBI): domain Eukaryota; kingdom Viridiplantae; phylum Streptophyta; class Magnoliopsida; order Myrtales; family Combretaceae; genus Lumnitzera; species Lumnitzera littorea. The sequence continues at coordinate 45,896,442 of JAMXBB010000009.1, forward strand.
ATCATGCAAGAGCCTCACATGTTGACACCTCTACTTTGATGAGTAAATAATTCTAAAAAAAGAAGAGTTCTTTGGTCCCTAAAATTTTGAATGAAATAATACCAGGGCACATCAAGCTATCATAATTTGAGACTTATAATGGAACAACAAACTTTGAAGATCATCTTGAATATTATCGTACCTTGGTTAAGCTTCATGGCTTAAGTGATGCCATGGCTTACCAAGCTTTTCCCTCAACATTGAGGAATGCAGGTAGTATATGGTTTAAAAATCTAAAGCTGAATACAATCTCGTGTTTTGAAGATTTGGTAGAAGAGTTCCTACAACACTTCCTTACAAGTAAGCTTCCAATTAATGATTCTCCTATTCTTAACACCACAAAGCAAAAATCAAATGAATCTATCAAGACTACTTGGCTAGATTCATGGTTAAGATGGTCCAAATTCTGGAGTTAGATATGTGTATTGCTTTCAATGTAATTATTGATGAAGTTAAACCTCATGGAGACTTTTTCAAGTCTCTACCAAAAAATAAGATGAAAACTTTTACTGAGTTTAAGGATAAGGCCATGTCTTACATCTACTAAGAAGATAATATTAAAGCCCAACGAGAGGCCAATTTGAGTAGTGGAGACTAGAAATATAATAAGAAGAAGAGTGTAAATGTTCAACTTAGAACAAATGATGATCAGTGTTCCAAAGGATATAATGCCAAGAAAAAAAGGTTATGCATCCTTATGTATTCTGTTCATATGCCACTCAATCATCCAATTGCTAACATATTGATGAAAGTACGCGGTCAAGGGGCCATAGTGCAACAACCGAAAAGAATGAGAGGAAATCTTTCACGATGGAATTCTAATAATTATTGGGATTTCCATCGTAATAGAGGCTATAATACTAATGAATGCGTCCAACTCAAGAATGCAATCCAACGAGGGTATCTAAGAATGTTTCTTGTACATGATGGTGAGAATATTAAGTGACTAACTCAAAGGAGACGTGATGAGTAGGAGAATGTCATGTAGTCTTTTTAGTTCAGGAAAGATACAAGAGATGGAAGTAGTAGTAGAGCACTAAATGTTATAATAAATACTATCGTTAATGGACATTCATGTGGAGCACTAGGCTAAACTTAAGAGAGGGGGTGAAATGAGTTTTTAAGACAAATTTCAATTCTTTTCGAAATCACCAATTAAATACAATAACAAGAATGATCAAGATAATGATAAAACAATAATAAGTGTGAAAATTAAAAGAGATAGAGAAATTCAAGCCCAGATATAATGTGAAGTTTAGAATACCTCCTAGTCTCTATAGACCCACAATGCCTCCAATTAATAACTTTACACTACTTTATTAATTCCTCAATACAATACTCAAAGACATAATCATTATCACATACAATAATCTCAAGGGTAATGCTTTTCTCGCTCAAGATTGCTTGTATAAGAACTCTCAAGCACTACACATTAAGTCTCTTTTTGTTTGATTGCAAATAAAGAGTACAAGAGATAAATAGTAAATAATAAGGCTAAAGAATGTAAGAAAATGTCTTTTGATTGTAGTTAATATTAGTTCTTAATTTTCTTTGGTCAGGTTGTTAGACATTTATACCAACTCATTGAATTCTTTCGGTTATCACGTAATAAATACTCCAACAGTTACTTAAAACTGACTTATCGGCATGACAATAGTGTTCTCTTATTGTCATGACAGTAAGCAATACTACTACTAGCATGAACACTAGTAAGTGCCCTGGTATGCTAGCTTTTAGGGATCAAAAGGCTTTTCTTTTCACAAACCAAGGCTTTACACTATTAGCCTGGTTCTTCTTTGTGCTATCATACTGGTAGGCCAAATATCACTTAAAATCAACTTTAACACACAATAAACAAATACACTTTGCAATCCAATTTCAAGATTGTTTGATCACCACTCAAAAGTTAAATATCTTGTAGAGTTAACTGATATATTTATTCATTAAGTAAATTAATTGATTTCATTTGATTAACTCAATATAATCAAATAATATTTAGTTCAATCAATAACTTTTGTTTTATTCTCATTAAAATCAATCAATGAACCTTTAATTCAACAATCTCCTCCTTTATGATGAGGAAAAAACTCTTATTTACTAAAGAACTCTCCCTTAATTTAGCACTCTATTTCAAAATTTTTGACAATTGAGTAAGATTAAGCAAGTACTTGCAAAATAAGAGTATTGATTCTTTTCATGAGAACTTCATATATTAGATATATCAATTTTACACTAACTTAAGATATGCCAAGTTATAATATCAATTCAAAAAGCCAAGATAAGTTAACTATAATTTGACTCTCTAAGGACTTGAATATTTCTCTTCCTTTGGACTTATTAAAAAGAGAGGATCTAGGTAGTAAAAAGGGAAAGGTATTTAAGTAAAAATTTCAGCATAGATTGTAGGATAAGCTTCTTACAAGAAGAAAAACATAAAGTCTATAAGGCTAGAAAGGAGCATACCTACAATAAATAGCCAGTAGTAATAACCAAGATCAATAAAGCAAGTTCATCAATGACCAAACCTCACAATACAACATAAACATAAAGTAGCCAAAGGCTAAGTCCATAAACAAAGCATAAGAAAGATACAAGAAAGCTGAAAGTGATAATCTAAGTAGTAGGTAGATCATTATCTAGAGCTAGAGGAAGAAAAGAGCAAGATGGGTAGTGATAATTTAGTTAGAAACTATTGTAGAGCCCTTGAAACCTGCTATGAAGGCGATCAAGAATATCTTTCCTGAGCTGATTGAACTGCATCTCCAAGTTTTAATTTAAGGGGTGCTGACGATGGTAGCAATCATTAGGTAGAGGTTGGTGAGAAGAGCCTTTAGGAGGAGGAGGAGTAGTATAACTAGGAGCCATACTAAAGGGAGTATGATCACTGTGATTGCTTGGCTCATCAAAGGATGGGTCATGCTTAAAACCAAGATTAAGTAGTAGAAGGGGTTTCTTTCTAACTCATTTGTTGCCTGTTTTCTTCCAAACCCTCGATAGATGTCAACAAGTTTAAGATGCTTGATGCGGGTTACTCATAGAGTTGTAGGGAACTAAACACCCTTGCGAATAAGTAATTGTGTAATCATTTACCCAAAATGTGGGAAAGCTTGAGAGGGGTTATTAGTGACATGCTTAAAACATTGAACCACAACGCTGAAGAAGTTGATGTATTTGTTTATAAAGAGATAATAGAAGATCCATATGTCTTGATAGGTAACATTTGATTGCTAGCCTTGATGAGGACAATAGTTATGGATCATAATATGGTGGAGAATCTTGGTCTTAAGGTCAAGTCTAATAGTAGCTAGATTATTAGCCTTCCCCCAGTTCCCTCCAATACCCTTATATTTAAAGACCTGCTCATAGGATTTTTCCTTATAAAAGTTTAAATTCACATCGGTTCCTCCAACAAAAGCACTAATAAGGTTACAAATATCCTTAGGAGTGATGGTTATTAAAGTGCCATAAACATAAATATAGAGGACCGTACAGCACAATTTATCACTAGGATTCATCTTTAACTTAGGACAACCCTGGTCATCTAGGGAAACTAACATATTACAATAAAATTACTTGAAAGTGTCATCATATACCTCATTTGGAAGTTGAAGGATGTCAAGGACATGGTTAATGATGATGTTGGGAATGGCCACAATGCAAAATTCCTCAAGCACCTTCGAAGGATAAAATATGCTAGTATCAGCTTATAAGTTGGAAAACTTTTCAAACTGTTGAGCATGTTGACATAAAGGAAAGAGCTGGTGGTCATAAGCTTGGGGTATGAGACCATAAGATGTTCGCAGTACTATGGTGGTTAAGAGAGGTGAAAACAAGGGAAAGGGAAGAGGAGAGGAGGAGTAAGGAAGTGGAGAGTGTGGGTGGTGGAAGCTGGCTTGATGGTAGAGGTAGGAGAATGGTGGTGGCGGCGTGATGGTATATGAGTAGTTTTAGAGAAAGAAAGTGGCATGAGGAAGAAGAAGGTAAGAGGAGACAAGGTGAGATGAGTGAGAAGTGATTGAGGAAATGGGGGGAGGATTTAGGTAGAAAAAATAGGGTTTTGATGGTGGAAGGAGAGTGGATTAGAAAGAAAGAGAGAGGTTAGGTTTAGGAGGAAGAGAAAGAGGGGTTTTAGGGAAGAAGATGAAAAAAAGAGAGATCGGGTACATTTTAAGTACGCTTGGAAACAAGGGTATTGGCATGATGGTAATTAAGGAAGTCGACATGCCGACAATGGGATCAAAAGCGTTACTAAGTTTCTATAGAAAATAGTATATTGGCATGCTAGTATTGAGGGTTACCGTCATGCTCGTTCTAGGAAAACAACCGATTGAATCATTTTATCTAACTAAGTATATCAGCATACTGGTAGTGATGAGTACCATCATGTTGGTGAATCGAACATAATTGATTCTAACTTCTTATTTAAAGGGGTATACTAGCATGCTGGTAGTTATGGGTACCATGATGTCAATATTCTACAATTTTGTAAAATCTTGAGAAGTCCTCTACATTTTTTCAAGTTGCCAACTCAAGATTGTTTTGGTTTATTTAATGGGTGTTTTAACACTTCAAATAAGTTTATTTAAGTCTGTTAAGACATAAAAAACTTAAATTTAGGCAAGATTTCTAAGATTTAGCCAAATTAAATGCTAAAAGCTATAGAATTTATAACATAAATGAAAATGGGTATATATGAGCAAACCATGTGCATAGACATTGAGTGTTTGCACATTTATACTTAAAGCAACTTTCAAATATATGTTTGAGCATAGTTGGAACACAATATAGCCTTGAGGTGCTTTAAATCATAAAAACACTACTTGAGTTCCTTAAGATCAAGGAAGTAAGCAAGTAGCCATATAGCGAGTAGAGATCTTTTCTCAATATTCAAGACAAGTTCATGCTGCAAATATATTAAAAATTATTAAAAAGCATAAGGATTTATGATTATATCAAGCAACATTTATATTGGTATAAATAGGTATGAAATACTTTACAAAGTACTTAATGCCTAATAAGGGTCTAGAGAGTTCAAATATGCACAAAATTTAAATCAAGCTAGTTTGACCACTCAAACATGATTTAAGGATGAAAATAAACATGTGAAGCCTACTTTCGGGTACGAAAACTGATACATGATGAATTTGTGCATATGCAAACTTGGACACTTATGAATGACTTCAAGTGTTCCCAAAACATGCTAAATATTATATTTAATGCATGAAATTCATATAAGCATGTTTCTTAGACCTCATAGTATGGATTTTGTTGGTTAACTCACTTCGTGTGTCATTTTTGCTCAAAAATGCTACATTAGTTCTTATTTGACTAGCATTGATCTTACATGATCATTCTCAATTCTCTTCTTAGAGTACAAAATCTTTACTCACTCAAGAGTTTTGTGAAGATATCAGCTATTTGATTGCTAGTATCAACTTCTAAGCAAATATCATTGTTTTGCATATGATCACAAATAAAGTGATTTCTAATTTCTACATGTTTAATTGGATTTTTGGTCAAATTTATAGCACTTGTATTATCACATCTTATTGGAACATTAGTGAATTCTAGACTTCATCCATAGTACTTTGGTACAATAACTACTGGTTGCTACATATTTTGCTTCAGTAGTAGAGAGTGCTACTAAGTTTTTTTTTTTTTTCTTGAATGCCATGATACTAAAGAGTTGTTAAGGAAGTGATATGTACAGCTTATGCTTTTCCAATTAACTTTGTAACCGGCAAGGCCAGCATCAAAGTATTTAACAAGATCAAATGAGGTGAACTTAAGATGCCATAAGCCGATTTCAATGGTGCCTGCAAGATACTTGAAGATCCGTTTGACCGTATTTAAGTTAGATTTTCTAGGGCAGGATTGAAATTGTGCATATAAACATATAAAAAACATGATATCGAGCCTAAATGCAGTTAAATATAAAAGATTTCCTATCGTGACCTTATACACCTTTTCACAAATACTCTTTCCACTTTCGTCATTATCAAGTTTTAAAGTAGTGCTCATTGGAGTCGGCTTAGTCTTACAATTTTCCATTTTAAACCTTTTTAAGAGCTCTCTAGTATATTTGGCTTAGTTGATGAAGGTTCCATCTTTGGTTTGTTCAACTTGAATAATATATGAGTTCTCTTATCATACTCATTTCAAATTCATTTTTCATACATTGGACAACTCATTAACTAAATATATGTAAGTAGCACTATACTCAATGTCATCTACGTATATGTAGACAATTAGTAAATGGGCATTGTGTTGCTTAATGAATAATGTTATGTCAAGTTTCCCTCTAGTGAATTCATTCTTTATAAAAAAGCTACTCAATTTTTCATACCAAGATCTAAGAGCTTGTTTAAGTCCATATAAGGCTTTATTGAGCTTATATACATGTTTTGGGAATTCACTATTCTTAGATCCTGGTAGTTGCTTTACATATACTTCTTCTTTGATATAGCCATTTAGAAAGCCACTTTTAACATTTATTTGATATAGTTTAAATTCTTTATATGTAGCAAATGCTAAAAGCATTCTAATGGCCTGTAATCTAACAATTAGAGCAAAAGTCTCATTGAAATTGAATCCCTCTTCTTGTTTATAACCTTTTGCAACTAGACACACCTTGTTTCTTGCTACTATTTCGGTTTCATCTAATTTGTTTCGAAACACCCATTTAGTTCTGATTACCAGTTTATCTTTTGGTTTAGGTATTAAGTCCCATACCTTATTTCTAGTACATTGATTTAGCTCTTCTTATATAACTTGAATCCAAAATTCATTCTTTAGAGTTTCATTTACGTTTTCTAGTTTAAGTTGAGATAAGAACACTACATTACTTAGATTCTTAAGAGAGGCTCTAGTTTGCACCCTTTTAGAGGGTTCTCTTATTATTAGATCCTTAAGGTGATGTTTTACAAATTTTCTTTCTCTAGGTAAGTCTATGTTAGAGTTGTCAATAATTCCATCTTACTTAGAGGATTCTTTTTCATTTAAAGTGGATTGATCTTTGTTAAGACCAAGTCTATCCAATTGAGCACCAATGTTTTCAATTTCATCATTAGACTCTTTATAAGCATATGTATCATCAAATGCAACATCAATTCACCCGTCTACGAGAAGCGTTCTTTTGTTATATACTCTATAAGTCTTTTTAGCAAGAGAATAACCAAGAAAGATGCCTTCATCTAATTTTGAATCAAATTTTTCAAGTTATTCCTTTCCATTATTAAGAATGTAAAACTTTGTTCCAAAAGGATGAAAACATGGTATGTTAGGTCTTTTATCTTTCTAAAGCTCATAAGGGGCTTTCTTAAGAATAGATTTTATGAAAACATTATTTGATATATAATAAGCAGTGTTCATGGCTTTGGCCTAAAAAATAGTTAAGTAGATTATTGTCACATATCATAGTCCTAATCATTTCTATAATGGGTTCTATTTTTCCTTTCGGTAACTCTATTTTGTTGTGGAGTTCTAGGAGCTAAAAATGTATGTTTTATTTCATTTTTATTATAAAAATTCTTCATTTCATGAATTTTAAATTCTCCCCCATGATCACTTTTTATTGAGACAATAGAAAGACCTTTTTCATTTTGGACCTTCTTACTATAATTCAATAATACATGATACATTTAATCCTTATTTACAAGAAAGAAGGTCCAAGTGTATCTATTTAAATCATCAACTATGACTAAGGCATATCTTTGTCCTTCCAAACTTAAGGTTTATGTTTGACCAAATAGATCCATGTTTAATACTTGGAGTGGCCTAAAAGTTGAGATGGCATCTTTTGATTTGAATGACTTTGTTTGTTTGCTATATTAACATGCTTGATATGTTCTATTTTTATCAAAACTAATCTTAGGTAATCCCTTAACAAGATTTCTTTTGATTAATTTTGATAAGATATCTATATTAGTATGTTTTAACTTCCTATGCCACAACTAACTATCATTGTGTTGAGTGGATAGACATGTTTTAAGAGAGCATGAAAACATATTGAAGTCAATTTTGTAAATGTTTCCTCATTTATATCTCTTAAAATGGATTTAGTCATTGTTAATGTTTTCAATATAACAACTTAATGCATGAAAGATTACTTTGTATCCTATGTCACACAGTTGGCTAATACTAAGTAAAGTATACTTCAAGTTATCAACTAGTAACACATGTTTGATAGTAAGATCATTATTAATGCAAATGTTACCTTCTCTAATAATATAGTGATGCGCCCAAGAGTTTAGTTATCATTAGGACCTACCATTGTAAATCCGAACCAGTAGGTCATTTGAGATATCAAAGAAAATAGAATGAGTGGGTATACGAACTGGGTATGGTAGCTAATGTAGAGCTGCTAAGAGGATATGACACACCAACAAATGAAATACGACTTAACACTTTACTTGATACAACATACAAGTTAATACCAAGGTTCACTTGCCACTAATCTTGAGTTACTTGGCAAGATTAGATAAGGGTGTATAAAAGTGGACTTGGGGAGGGTTATCTCACAAGAACAGTATATTCAATGTTTATGTGTAAAGTTAGATGATCCTAGCTTACAAGGGAAAGGGACTATTTATAGTATGTCCCTAGGACAACATTACAAATAAAGAAATTACAAGAAGGTATATACAAAAAGGGAATTCCTTATACATATGAAAAGGGGTAAAAATGACAAAAGACAAAAAGGGAAAAATAGTACAATGTTAGATGAAGAAGACAAGTGGTAATATGACAATGGATCCATAAAAGGGTTCTCTGAGCACAGAAAGCAGGAGGAACCAAGGTGTTTCGATGACAAGGAAGTCGAGAAGTGAAAGGATGCTATGAGAGTTGGAAAGAGGCTAGAAGAGAAGTACCCAGCTAGGAGTTAGCTGCATTTGCTCGGTAGAAGACTCTTGGTAGTTGAAAGTCTGATCACTTGGCACAGAGCTCTTGGCTAGAGGAAGGTCAGCATTGGCATAAGATAACAAACAAAGCATAGTATAATAACTCAGAGCTCCTAAGGAATTCAGCCATCCTCCTTCAGCATACTATTTCTCATCATTGACGGGCTGATGAGAAAGAATCCTTTGGGCATGGGACTAGAGGCTTCTTAGGCATACACGAGTAATTGGGCCGGTAGTTGGTAACCCATCAGCTCCTTAGGGTTGTTGGATATTTGCCCTCAAATCATGATCTTCATCATCATCAAGCACATAGGGAGTCAGATCGGCGACGTTGAATGTAACAAACATGCCAAAACCCTTGGGTAGTTTATGTTACGCCCCGAAGTCGCAGAGTTGCAACAGTCCCGCCGTGTAAACCATTCTATGATAGTAACTGGCCTCACAGTGCCTACCATAGACATGATTTACATAAAGCGTCGACGACTCCTCACTTTGAAGTAAACAGTCCGAATAACAGTTATACTACAATTATGATAAATATTACAAGCAAGTCCACAGAGTTTCCCAAGAAGTTTTACATAATCACCACAGTTTACTAATTTACATAATAGCTACCAGTCTTTAATCTTTAACTACAAGGTCAGTCTAGTTACACATTATACTAAGTAAATTGATCCTCACACCCCTGCCTTCGAAAGGACTAACCTCTGGGTAATTGTAGGGAGGCATAGTACTTGAAATGTTCAGAAATCAGAACCTGCAAAAGGATCTATAAGGGTATGAGCAACTACAGCTCAGTAAGTTGAATTGGAGACTCATGAATGCATACAAGCACAAATAGGGTTATCAAACAATTATTTTCATGCAATGCAATAATAAAGTGTCATTGCACAATGTAGTCCGGTCCGTTGTGAAATCAAAGAAATTTCACCCACTATAATCTGAGTTGAGGAGTTTCATGTTATGTAGCAGCTCACAACCAAACCCAGGCTTGTGCAATGGAGACCTCGCTCCTCCCGCAACTACCTTCGAACCATTGACTTCACCCCCGCCGCGACCTCCTCTCCTGTCACTTAGTTCGACTGAGGATGAAGAAGGGACCATTTTGCAATCCTGCGCTATCCCTTTCGAAGGGGTCGGTATTTGGTTGGAGAATCCTATGATCCCCTAACGGGTTACAATGCATGACATTTTTGGTTATTAGGTCAACTAAGATTAAATTCCGTTTAGAGTGTTCAAACAATTTCATACCAATTCAATCAGTCACAAAATCACTCATAATACAAATTTCAGCACGAATTTAGATACATGAAACACATGCGTAAACTACTTACAATCACAATCATATACAAGCCTAAGTCTCCGAGTACTACAAAACTAGTACTCTATTACAATAAGCAATAACCCAACTTACTTGAAATTGCTCGATCGCACGATCCCTTAGTCGCAAGCTGATTTGTCTCTAGGTGTCATATAATACAAATAGGTCTCTTTAGTACTTATAATTTATGGTTTCATATTCTAAGTTATATTTTAACTCATTTTTTTCCGTGTATACCCATTATGTCCTAATGATTCGTTGTACTATATTTCGGTGTTCGAATCCTAAATGAGATTTTAAATTTTGATTCCTAAGCCTTAATTATGCTCGAATCCAAATGTCAAATTAATCACATTAAGCTCGAGTGTCCAAATATCCTATTAGGTCGTAATTTGGTATTTTAAACTATTCGGTACACGCTAACCCTAATTGCAGTATTGGATTTATTCTCGATGTGTGAAAATCTTACATTTTGAGACATTTACTTAAAATTAAATATTATTTCATATTTATTATTTTTCTGATTTTTATTATAATATTATCTAAATAACCCTATTTTTTTAGCTTTATTAATTTACAATTTCACATATTACTAATTTCTTATATTAATTACCTAATTTCCTAAATTAACCATACATAATACTCTAAAGGCTAGGATTAGGGTTCCACTGCAGAGATTAACATCCCTAAACATCTAATTAATATCTAAATCAGTAATTAATATCTCAATCACCTAATTAACCCCAAATCATCCAATTTTTCCATCATTTTAGGGATAAAAATTAACTTAAAAATTTCGAAAATTAATTTTAAAAAAATGGCTTCATAGCACTATTCTACATCATATGATCATCTTATAGAAAAAAAATGAGCTCCAAACTACACTCTTAAGCTTATTTATTTTCCGTCCTAATCATGCTCGGTTTTGAACAATTTGTTAAGGATCTTATATTTTCAGACGTAATTAAACTAAATCATTATTTTTCCCTAAATTTACATATAATAAAACCGTAGAATAACAAGTTTCATAATTTTTTGGGCAAAATAATCAATTTTACAAAATTATTCAAAATCGAGGTAAATAAGGGACTAACCGGTTCAAAGCTTTCTGACCGTCCAAACTCGGTCCAAGGTTGTCGGCTGGCCTAGACGGTGGGTCTAGTGTAGGGGGGTAGTGGTGGTGGTGGTGAGAGGTGAGTTTGGTTCACTTGCCTAATTTACACAGTTTTCTTTTTTTTTTTTTCTGGATTTTATCTCGATTTTTTCAGTGTTCCTATTTTTCCCAAATTTTAAACTGTCCAAATGACTTCTGGAAATTTTTCCCCTATTTATAGACGTTTGTTGTAATTAATATGCATTAATTTGACAAGACTTTGCCCATTTTCCTTGATTTTTAGCTTTTATGTTGTCTAATTTTTATTGGTTTATTTTTCTTTTGCACATCCTGACATGCCACGACCTGATCTTGATTCATCTTATCCTCTTCTAATTTTTTTTTATTTTTCCATAATTAATTTATAATTTTCTTTAATTATTTACTTAGTTTTTGGCCAATTTAGGTAATTTCTCATATTTTTATCTACACGTAAATACATGTGGGGTACATATGAACATTCCTAATTATTATTTTGGTCATTTTAAAATTTTTAGTATACATATAATCTATCTCTAATAATTTAATTGTTATTAGATTACACTTTTCGCCTTTTCAGTAATTAGCAATTATTATGCTTAAAATTTGAAAATTTTATAGTCTCCTATTTTACTACTTATTTTTTTAAATTTAAGTTTACGGGGTCATTTTTACTAATATTCCTCTCAATAGTTTATAATTTGGGTTTGATTGGATCATTTCACCGATCGCCCTAAACCTTGAGTTCTAAGCTCAAACCTACAGTTACTTGGCTTGGCTTTAGGGTTTACTATTCCACCTTCCTTCAAAAAAGTTTTGTCCTCAAAACTTCTGTATATCTAATTTGTACTTAAATTACCAAATACAATAATTTGTATACTTTTACCAACCTGGAAGTTAGAAAAGCTATGGATACTGCTCCATCATTGCGGCTTTTGGTTCCCATGTCATCTCTAAGTCTGGACCTTCATTCCATTGAATCTTTACATACTCCATATCTCTATTTCTTAACTTCTGAACCCGACTGTCCAGTATCTTTATGAGTTGTCTCACCAGTTGAAAATTTCTTGTTATTTCTACTAGCTCTATTTCCACTATCATATTCGAGTTTTTAATGAATCTTCTCAGCATAGATACATGGAATACATTAGGATAGCCTGATAGATTTGGAGGTAAAGCTACTCGGTACGATACATTGCCAACTTTCTCCAACACTTCAAATGGACCAATGTATCGTGGGCTCAGTTTTCCCTTTGAACCAAACCGTCTGAGTCCTTTAAATGGACTTATTTTAATGTAAACATGATCACCAATTTCAAATTCCAAGGGTCTTCTCTTCAAATCAGCCCAACTTTTATAACGGTCCTAAGCTTCTTTCATCTGTTGTCGCACAATCTTAATCTTCTCACTTGTTTGATTGATCATGTCTGGTCCAATCATGGCATACTCTTCGTGATCCCAATATAGTGGCGATCTGCATTTCCTCCCATATAATGCTTCATAAGGTGCCATCTGTATTGTTGCATGATAACTATTATTATAGGAAAATTCTATCAACAACAAATATTTATCCCAATCACCTCCAAAATCTAACACGCAAGCTCGTAACATATCTTCAAGAGTTTGAATTGTTCGCTCAGACTGCCAGTTTGTTTGTAGGTGATAAGCTGTACCAAACTGCAACTTTGTACCCAAAGCTCTATGTAAGCTCTCCTAGAATTTAGATACAAACCGACTATCTCGGTCAAAAACAATACTCTCAGGAACACTATGTAGCCTTATTATTTCTCGGACATACAGCCTAGCCATCTTTTCCATTGAATCACCCGTCCGATAAGGTAAGAAATGTGCACTCTTAGTTAATCTATCCATGACTACCCAAATGGAATCGTATCCAACTTGAGTCCTTGGTAATGCTACCACAAAATCCATAGTAATATGATCCCATTTCCATCGTGGTATTTCTAAAGGTTGTAATAATCCACCCGATCTTTGGTGTTCTGCTTTGACTTGTCGGTATGTAAGGCATTCCGATACATACTGTACCACTTCTCTCTTCATCCCATTCCACCAATACATGAGTTTTAGATCTTGGTACATTTTATTTCCTCCCAGGTGCACAGTATAACCTGTAATGTGTGTTTCATCCAAAATCTGTTTCTTTATGTCAGCATCCTGTGATATACATATTCTGCCTCTAAACTTTATTAGACCTTTATCATCCACCTTAAAGTTAGGGTCCTGTCTGTTACTTAATTTCTCTTTTATCTCCATCAGACCCTTATCTTCCTTTTGCTTTTGCTTTATTCTCTCTAATAGAGTAGGTTGCAATTCCCAGTTCATTAATTGGCTATTAGGTTCACACCAATCAAACCCAATTTGCATCCTCTCAAATTAATGCACTAATTCACGTTGAGGTGTCAACAGTAAGGCAACCTGTTCATAATTCTTTCGACTTAATGCATCCGCCACCAAATTGGCCTTTCCAGGGTGGTAATTTATATTCAAATCATAATCTTTAATCAATTCTAACCACCTTCTTTGCCTTAAATTCAACTCTTTCTAAGTAAAGAAATACTTTAAACTCTTATAATCAGTGTACATTTCGTACCGTTGTCCATAAAGAAAATGTCTCCATATCTTTAAGGCAAACACCATAGCCGCTAACTTTAAATCATGAGTTGGGTAATTCCTCTTATGTGGCCTCAATTGTCATGATGCATATGCAATAACTTTTCTATCCTGCATCAATATACAACCTAATCCATTCCGGGAAGCATCACTATATACATTATAAGGTTTATCCGGATAAGGTAATGTTAATACTGGTGCTGTAACCAGTCTTTTCTTCAACTCCTGAAAACTCATTTCACAATCTTCACTCCATTCGAACTTTACATCCTTCTGGGTCAATCAAGTCAACGGTTTGGCAATTTTGGAAAAATCCTTTATGAACCGTCGATAGTATCCAGCCATACCCAGAAAACTCCTTATCTCAGTCACTGTGGTTGGTTGCTTTCAATCCATCATTGCTTTCACTTTATCGGGGTCTACAGAGATTCCTTCACCAGATATAATATGACCTAGAAAAGAAATTCTATCCAACCAAAAATCACATTTACTTAACTTGGCATACAATTTATTCTCTCTCAACTTCTGTAATGCCAATCGTAAATGCTCTGCATGCTCCTTCTTGGTTTTTGAATAAATCAAAATATCATCAATAAACACTACAACAAACTTATCCAAATATGGTTGATATATGCGATTCATCAAGTCCATGAATACAGCCGGGGCATTCGTTAAACCAAATGGCATCACCAAAAATTCATAATGACCATATCGAGTTCTAAATGCAGTCTTATGCACATCTTCCGGCTTAACTCGTAACTGATGATATCCTGATTTTAAATCTATTCTAGAAAACACGGTTGCACCTTATAGTTGGTCAAACAAATCATCAATGTGAAGTAACGAATACCTATTCTTAATGGTAACCTTATTTAACTCCCGATAGTCTATACACAATCTCATAGTACCATCCTTCTTTTTCACAAACAATACCGGTGCTCCCCATGGTGAAACACTCGGTCGAATAAACTTCTTATCCAATAGCTCTTGAAGTTGCTTCTTTAGTTCCTGAAGTTCCATAGGTGACATTCGATATGGAGCTTTAGAAATAGGTTCAATTCTAGGAACTAATTCTATAGTGAAATCCAACTCTCGGGATGGAGCTAACCCTGGTAAATCCTCCGGAAATGCATCTGGAAACTCATTCACTACCCGTATGTCTGCTACCTTGGTTATTTCCTTCTTTGCATCCACAGCAAACACCCAACAAAATTTCCAATCATCCTCCTTTACTTTTGTCTCAAATTGTTCATCACATATCTCCATCACTGATAAATTCAACCTACTTCCACCAGCATTTCCTTGAAATATCGTTTCTCCATCATTAAGATTGATAATTTTATTTCTATACTCTACAATGGCTTTATTCTTAGACAACTAATCTATTCCCACTATCACATCGTAACCCTGTAAATGTAATATTACAAGACTGATAGGATACTCCTTTTCTTGAATTTTTATTCTACCATCAGCTACTATTTCTCGGGTTGTTACTTTCTCCCTAGTCGGAGTTCTAACTTTATAAGTTATATTAACAGTAACCACACTAATTTCTTGTTCATGTACAAATTTCTGACTTGTAAAGGAATGAGATGCACCAGTATCAAATAGCACAAAAACAGGTTGTCCATTTATCAGCACATGTCCTGGAATGTACTAATACTATGGTTACTAACTACACTAGCATTCATAAATCTTAAAATGTAAATATTTCAATTTAATTCACACTTAGAATTATCATTACAATAGATGGTCTAAGTATGTACCAGTTACAAGTCCTTCATCATTTTCCTCTTCAACTCCCATGATCTCCTCGACATCATCATGGTAGTACTCCTCCATAAATTCTGAGAAATCCTCATCCTCCTCAACTCCCATATCCTCCAGAGCAAAAACACGAGCAGGTGTAGTGGTATTATCAAAACCTTCTGTTCGCTTAGCTCCTTATATAAATTGTGGATAGTACCTGGAGAAATGGCCCTTTCTACCACATTTATTACACTTTACTAATTTCATCCTAGGGCATGCCTTCAGCACATGGTTCGGATCTCCACATATAAAACATTTCCCCTTAAGTTGAGCACAATTCCTCGGAAAATGATTTGCACCACACTTCTAGCATTTGACATTTCCATCCTTGTCATAAAAACTCAAACTAGGTACTGATTGTGCTGGGTTACTAGCCAGAGTTATTGGTCTCCTTCTCTTCTGCCCAGAACTGCTGCTAGAGGCACCAGGATATGATCTTTTAAATGATGGACCTGGTCGATATCCTCTATTGATCTTTTGACTCTACATTGCTTGCATCCTCACACAATTATCTTCCAGTTGTCTTACCTTATCTACTACTTCATTGTAAATGGCGAAACCATAATCCAACAGCTTGCAACACATCGTAGGGTCAAATCCAGTAAGGAATAAATCTTTCTTCAACTCAACATTATCTTGGTATGAGCCAGGTACGTATTGTAACAATCTATTGAACTCAGTCTCATACTGGGTTACACTCATACCTCCCTTCTTCAGTTCAAACAAATCTCGCACCATTCTGTTTTGAACATTATGAGGAAAATACTCCTTCCTGAATTCCTCCTTAAATTGTTGCCAATCAATGTTATTTCCGAGTTGCCTTGCTCTCGAGTCCCACCATACTCTCGCAGCTAACTTTAACATAAACGTACCATAAGATAACTTTTGAGATTCAGGGACTCTAAAGGCCTCAAAACTTCGTTCGATTTAGGCTAGCCAATCATCAGCTATATCTGGCCTACACATCTCCCCTTCAAAGTAACAGTTGGCCTTTATAAACTTAGGAAGTTTATTTACCTCTTGAGGTCGCTCCATTCGTTGTTCAACTTCTTGAGGTCTCCTATTTTCCACATTACCACCAGTTAGAAGATGTTGAATCAACATTCCTTGCTGTCTCATCATCGTATGCATACTGACAAGTATTTGTCCAATAGGCATATTCTCCTGTAAAGGAGGTGGAGGTAAATCTTATCTATTTTGTTCTCTTGTTGGTGATGGTGCTTGTGGTGGAGGGTTTTGATTTCCTTCAGTTCCTCCTTGACTACTTTCGTTTCCAGCTTCAGCCATAATCGCTTAATAGTTTAACTTATAATCCTGCATTCATATCTATCTATAAGTTATCCCTACTTTTGTTTAGAGAATGTGTATAAATTAATAAATGCTACTCATATCAAATAGTAATGACAATATCATTGAAATCAACGTACTTAGTAGTCTAATTTCCACTATATATTTCATTCAACCTTACATCATTACTATTACAACTTCAAAACAAAAGATACAACTCGATAACTTTCAAATACATACATCAAATTTACAACCTAATTACATCATTACTTACATAATCTAATATAGACTTGATCTTTACAACTGTACAAGACAAAATGTTACATCAAACTTAATTACAACGTACATCTAACTTGATCCAGAAGCTACAAAATACATCAAAAGTAAAAAAGATACATCAAAAGTCAAAATACATCAAAAGATCCTAAAATACATCAGTTTTCATAAAAATTGCAATTGGATCATATCTAAAAATCTAACTAAAATAAGTTAGTCATCTAAATAAGCTAATGCTCCTCTGAATCCGTAGTAGCTACTCCATCAAAGGAGTCATGGGCCACATAGCCACATAGCCTCCTACAGAGTGATCCTCAGGCTCGCTGTCTGATGAGAAGTCTATAAACACGATCTCTGGAGTCTCAAGAATCATAATCACCTCCTGTACATCATCATCATCCGGCTCAGTTGTAGCACCAGCTCCTACTCCAGCTATCCCGGTGTCTGCAATCACCTACATGACTAAGGTATGTAAGTCTACACCAGGTTCCTCCTCATTCTCTTGCTCATCCTCTGGGTCTTCTTCTGGCTCTTCCGCTTCTGGGTCCTCTTCTGGATCTTGCTCTGGATCTTCCTCGATATGAACTCCATCTACTTG
The DNA here is from genome assembly GCA_024138015.1 of Lumnitzera littorea. Classification (NCBI taxonomy): domain Eukaryota; kingdom Viridiplantae; phylum Streptophyta; class Magnoliopsida; order Myrtales; family Combretaceae; genus Lumnitzera; species Lumnitzera littorea. The sequence goes on from JAMXBB010000009.1 coordinate 45,914,435, forward strand.
GGGTTTAACTGGAGGTGGGTTTTCCAGTAGTGGTTCGGGTATTTCAAACTCAGGTTCAGGTTTAGAGTTCAATGGTATCTCTATACCATCCCCAGCAGGCTCTGGAAACTGTGGAAACCAATCAATGATCCCTGGTGGGTACTGTTTAGGAATGTATGGAATGTCAACAGGGATGTGTGCAATACTAGTAGGGTATGGTCTCCCATCCTCCAACCTAGCAGGAAAATATCGTAAGGGCATCATCAAGGTTATAATCCCCTCTTTCTCCAACCATCTCTACTCAAAAGCTACTATAGCAGTGTATCTATTATACTGGGGTCCTAAACTCATCTCCATCCATGCCCATTAATCCTTTGAACTATAACACATTTGATCATGAAACTTATCGATAATCTCATCAACCGTTCTAAATATATTTCAATCGACTAATTCCATCAAAAGCCACTATAATTTAACCCTATAATCAATAGGAGATACTTCTCCATTCCATCCAAACCGTATCCAACTATGAATTAGTTCTCCCCTTCGACCCTATAATTATAATTAAACCAATTAATATTTCCTATGTTAAAGATTATAGTTACTTATGTTATACAATCTTTTATCGCCTACTTAATATTACCCACTCTCAATATTCCTATACTGTCTATTTCTTTTAAGGTATGACGCTTCAAAGCGAGTTTATTAAAACTACGCTATGATACCAACCGAGAACTGTTACGCCCCGAAGTCGTAGAGTTGCAACAGTCCCTCTGTGTAAACCATTCTATGATAGTAACTGGCCTCACAGTTCCTACCATAGACATGATCTACACAAGGCGTCGACGACTCCTCGCTTTGAAGTAAACAGTCCGAATAACAGTTATACTACAATTATGATAAATATTACAAATTTCTAATAAACATAAATAATTATAAGCAAGTCTACCGAGTTTCCCAGGAAGTTTTACATAATCACCACAGTTTACTAATTTACATAATAGCTACCAGTCTTTAATCTTTAACTATAAGGTCAGTCTAGTTACACATTATACTAAGTAACTTGATCCTTACACCCCTAGCTTCGAAAGGACTAACCTCTAGGTAATTGTAGGACGGCATAGTACTTGAAATGCTTAGAAATCAGAACCTGTAAAAGGATCTATAAGGGTATGAGCAACTACAGCTCAGTAAGTTGAATTGGAGACTCATGAATGCATACAAGCACAAACGGGGTTATCAAACAATTATTTTCACGCAATGCAACAATCAAGTGTCATCACACAACGTAGTCCGGTTCGTTGTGAAATCAAACAAAATTTCACCCACTCCAGTCCGGGTTGAGGAGTTCCATGTTATGTAGTAGCTCACAACCAAACCCAGGCTTATGCAATGGAGACCTCGCTCCTCTTGCGACTACCTTCTAACCATTGACTTCACCCTCGCCGAGACCTCTTCTCCTGTCACTTAGTTTGACTGAAGATGAAGAAGGGACTATTTTCCAATCCTGCGCTATCCCTTTCGAAGGGGTCGGTATTTGGTTAGAGAATTCTATGATCCCCTAACGGGTTACAATGTATGACATTTTTGGTTATTAGGTCGACTAAGATTAAATTTCATTTAGGGTGTTCAAATAATTTCATACCAATTCAATCAGTCACAAAATCACTCACAATACAAATTTCAGCACGAATTCAGATACATCAAACACATGCGTAAACTACTTATAATCACAATCATATACAAGCCTAAGTCTCCGAGTACTACAAAACTAGTACTCTATTACAATAAGCAATAACCCAACTTACTTGAAATTGCTCGATTAGCAACACTAGTCGGTATAGGTCACTCATGAATAGCTCTGACTTTTTCGTCATCAACTTGAACTCCCTTCCCTGAAACAACATATTCAAGGAATATAACCTCACTTTGATAGAACACACATTTCTTCAGGTTACCGAATAATCTCTTGGTGCCAAGTATGTTGAACACCAATCTTAAATGCTTGACATTAGTTATGAGGTTTGCATTATAGACTAGAATATCATCAAAATAAACCACAACGTATTTGTTGATCAACGTTCTAAGCACATGATTCATCAGCCGCATAAATGTACTCAGCATGTTAGTTAGACCAAATGACATCACCAACCATTCTAGCAGACCATCCCTTGTCTTGAAGGCCATCTTCCATTCATCCCTAAGTCTCATTAGTATCTGGTGGTAGCTACTCTTCAGGTCAATCTTAGAAAAGATGCAGGAGTCGTGTAACTCATCAAACATATCATCAAGTCATAAGATCAGGTATCGGTATTTAATAGTGATCTTATTGATGGTTCGGCTATTAATGCACATTCGCTACATTCCATCCTTCTTCGACACGGGCATAGCTGGTATGACACAAAGGTTCATGCTCTCACGGACATATCTGCAATCTACTAACTTATCCACTTATTTCTTTAGTTTAGCTACCTGCTTGGGATTGAGCCTGTAAGCGGGTCGGTAAAGTAAGGCAGCTCTTAGTTGAAGGTTAATGTAATGTTCAATACCTCTCAAGGGAGGTAAACTTTTCGGCATTTTAGTGGGGAATAGGTTGGCAAAGTTTTAAAGTAACTACTATACTTCGACAGGTAAGTTCTCAGCTTCTTTAACTTTTAAGAGTCTCTTAAATAAAAGAAGGATATAATCTTCAGTTTTGACTTCTCATATAAATTGAACTTAGGAAATCACCAAGGAATTCCACTATAGAGATCTTGCAACCTTTTCTTAGGCTTCCTGCACTTCCTTTGGACTCATGGGTATCAGTATTATTTTTTTCCCATCCTTTTGGAACACATAGGTATTTCTATAACCATCATGCAACACCCTTATGTCAAATAGCCATAGCCGGTTGAGTAATATGTGAGAAGCGTACACGGGAAGGACATCACATGGTACCTCATCCCTATACCTATCACCAATGGTAATCGGTATTCTAACTTGTTCGGCAACATGTAAGTCTCCTTTCTCATTCAGCCAGTGAATCTTATACGGCTTAGGGTGTGGGAGGGTTGGTAATTTCATGGCTTTGATTACCTCTTGTACAATGACATTAGTACAACTCCTTCCATCAATGATCAGGGAGCATAGTTTGCCCTTCACTTGGTAATTCATATGGAAGAGGTTCTCTCTCTACTCATTTTCTTCTACCATAAATTCATTAAGGGACCGTCTAACGACAAAATAGTATTCGGCATCACCCTTAGGAGGTATCTTGATATTGGGGTCTTCTTGAAACTCTTCCAGCATCTGTTTAACTCCTATCTCTTCCTCTCCTTCGCTGGCACTTTCTACTTCAAATTGGGCTTATCTCCCTTTATGGTCATGACTCGACGGTTTAGACATTAACTAACTACATGTCCATAACCGAGACATTTAAAACATTTAATTTCTCAGGTCTTTCTTCTTAAGCTTTGATCTTGGTCTCTTCAGACCTCAGGTTCCTTGGCCTTGCTCTTGCTTCGACTTTCTACTAGTCAACTCAGTGCTTGCTCTCGACATTCTTACTTAGAACCGTTGGATGCTCAGTCATTCCCTAGTCAGCTCTACATGCTGCTTATATTCGGTAGCATAGGTCAGCTATTCAACATCCAGCTCGCCTAGTTCTACCTTTGCCTTTCAACTCTCTATGCTACTTGGATGGCTTTGTCCAGTGTTGTAAGACTTTACAGTTTAACTTGTTACTAACCTCAGTTCTTAGCCTAGAAATGAACCTTGCGATAGTTTGTGTCTCGAGTTCATTAACATTACGCCAGATCATAAGTAACTAAAATTCTCAAACATAGTCATCTACCATCTAGTTACCCTATCTCAAGGCTTATAGACGTTGGAAAGTGTCCTACTTGTAGTGTATGGGAACAAACCTATTTCTTAGAATTCTCTTCATTTTGTTCCATGTTCGGACTTTGTGTCAAGCCTTCAGGCAAACATGTTGTAGCTTCTTCCACCACATTATCGCATATTCAAAAAATTCCAACGTGACTACTCGAATATAGACAGCATCTTCATAATTGTAAAAGTCAAATATCTTTTTTATTTTCTCCTCCCAATCAAGGTAGTCATTAGCACTATCGGACCCGTTGAAGCTTGGAACCTATAATTTGAGGTGTTCAACACCTTTCAATGCTCTGAACTTACACTCATAATGTCAGGACCCTAAAGGGGGCCTAGGAGGATTAACTAAAATTTTCATAACATGTGTGCACCCATGATTTGAAAACCGTCTTGCAAGTTAGAGATTGCAAGACTCTAAATAATAAATCACTAAGATTAATGATTTTCAAGTAATTAATTTATTGCACATGACATAATATATAATTATAAATAACTATGGATATTCGATATCCCACAGTTCCTCAGAACCGCAGAGAATCGGTATCCCCTACCAAATAATAAGACAGGATTACCAACATTATAAAACTACAGGTAGAATTAAATTATATTAAATTCTAACATATGAATATTTTCTACAAAGAGTGTTTATGTATCACCTATAAAAAAAATCTCAACTAATCCTAACACTAATGTACATATCTTCATCTCGCACTCAGCATTCGAGACATAACCTAATCCCATCGTATGTAAACCTGCAAAGAAAACTAAGGGGGAATGAGCATAAAACAGCTCAGTGAGTTCGTTCCTCACCACCACCGGTCAGGCAAGTTTTCACACATTATTATCACACATGCAAGCAAGCTATCTACATACATAATGAATGCAAGCGTGATGAATGCAAACAACACATCCATAGGAGTCCAGAACTATGGAAGGTGTAGAATTACGTCGTCTACACTTCGATTATCCCCTGTACTTACCCGCACAGGGCACCTCAGCTTACCCGCAGAGGCTACCTAGGGGCACCACCCCACTAGGCAAAACTCGACTATTACCCTAGCCGAGAAAAGAGTTTCAATCCAAATAGGGGGAGTCCGACCTAGGACTATCCACCTTCCAAGGCCCCTAGGGCATAAACATGCGAGTCCTCTCGCAACCAAAAATAACCAAGGCCTTTTAGGCACAATAAAGCGAGTCCTCTCGCTATCAAGTGGAGAACCCAAGCTAGCTTTGCCTTAATATTAAAAATACTATTTATGGCTCCACAAGCCTTTACAGCGATCATGCAAAAATTTGTTTAAGGTTAGAAAAGCTTTTGCCAAAAATACTTTTCTTAAGATTTTTGCAAGGCTAGCACTCTCCATTCATACCTTTACCAAGTCATAGACATGCGACGAGTAGAACCAGTTATTTGGGTCAGACATTTATATTTATCAACTTAAAAAGGTGATCACACAGATGATGGCATACAAACAGAACAGTCATTCAAACATACAAGTAATAGCAAACAACAAAACATCATACAAATAACACGCACAAACAAGTAACAGGTCATCAGAACTCCCTCACCTGGATTATTGCTCATTCTTCAAGCCTTTAGGGTTTCCAAGACTCAATATCGAACGCCTCAATCAAAATGGTAAACCTTATAAGTGTTCTGAGAATTCAGACCCCTTAGTCAACTAAAAGTCTATTGTAGTTTGTCTAGTTTCCTCCAATATAACCCGAGTATAGTATGTATAGGGCTACTATGCTCCATGAGATTAATAGTAGCTATTTTCTTATATTAGTAAGGTATGAGGCTTCCTTTATGTATTTTGTAATTTTTTGTTCTAATTCTGATATTTGCGAACTTATAGTGGTTTTTCATCGTTTTCGGACGCACGTTCACACGATAATGTCTGTTTTGGACGTTAAGACCCGTGTTTTATGATATGGGCTAAATTTATTAAAATTTTATTTTATTGAAGTTTAATTACTCCTATTAGCTAGTTTTATGTTCCATTTTAGCTGTTAATGATTTAATTAGCCATTTAGTCTTACACTTAGGGGCTTTTACTTTGCTATTATTAATTTATGTACTTAATTAAGTATGATTCAATTTAGAAAGTGTATTAGGGTTTACTAATTTAAGATCCTAATTATGATACACTCTTTTTCTTTTCTTAGTTTATAATCTATGCTTATGTCATGCTTACATCATCATTTGCTTATGTCATCTTTTGCTTATGTCATGGCTTATATCATCATGTGCTTACCTCATCATTTAATTACTTAAGCTTCACCTCATGCTTATGTCATGTCTTAATATCTTATGTATACTTTAATTAAACTACTATGTACATATACCTTTACTATACTTATATGTATACTAGTATACTTAAACATATACTTATACATGTACTTATACTTATACCGTATTTATACTTGTATACATACTCATATACCTATACGGTCATATACGTATTTTTATACAAAAATTCGTATGCCTAATCTTTTCCTTAAGAAAAGCTTCCTAATTCCATTCTTTTGTATTCTTAAGTGTGTAATTAGTGTAGCATAAGTATGTATGGTTAGGTTTTGTTTAAATTTAGGTTATGTACATGGAAAATACTCATGTACCATGCTCCTCATGCTTGCCTTCTTTTCGGTTTACCTCATGTACACATTCTTTGAGCACATATTCATGTTTTCCTTTCTTTTTCTTCATAATTCCTAGATTTCTACACTTAAAGATGGGAACTTTGCTCCCTCTTCTTCAAGACAAAACTAAACACATAATTACTTATCTAATCTATCTAATTAACTAACTAATGAAGAAGATAAAATAAGATAAAGTAACTTAGATACATACCTTTAATTGTGTTGGAGTTATGGAGACAAAAATGAAATTGTGAATGTAAAAGAGGAAGAAGATGCTCACGGCAAGAGGGAGTTGTTTTTGTTTTGTTTCTTTTGTCTTGTGTTAATTATGGAAGAAGGCAAATGGTGGGGCCACAATGAAGAATAAGTGGACGGCAATTGAGAAGAAAAGGAGAAGGGAAAAAATCAAAATGAAAGAAAAGAAAAGCCATCATTAAGGAAGAGATATTTTCTTTATCTCTTAAGTCTTTTGTTGACTTTTCAAAGTGTTGACTTGGTCAACTCTCCTTAAGCTTAGGTAATTTTGTGTACATAATGTAGAGATTAAGGGAAATTAAGGGAAAAATGAAGGAAATGAGAGGAAAGGAGGTATTTAATGAATTGATTAGCAAACATAGTTGATGAGGTCTTACTTTAGGTCTTTATAACTTATATATCTCATTTGATAAACTACTTTGGATAACAAGTGCAAAAAGTACTAATTTGGGTATTAAAGTTCACTACATGTAACCTAATCTTCAACTATAACCCTCACTCTAAGTAAGACTATCCTAATCATATACTTAAGACATAAATGTAATCTATGATTCATTATCTTAGTTTCTAAGGGATCATTTAAGCATTCTAAATGTTTATGCATGATTGAGGGTTATCTTCAGTCGTTTACCTATGAAATGACAAAGTATGGAGGATATATTATCACTGAGGGTTTTAAGGTAAATTATGGTGAATTAGTGCTTTTATATCCTTAAAGTTATGGTTTTAGGGTTCTTATTACTTTAAGGCACCATCTCTAATGTTTTTACACATTTAGGGTTTCATATATTCTTACGCGATTAAATCTTTGATTGTCATCTTATGGTTTTGATGAAGTTTGAGGTTTTTGGGTCTTCGTATGTAGTTAGGGATTCAATTAATGATTTAAGGTTCTTCGTATCCACATTAGGTTTTAGATTGAGATTTTTATTGGTTTTAAATCTCACTGGCTCTTTTGAGTTCAGGAAATCATCTACAGTTTAGACGTTTGTTTCTATACTTAGTATACTAAATTTGCGGGGTTTACACATAAATCCCAATGTACTAGTCTTCTTCTTCTTCTGCTTCATACTCTTCCACTTTGTCCAACTCCAACCTTCTTCTAGCAACCCTATCAGCATGTCAGGTTGGTGCTTGGTTCATAAGAAAGGCTTCTAGTGCTCATTCATTCATTTACCTTCTTGGCTTATCTCTCATCTCTCAGCTTTGTTCAACATCTCTCTCATGTAGCTCAGTCTCTAGAACTCTCTGTATCAAAGTAACTAAATTAGCTACAATAGCAACAAGGTCTTGTATTTGCTCATTAGTAGTACGCAGTGTTTGTTAGGTCACACAACTACAACCATGAGTATCACTCTTGACATCATTAATTTCTCCTTGAACATTAGGATTCAACATTTTTACAATGAGGTTTTAAAAGTACTCTCCATACAAGAAATCCTTATACACACATAAAAAAACTACACATCTCTCGGTCTCAACCTTAAGCTTTGATACCAGGATTATGTGATGTGTCTAAGAGCTCAGTTATCACTAGAACTTATGGTTACAAATCCAAACTAGTGGGTCCTTTAAGATATCAAAGAAAACAGAATGAGTAGGTCGCTAACGTGGAGCTACTTAGAGAATATGACATACCAACAAATACAACACAACTTGACACTTCACTTAATATGCCGCATAAGTTAATGCCAAGGTTCACTTGCCACTAATCTTAAGCTACTCAGCAAGATTAGATAAGGGTATATGAAAATGGACTTGAAGAAGGTTGTCTCACAAGAACAATATATTCAATGCTTATGTGTAAAGTTAGATGATCCCGGCTTATAAGGGAAAGGAACTATTTATAGTAAGTCCTTAAGGCAACATTACAAATAAAGAAATTATAAGAAGGTATATATAAAAAGGGGATTCCTTGTACATATGAAAAGGGGTAAAAAGGACAAAAGATAAAAAGGGAGAAATAGTACAATGTCAAATGAAGAGGATAGGCAGTAATGTGACATTAGATCTACAAAAGGGTTCTGTGAGCACAGCAGGCAAGAGGAACTAAGGTGTTAGGATGATAAGGAAGCCGAGAAGTGAAAGGATGCCATGAGAGTTGGAAGGAGGCCGGAAGAGAAGTACTCGGCTAGGAGTTAGCTGCATTTACTCAGCAGAAGACTCTCAGTAGTTGAAAGTCTAGTCACTCAGCATAGAGCTCTCAACTAAAGGAAGGTCAACATTGGTACAAGATAACGAACATAGCCTAATATAATCACCTAGAGCTCCTAGGGAATTCAGCCATCCTCCTTCAGCATACTATTTCTCGTCATGGATGGGTTGATAAGAAAGAATCCTTCGGGTGAGGGACTGGAGGCCTCTTAGGCATGCATGAGTGATTAGGTTGGTAGTTGGTAACCTATCACAAAGGCCTTCTGGTTATCCCTGAAGGTCACACTACCTCTATCCTTCAAGTTTATAGATGTAAGCTTGGATGTATCTCTTGTCATGTGTCTTGAGTAACTGCTATCTAGGATACATTTGTTGTTTTGCCATAAAGGATCCTATAAAAAAAATGGTTATTTCTATGATACTCACTTTAGTTTGGATTGTTTGGGGTTAGTTGCTGTAATGTAAGCTTGTTCCTTAAGGCCCCAAACCATTTTGCCTTTGCTATTTGAGAGATTGTGATGTATTGCATAAGTATGTGCAATATGGTCATATCTTCTACAATAATTGTAAGTTTTATTTGAGGTCTTAACAAAATAACTTTTGTAAGCCCTATACACATTTTATTTAATATAACCTATTTTGGTTTTGTCTAGCCCTTGCTTTTGTGAGCCAAGGATTTTGTTTAAGTTTTTTTCTCCATCTACGAATTTTTCTATTATCTTCCTTGAATCATCTAAGCTAGATTTTAGGATTGAGTTTTCAATTTCAAGTCTACCTAGCTTATTAACCATATATTCATCATCTTTTATCTCAAGTTTAAGTTCTTCCATTTCCTTTTCAAAATTCTTATTAGCTTCTTTCAATTTGCTATTTTCATCTATTAATTCATTGTTTCTAGTACTTAACTCCTCATTTTCCTTTGTTAATTTCTCAATCTCAATTTTCAAATATTCATTATCCTCTTCTAATCCTTCTTTTGTATCAACTACTTTATTATATTCATTTTTAATGATATTAAACTCATCACCTACTTCACTCATCATTTGCTTCAAAACTTTATTCTTCTTTTGCACTTTTATGAATTCCTTCAATAACTCATCATACATACTTCTAAGTTTATTAAAGGAAGAGTCATGTGAGGGGAGCATACCTCTTCATTGAGAGCTATGAAATAAGTTTCATTATTGAAGTTGTTAGAATCCCCATCACTCCATGTAGCTATCATAGCTTTCTTTCTTTACTCTTTATCAGCCTTCTTAGGTAAGGGGCAATATTTTTTAATATGTCTCAGCTTTTGATAATTATAGCATTTGATGGCTTTTTTCTTTTCCTTATTGAACTTAGAAGGTGATCCATATCCATCTTTATCTATCTTAATCCTTTTATTTAATTTTACGAACTTTCTAAACTTCTTTGCTAACATTATTACTTCATCATCATTTTTACTTTCTTCTTCACTTGAGTTCTCATTGTCACTTTTAGAGCAATTGTCTTCTTTCTAAAATTCTCTCCTTGTCTCTTTATTATCTCATGTGTCTTAAGTGTTCCAAGAAGTTATTCTTTTGATGTTTTATTGAGATCATGGGCTTCCTCAATTATGGTTCTCTTGGCTTCCCAAAGGATTAATGATATTAATAAATCTATTATGTATTTCATCAATTGTTTCATTTGGATCCAATCTAAAATTTTCAAATTGTCTACATAATATACTTATTTTTGTATCCCTTACTCTATTGGTTCCTTCATATGTACTTTGTAGTTCATCTTATATTCTTTTAGCACTTTTGCATATATATATCCTATTGAAGTCATTTTCATTTATGGCACAATGTAAGATGTTAATAGCAACTTCATTTAAATCAAGCAATTTCGAATCATTACCCGAGTAATCTCTTTCTTCTTTTCCTTATATCTTAAATGGTCCTTGGTTAACTATATGCCACAATAATCTATTTTGTGCTTTCAAAAATATAGACATCCTATATTTTCGATATGAATAGTTGCTACCGATTAGAAGAGAAGGCCTAATAATTGTCTGTCCTTCTAGAAAGCCTAATGCATTAGATGCCATGATCCTTACTGTAATATGCAATTAAGCAAGTGATTAGAGTTAGCTTTGATACCAATTATAGAATACTAGGCTAAACTGAAAAGGGGGTAGGGGTGGGGGGGGTGGTAAATTGAGTTTATAGGAAAAATTGTAATTCTTTTCAAAATTACCAATTAAATACAATAACAAGAATGATCAAGACAATGATAAAACAATAATAAGTGTGAAAATTAAAAGAGATAGAGATAAAGATAAAGATAGAGAAATTTAAGGCCAGATATAACGTAAAGTTTAAACCACCCCTTATTCTCTATGGACCCATAGTGTCTTCAATCGAGGACTTCACACTACTTTATTACTAGCTACACAAACTTACATAATCACTATTACACACAATAATCTCAAGTGTAGTGCTTTTCTCTCTCTCAAGATTGCAAGTATAAGAACTCTTAAGCATTACACATTGTCTCTTTTTGTTTGATTGTAAGTAAAGAACACAAGAGACAAATAGTATGTAACGAAGCTAAAGAATGTAAGAGAATGTATTTTGATTGTAGTAGAATATCAGTTCTTAATTCTCTTTGGTTAGATTTGTTGAGCATTTATACTAACTCATTGAATTCTTCTTGTTATCGCATATCAAATGCTCCAATGGCTACTTAAAACTAACTTATCGACATGACAGTAGTGTCCTCTTACCGTCATGATAGTAAGGAATACTACTACCAGTACGAACACCGGTAAGTACACTACCATGTGGCCTCTTAGGGATTGGAAGGCTTTTCTTCTCGCAATCTAAGGCTTTACACCTTAGCTTAGTTCTTCCATGTATAGTCATGCTGATAAGCTAAATATAACTTGAAATCAACTTTAATACACAAAAAACAAATACACTTTGCAATCCAATTTCAAGATCATTTGATCACCACTCAAAAGTTAAATATCTTGTAGAGTTAATTGAGATATTTATTCATTAATCAAATTAATTGATCTCATTTAATTAACTCAATATAATCATATAATACTTAGTTTAATCATCCACTTTTGTTTTGTTCTCATTAAAATCAATTAGTGAACCTTTGGTTCAATAATTCCATCTTAGCCCAATCAAGCTCTTTAGGCTCGACTAATGCCATACATTATGTTTGTAATATGTAGGGCAAGACGGTCAAGATTGACAATTTAATTTCTTTCATAGGAGAAGATTTTGAGAGCATTTAAAGGCCCTATGATGATGCACTCGTAATTAATGTGAGAATTGCCAATTTCGAGGTCAAAAAGATTCTTGTTGACACTAGAAGTACAATAGATATTATTTTTCAACATGCTTTTGAACAAATGAAGCTAAAGATTAAAGTGCAATTAAGATCTTATGATTATGATTTATATGCTTTCAATAATTAACCCATTTGAGTTACTAGAATAATCTCTCTCCCAATCTAAATTGGGGATGATAAGTATGTTGCGAAAGACAAGGTGAATTTCCTTATTGTTAAATGTTGCTCCCAGTATAATATGATCATGGGTCAATTATGTTAACATTTATTCCGTATGGTCTCTTCAACTACACATCTCAAGGCCAAATTTCCCACTCCTACCGGAGTTAGTGTATATAAAGGCAACCAACAATTAACAAGATCCTTATATCTAAGGGCGCTATAGCGCAAGGATATCTTTTAAGTTGGAACTTATTCAAATAAAAAATTTGTCAACATAGAAAACACTGAGGAAGAGATAGAAAAGGTCCCATTAGGAAATAATCCTTAGAAGACAATAAAGATAAGGAAACCTTTGGTAGAGATTTAATAAAGTTTAATCTACTTTTTATAGGATAATGCCAATGTGTTTGCAATGTCTCTGATGGGAATCAGGCTACCGGGCTACTGACTTGCAGCCAAGCCCAAGGACTAGAAGGACTAGTAAGACGAATCCTCCTGTTCCAATCGAACCCTGCTAAGGTACTTCCTTACTGAGTTACCCTTCATGCTGAATGGAATAACTACCCATCTCTCTATAGTATGATAAATTGAAGAATACTCACTCGCTCTTGAGCCATCTAATCACTCAACGCCTTCCTTGCCAAGAAGCCGAGATCGAGAGACTCTAGGCTAATTAAGTTACCCTTACTCAGATAAGCAAGTTGTTTGTACTTTTTTGTCTGCGTCTTCTAACAGCCTTGCCAATGTAGCATTGCCACATATACAGTATTATGTATAGAATCCATTGTACCAATGATTATTTTCCTTGTATATTCATTTTTACCCTTTGTGTTTTGTACATTACTTCCTTAGGAAATGCCCGTTTTGTCTTTTCCCTTTTTAAGCAATTTGCCCTAACTTATGGGTATAAATACCCCTGTAGTTATAGGAATCAGAATTTAAATTTACCATTAATACACTTTTATGTTTTCTTCCTTATGTAAACATTCTGTTTTACTCTCGGTATCACTTTTATCCTAACCCTTGAGCAAGGCTAGGTGGCCAATAACCTCACCGGACCAATTCGTGCATTATATTAAATTGTATCATGAGTCTTCAGAAGTTCCATTGGTACGTTACATCCTTTAGAGCTGTTCATAGGTTTTGCTTACTTCTTCATTCGTAGTTATCATTCCACACATCTGCTACTACTTCCATTTCGAGCTTTCTGTAAGCTTGGACCTATTCAGCAATCAGCCTTATTTGTTCTTGGTCACTATTTGCATCATCTTGGTATCAAAGTAGAGGTTTTGTTTGATTTGTTGGTATTTTGAAGTTCTATTATACTTTATTCTACGTGTGTGAAATAAAGCAAGTTATTATGTTCATTTGAGTGAAGTGCTATTAACTATTAATTTCTTGAAGTGTTTGTGTGAACTTTGAATCTATAGAGAAAATGACAGACTTAAGTATGAATTTTGGTATGGGAGATGATAATAGTGGAGTTGTCCACCATAGATGATAGTCTTAAGAAATATCTAAAAGTGCTGATGAGAGACTTGATGAAGTGGCTAACCTCTTAATAAATCTGACCTAAGTTGTTCATGTGCTACCTTACCGACTTACTAAAGCCACACAAAATACCCTATAAGCTACTTAACTTGTTAAAGGTTAGAACCCAACTTGACCAGTTCGAGGTAGAGGAGTTGGCAAACGAGTAAAGCGAAGGATAGCCTTGAGAGAGCTTGATATAGAGGACAAAGAAGAAGAGCACTTTAAGGAAGAGTGAGCTAGAGTCCCTAGAACATTTGACCATATCAAGCTTCGGATTCTAAGCTTCAATAGGAATGCTAATGAATATTTGGAGTAGGAAGAGAAGGTGGAGCATGTTTTTTTGTTATTATCATTATGAAAATTATGAGAAATTGAGAACTGTTGCTGTTGAGTTCTCCAGATATACCACCATATGGTGGAAGAATTTATAGGCCATGAGGAGATGAAAGGGCTACTGACAAATTAATACTTGGCCTGAGATGAAGAGAATACTTAGAAACAAATTCATGCTAGAAACTTATCTTCAAGATACTTTCACTCGATTTTAGGAGCTGAGACGAGAAGGCCAGAGTGTTGATGAGTATGTTCAAGAATTTCATATGCTTTTGATTCTTTACGGAGTAGAGGAACTAGCAGCTCGAATAGTCTCAAGATTCATTACTAGGTTGAGAGGAGACATTCGAGACATTGTAGAGCTCCAACGATTTGACACAATGGATGAAGCTGTTAGGATTGCCTAGTGAGTAGAAAGGCAAAGGAGGAGCCGACTAATGACCAGGATGCCAACTAGCCGACTTGGATAAGCAAGCCACCGAGCTCAGTCGAGTACCAAGCCGAGCCGGAAGATTAAAGTCTAAGCTAAGTAGAAAGGTTGACCTAATGGTGAAGTGTCGACCTGAACTTATGAGAAGGGGTAAGGGTCTAGCAAGAAGACAAGCTATATCAAGTGTTTCAAGTGCCATAAGTGCCAAGGATTCAGACATATGGTTGCTTAGTGCCTGAACCATAGGATAACGGTCATCAAGGGAGGCACCCCAAAACTAGAAGTAGACAGTATAGATAAGGAACCTGAGGAAGAGGAGGTATCACCGAAAAGAAAATGTTAAGAAAGAGCTAATTGAAGAGGACGTGTTTGTTGAGGATTTAGATAAGTTACTCAAGGTTGTTCGAGGCACTATCAACATGGAACCCTTACTAAAGGAGGAGTAGAGAGAGAATTTGTTCCATACCACCTGTAAGGTGAATGATTAAGTATACACCCTCATCGTAAATAGTGGAAGTTATACCAATGTAGCATTAGCTGATCTTGTTTCAAAACTGAAGTTGCCAACTATTGCACATCCGAAGTCGTACAAATTGTATTAGTTGAGTGAGAAAGGAGCATTACATGTTACTCGGAAAATACTACTGTCGATCACTATAGAGAATTACTTAGACTAAATTCTCTACGACATGTTGTCAATGTATGCTTCTTACATATTACTAGGTAAACCATGGCTGTTTGATAGAAGAGTTATCTATGACGGCAATAACAATACATATATGTTCAAGAAGGATGACCGGAAGATCACACTAAACCCGATGCTTTCGAGAGAAGTTAACAAGTTGCAAACAAAACTTGCTCATGGATCGAAGAAGGCTCTAGTGATGAGTAAAGCTAAGCTCCGAGAAGCCATCAATGCTAACAAGCCGACCTTCATGTTGGTCAAGTGCCTATTAGAAATGTAGGAGCGAGGTAAATTACCCTAGGAAAATAAAGAGTTGTTGGACGAGTATACCGATCTGTTCCCAAAATAGTTACCTGAGGGGTTGCCCCTAATTTGAGGCATAGAGCACTACATTGACTTAGGCACCGGTGCTACACTACTGAATAAGCTCGCTTATCAAATGAATCCTGAACAAGCTATTAAGCTCCAATGACAAGTCAATGAGTTGCTTGATAGAGGATATGTGAAGGAAAGTCATAGCCCTTATGCTATACCAGTCCTTCAAGTGCCGAAGAAGGATGGAACTTAGTGAATGTGTATAGACAGCTATGCCGTGAACAAGATTACTATTAAGTATAGGTATCCTATCTCGAGGTTAGAAGATTTACTAGATGAATTGAGTGGAGCTAAGATTTTCAATAAGATTGATCTTAAGTCTAGTTACCAGTAGATTCACATGAGGTTGAGAGACGAATGGAAGACTGTATTCAAAACTTAGCATAGACTCTATGAGTGGATGGTCATGCCATTTGGCTTGTCGAATGCCTTAAGCACTTTCATACAATTGATGAACCATGTATTAAGACATCTAATTGGAAAGTATGTCGTAGTGTACTTTGACGACATATTGATCTACAGTACCAACATGCTTAGTCACTATAAACATCTTTGAACAGTATTAGATAACTTCTATGCTAAGAGACTATTTGGCAATCTAAAAAGTGTTGCTTTTTCTAGGAGGAAGTGATATTCATGGGCTATGTAGTCAGCGGAGGCAACTTACGAGTGGATGATGAGAAGATATAAGCAATTGTAGAGTGCTCGACTCCTACTACTTATGCCGACGTACGAAGTTTCTATGGACTAGCTTTATTCTATAGATGATTCATCAAGAATTTTAGCAACATTGCTGTAACACTTACTGAGCTAACAAAGAAAAACACCGACTTCTGATGGGGAGAAAGGGAGGAGAAGAGCTTTACTGAGATAAAAGAGAGGTTGACTTCCACCCTGGTGTTGGTTCTATTTGACTTTGAAAGAATATTTGAGTTAGAATGTGATGCGTCAGGCATTAGAATAGGCATTGTCCTAATGCAAGAAGACCAACCCATTACCTTCCACAGTGAAAAGCTCAGAGGACCGTAGTTAAATTACTTTATGTACGATAAAGAACTCTTAGCACTGATTTGAGCACTGCAAGTATGGTAGCATTATCTACTACCGAGAGAGTTTATCATCTACACTAACCATGAATCTCTGAGGTACCTCCAAAGTCAGATGAAGTTATTAAAGCAACAGATGAGATAGGTTGAATTCCTTGAAGGATTCAATTTTATGATTAAATACAAGCAAGGAAAGAGAAACATAGTTGTAAATGCTCTTTTGAGGAGACATATACTTTTAACCGAATTGTAGGCTAGGCTGTTTAGGTTTGTAAGTATCAAAGAACAGTATTCTTGGGATCCACACTTTAGACCCATAATCATGTGATGTGTTGATGGAAGAATAGTGGATGACTATCATGTAGAGGATGATTACTTGTTTCGAGGTAGAAAATTCTGCGTGCCAACTTATTCATTGTGGGAACCATTGATTAGGGAAGCCCATGGTAAAGGACTCTCTGGACATTTTAGAGAAAGAAAGACCTATGAATTGTTGAATGGTTGCTTCTTCTAGCTAAGAATGGGGAGAGATGTGTACCGAGTTGTTGAAATCTATGCTATGTACAAGAGGGCTAAGTACCGAGCTAAACAAGGGAAAGCAATGCCTTTACTTGTTTCGATGAAGCCATGGATTGAATTTAGCATAGACTTTGTTCTCAGACTACCATGAACTACCCAAGGCAAAAATTCTATAATGGTCATCGTAGATTGGTTCCGTAAAATGGTACACTTCGTGCCTTGCTAAAAAACTAACAATACTTCGGCTATTGCTTCTCTTTTCTCGTAAGAGATTATATGGTTACAAAGCGTGCCAAGAAGTGTAGTCTTTAATAGGGATCCAAAGTTCAACCACTTCTAAAGGACCTTGTGGCGTTAGATGGAAAATAAACTACTATTTAGTACTTCTTGTTACCTCTAAATTGATTGCCAAATAGTGGTGTTTAATTGCACATTAGGATCACTGCTTCGAGCTACAGTAGGAAAGAACTTGGCTGATTGGGATGCCTACTTGCTAATGGTTGAGTTTGCCTATAACCGGACAGTGCATGACACCATTGAGCAGACTCCCTTCCAAGTGGTCTATGGTTTCAATCTTGAGTTACCCTTCAATTACACCCTTGTACTTGTATTCATGCAAGAGGACCCTGACACGAGGGCTAGAGTACAATCCCTTTAGCACATCTATGACAAAGTCACTCCACACATCGACCAAGTCACCAACAGAATATGAGAGAAGATAAAGGGTAGGATGGCTAGGCAATTCTAACTAGGAGACTTGGTATGGCTATACCTCAATAAGGAACGGTTCCCAAGTAAGAGGAGGAACAAATTATTTTTAAGAGTTCAAGGACCTTTCAAAATCCTCTAGAAGATCAATGATAATGCTTACAAATTGGAATTGCTTGAGGACTATGGGGTTTCTAATGCCTTTAACATTACCAACTTCAATTTGTATCACCCTGATGGAGACCTAAATGAAGACCATTCGAATTTGATCCCAAATCTAAAACATCCCAGGGGAATGATGGGAATTAGACTATTGGACCATTAACCCGCAGTCTAACTCGAGGACTAGAAGGACTGTTAAGATGAATCCTCCTATTCCAACCAACCCTTGCCAAGGCTAAGTACGTTCTTGCTGAGTCAACCTTCATGTTGAGCCGAATGACTACCCATCTCTCTATAGTGCGCCAAATTGAAGAACACTCACTCATGCTCAAGCCGTCCAATCACTCGATACCTGCCTTGTTGAGAAGCTGAGATAAAGAGGCTCTAGGTTGACTAAGCTACCCTTACTCAGAAAAGCAAGCTGTCCGTACTGTTTTATCTACCTCTTCTAATAGCCTTGCTAATGTAGCATTACCACAAGTACAGTATCATATGTAGAATCTGTTGCATCAATGATTATTTTCCTTATATATTCATTTTTATCCTTTGTATCTTGTACATTACTTTCTTAGGAAATACCCTTTTTGTCTTTTCCCTTTTTGGGCAAGTTGCCCTAACTTATGAGTATAAATACCCTTGTAGTTGTAGGAATCAGAATTCAGATTTATCATTAATACACTTTTATGTTTTCTTCCTTGCCTAAACACTCTATTTTACTCTTGGTATCACTCTTATCTTAACCCTTAAGTAAAGTTAGGTGGCAAGTAACCTCATTAGACCGATTCGTGCGTCATATCGAATTGTGTCATGAGTCCTCGAAAGTTCTATTGGTGCGTCATATCCTCTAGAGTTGTTTATAGGTTTTACTTCTTCATTCGTTATTATTATTCCATATGTCCCCCACCACTTCCATTTCAAGCTTTTTGCAAGCTTAGACCCATTCAGTGACTGGCCTTATCTATTCTTGGTCACGGTTCACATCAGTCTCCCTTAAATATGTTAGGCATTCCTAGAGATGTAATAACCCCCAAGCTTTAAATTGATCCTAATGCAAAGGTGATTCAATAGAGGAAAAGACATCTCTCTTTTAAATAACAAGCAATCATTGAAGAAGAAGTCTAAAAGTTGTTAAAGGCAAGGTTCATTAAGGAAGAGCCTATCCAACTTAGCTAGCCAATTATGTGCTAGTCAAGAAGTCTAATGACAAATGGTGTATGTGCATAAACGTTATGGATTTGAAAAAGGCTTATCCCAATGATTGTTTCCCCTTGCCAAGAATAGATTAGATGGTTGACTCAATTGTCGGACATGCTTTACTATCTTTTATAGATGCATTTTCCAGCTGTAATCAAATCAAAATGGATAAGGAAGATGAAGTACATATGTCTTTTGTCACTAACGTTGGGATATACTGTTATACAGTAATGCTCTTCAGGATAAAAAATGCCGGTGTGACTTATCAAAGGTATGTCACCAAGATGTTTAAGCCTTAGATTCATAGTAATGTCAAAGTATATGTTGATCATATAATTGTAAAAAGCACGGCAAAAAATTAGCATCTTGCTAATCTTGAGGAGATGTTCTGCACTTTGAGGATGTACAATGTGAAACTAAACCTGTAAAAATGTATTTTTGGTGCTTTTTCTGGAAATGTTTTAGGTTATATGGTCACCTGATGTGGCATTGAAGCAAACCAAGGAAGATTGATGCTATTTGGAACATGAAGTCTCCTTGCATTGTGAAGGAAGTTCAAAAGTAAACTGGGTGGATGGCCATCCTAAATAGATTTGTGTAGAAAAGAACAAATAAATGTGCGAAGTTTTATAAAATTTTAAAGAACCTGAATGATTATCAATGTACCGATGAGTGTAAAAGAGCGTTCAACAAGCTAAAGCAGTTTCTCACGTCACCACCAATACTCGATACCCTTTCTAGAAGAAAGTTTATACTTGTATTTGTTAGTTTGCAACTAAGCTCTTTCTTCTGTCTTGGTTCGAATATAAGGCAGAGAGCATCGACCAATTTATTATGTAAGCTATGTTTTATAAGGGTTGAAACACTAATATATGAAGATTGAAAACTTTGTATTGGTGATAGTTCTCTCGGTAAGAAATTTAAGGCTACACTTTGAGGCACATCAAATTGTTGTCCTTACTGATTAGCCTTCGTGGCAATCTTTACAATGACCAAACTCCTTAAGGAGGATGATGAAGTATGCTTTAGAGCTGAGTGCCTATGGTGTATAGTATAAACCTAAAATGACATTAAAAGCTTAAGTATTAGCAAATTTTGTGATTGAATTCACTAGTGAAGAGGACAACATAAAGATGGCTAAGAAGCCAATATGGAATTTATATATTGATGCCTCCTCTACTAAGAGAAGGATGCGATGCGGGTCTCATTCTATAAGGACCCCATAATGTGAAAGTTAATTACGTTTTGAAGTTTAGGTTTTCAACCAGTAGCAATGAAGCTAAGTACAAAGTCTTAATAAGTGGACTCAAATTGGTGAAAGAAGTTGGTGTTAAGAAAGTTAAAGTTTTTTTTTACTCACAACTCATTGTGAATTAAGTTAAAGAGAGTAATGCGGTAAAAGAAGAAGTAATGAGCAAGTACCTATTGATAGTACAAGCGTTTAAGGAAATGTTTCAATCCTTTTTAATTGAAAAAATACCAAGAAGCTAAAACATTACTGCCGACAAGTTGTCGAAATTGGCCAGTATGGTACTCCTCAATTCAAATAACAAGATCTTTATTGAGTATCTCCCCAATAAGAGCTTACAAACTGTTAAGCAAAGTTATGAGTTGGCATTCTACCCAAAGGAGAAGTCTTGGATGGACCTAATCATAGACTATTTGAAGGACAATGTTCTTTCTAATGATAGAAAAGATGGTTGAAGGTTGATTTATCAAGCTACAAATTATACACTGATAGACGATCAATTGTACAAACATGGCATTTCCTAGCCTTACCTTCGATGCCTTCCACTAAATGACGTATAAAAAATACTACCCGAATCACACAATGGTATTTGCAACAACTACGTAAAGGGTCAAATCCTGGATGTCCACATATTGCGACTTGGTTATTATTGGTGGTCTATGAAGGAAGATGCGAGATCTTCTACTTGGTAATGTCTACAATGCTAGAAACATAAGGCGTTGAGGTATGCACCTTCTATTGAACTGCACAGCCTCACTATTTCTTAGCCCTTTCCTTGGTGGGGATTAGATATACTCGAACTATTTCTAAAGTCTATAGCCTATGGCAATTTGTCATAGTTACTATGAATTATTTTACAAAGTGGGTGAAGGTCAAACTAGTGGCTACAATCACTGAACATAAGGTTGAAGCTTTTCTTTTCAACTTCATTATATCGAGATTTGGAATTCCATTTATGATAATCATTGATAATGGACCATAGTTGGATAATGATCAATTCTTGGCATTTTGTGAGAAACATGACATTTGTTTGAATTATAATTCAATGGCTTATCCTTAGACCAATGGACAAGTAAAAGCTGTTAATAAGATCATCTTGTACAATTTGAAGAGGAAAGTTGACTAAGTTAAGGGTAAATGGGTTAGCGAACTACTAAGTGTTTTATGGGGGTATAGGATTACTTACAGGACTTCAATCGAAGAAACACCCTTCAAACTAGCATATGGGTCGAAAGCTGCACTGTTGATTGAATAGGAACTACTTAATCTTTGTATGTAGAAATTTGACATAATGGCCAATCAGGTTGGCCTTATGGCCAATTTAGATATGATTGAGGAGTGAAGAGATGTTGCAAGGACGAAAGTTGCCACATATCAACACAAAGCAACTAGATATTACAATCAAAAAGTGAAACACAAGGTCTTTCAACCTGGAGATCTAGTTTGTAGAAAATTAGAGATAATTGGCATGTGAGATAATCAAGGAAAGCTCGATGCAAATTGGAAGGATCCTATTAGGAAGTGAGAAGTCGTAGGTGTCATGATCCTAAAGGGGCTTAGTAGAATTGTTTAAAACTTTCATATCACATGTGCACCTATGATTTGAAAATTACCTTGCAAGTTAAAGATTACAATACTCTAAATAATTAATGACTAAGGTTTTCAATTTTAATCAATCGATGTAATGTGAAATATAAATAACTATGAATATCTACTAATCTACAGTTCCTCAAAACCATAGAGAATTGATATCCCCAATCAAAAAATAAGATAGAATGATTCAATTTTATAAATTATAAGAAATACTAAATTATTCATAATTCTAATATATGACTATTTTATATACAAAATATTTTTGTACCAGCTATACATTCCTCAAGTAACTAAAACAATGTTGAACCTACCTTCCATTTGCACTTAGCGCTCTAGATTCATCTTGATCCTAGCTTAAATGAACTTGCAAAAGAAACTATAAGGAAATGAGCAAATCACAATTTAGTGAGTTCGTCCCTCATTACTACCGTTTCAGCAAGTTACCAAATATTATTAGTACTCATGTAATTTATCTATACATGAAATGAATGTATAAACAGTGAATGCATATACAGTGAATGCAAACAACACATCTATAAGAGTCCGGAACTATGAAAGGTTTAGATTTACGTTATCTACACGTTAATTATCCTCCGTACTTACCTGTACGAAGCACCCTACCTTAACCGCATGAGGTTGCTTAGGAGCATTATCCCTTCATATGACACTCGACTATTACCCTAGTCGAGAAAAAAAAATCAATCCAAACAGGTGGACCCTAACTAGGGCCATCTATCAAACATATCCAAGGCCCCTCGAGCACACAAAGTAAGTCCTTTCTCTATCAAAACACATCTAAGGCCTCATGGGCACAAATACACAAGTTCTCTCGCAATCGATTAAAGATACCATGCTAACTTCGCGTCTAAATTCACCTTAACATTAAAAATATCATTCACAGCTACTACAAGGCCTCACAGAAATCATATAAGAATATATTTTAGATTAGAAAAACGTTTTCAAAAAATACTTTTCTTAAAAATTTGCAAAGTTAGCACTCTCCATCAGTATACCAATTGAGTCATAGATATGCGATAGATATAACCGATTATTTTAGTTAGATATTTATATTTACCAATTTAAGAAGATGACTACATGAATGATAGTATACAAAGTAATCAGTCATTCAACAAACAATCAAAAAACAAGTAGCATACAAACATCAAACAACAAATAAATAGCAGATCATCAGAACTCTGTCACTTAGGTTAATACTCACTCTTCATGCTTTTAGGATTTGCAAAACTTGAAAATTGGTTACTTAAAAAATAATAAAACCTATAAGTATTTTGAAAAACTAAGTTCCTTGGTTAACTAAATATTTATTAGTTACTTAGTTTTCTACTATAACCTAAGTATGGCATAAACATAGTTTAACTTAAATCTTTCATTTATTTTTCTCGATTTATCTTAAATTTTTAATCGGGTATAACTTTTTCGTTTTAACTCCATTTTTTATAAACTTATAGTTGATTTTTATCTTTTTCAAATACACTTTCACATAACAAAGTTCATTTTGGATGTTATAACTCGCATTTTTCATTATAACTAAAAAACGTTACGAATTTTATTATTTTGACTTAAATATTTTTAAATTATTATTTTAAGCTTTTCTCTATAGATTTATGATTTAATAAATTTTTAAATTTTAATTTTTTTTAAATTTTCTTATTTTCAAGTCTATTTTACAATAATTTACATATTTCACCATTTTAAAGTTAAATTCATATTTAATGCTTTTTGTTATATTTATAATTTTCTATTTAATTAATTATTATTATTTTATTATAATTATTATAATTTGTGGAATTAATTGCTTAATTAAGCATGCTGACATGTCAATCCTCATTAGACCATGTGTCATTTTATGGATTCTTTTAATTTTTGCATTTTCCAATTTTGTAATATTATTTAATATTTATACATATATATATATATATATCTATTATTTTAACTTACTAAATTTTTATAAATTAATCCTCTTTTTCTCTTAAAGTTCACTACATACATATGTAAATATATATATTATATTACTTTATTTAATGATTTAGTATTTTAGCATATTTGTACATATACTATTTAGGCATATACATATACTTATATTTATACTATACTATTAGGATACATATTTTTATTCTTATACATACATCTTTATACTTAGGTTTTCTTGCCTTATTTATACTTATGTGAATTAATTATATATCTAAAATATGTGTAGCAACTTAAATATACTATGTACTACACATATATACATGTACTATACATATATAATTATGTACTAGACATGTACTTTAGTTGGATGCATATATATATGTATATATATATAAAAGAAAATGAAAATAAATAATCATACATACTATATATGCATATCCATATATATATATATACACTATATGTTTACATATTTAATTATATCATATATGTACATATAGTTACATACCTAAATAGTTACATACATATATAAACACATATACATAAAGATATTAACTTTATATATAAATCAATGTATGTACATGAATTTCCATTACAAAAATAGTAAATATATATAGGATATTCTTTACATAATACAATAATACCTATCCCTAAAATACCAAGAAAATCTACAACATATATGTATAACAAGGATTACAAGTAAATTGATATTGCAAAATAAATTAAATACAAAATACATACTACTTAACTACTCTCTTGGTAACTTGAAATGTAGTTTGATCAAGGCTCTTCTTCTTCTTCTTCTTAAGATTGTTGAGAGTAAATGGACAAAAAAAAAAAAAAAAATCAAAAGGATGAAAGTAAGAAGAAGGTAAGAAGCTTTCAGTTTTCAAAGAGGGAATTGTGTATGTATGTTGACTTGTGTTTAAAAAGAAAATAATTGAAACAAGGTAACTTATACATGAAGTGTATGTAGCAAATGTGAAGGATGAGTAAAGTAAAAAAAAAAATTATAAAAGAAAAAGAGAAAAGAAAGACACGGCAAGCATTAATGAGATTTGACTTTTCTCTTATCTCTTACTTTTGTTGTTATCTTTATAATTAACACATGTGAAAAATCAACTTGCAGTCAAAACTTAGACAGCAATGTGGAAGGAGAAAAGAAAGGAAAAAGGAAAAAAAAAAAAAAGAAAAGGAAAAAGGGAATAAGAAAAATTAACGATCATTAGGTTAACCTTTCAAACAAAGTGTGTTCAACTTTAGATAATATTTGAAATAATTGATAATCTAATTATGGAATATTAAATTTATGTATATACTTTAACATATAAACATGAAATATAGAGTAAAATTAACTTAAAATAATTAAACCGACACAAAAATAGTATACATATATATATATATGAATATGAAATTATAAATAATCACAATTCAATATTTAAAAAAAATTATCAATTTATCAATTAAGTTATCATCTTTACATTTATGAATATTTAGAAGTTATCTCTATTCATTCATTGATGATTTTATGCGATTATGCATGTTCATTGGTAATCGTATTCAATTAGGATTTTATCACTTTTAGAATATATTTACACATTTTATAGGCTTAGGGTTATAGTTTTAGGGTTTTCATAAGATTCGAATTCAATCTTTGATATTTACGTGTACATAGGGTTTAGGGTTTTTGTATGCAATTAAGGTTTCATTTAATAAATTAGGATATTTCATATTCGTTTTAAGTTTCAAATTTAAAATTTTAATCACCTTTAAATTTATTAACTCTGTTGACTTAAGAAAGTTATCTACAGTATTAGGGTTCAATTCTATACTCAAATAGCTAAATTTGTGTGGTCTACGATATGTGAGGGAGCCAATTGACTACAAAGGTTAGATGGGACAATCATCTCATGAGCTTAGAATGTCGAGAATTTGAAGCTTTACATTGCTTAATTCCATTGATGTTATGGTTTGTTTCTATCCTAAAAGTTGTAAGGCAATGACCTATATCTTATTTTAAGTATGAAATGTTCATTTCAAGTTTATGTGTATCTCTATTTCCCATCATTTTAATTCGTAATCAATGCATAATTAATGGATTAATGAAGTTCTAACTATATAACGAACGAACCAATATTTAATAAGTTTAGACCAATAATGGTTAACAAGCTTAATAATTATTGACGAGCAACGCTAATTCTTCTTTAGTAATATGCTTAGAAATAAGAGAATGAGCTCTATTACTCCTTATAATAGGTAGTCTTACGATAGAGAGAAAAAACACTAGTTTACATCCTATGCGACTAAAGAACACTGTCTATGAAAAGACATTTAACATGTGCATGAAATAGAATGTGCCCAAAAGCTAATAACGCATGTAAAATGAAATGTATTATGAAAATAAAGGGCTTAAAAGCCGAATATCTCATTACAATAGATGGTCATCATCTCGACCATATTAAGTCGACAACAATTATGAGATAAAATACAAATTAATAGATAATCTCTAGAATTCAGAACTTGCTTGTTCTTTGATTAGGTAGAAGTATTGTCTTGATCAGAAGAAGATGAAACCCTCTTGGAGCTTACTTCTTTTTCGGCATTGGGAGTCTTAGAGTTGGTGGATGTCTCTTTATGAACATAAGAGGTCTCCTTAGATGATCGTTCCTCATCATTGATAGGTGCTTTAACATTGGCTTCATCATTGTTACCTTGCCTTTGAACCTTAATGTCCACTTCTTCGTCACCACTATTGGCACCATTGTCATCAACATCAGCAAAGTCTAAGCATGATAAGTCATAGTTAAGGTGAACTTTTAAAATCTCCTTTCTCGCCTGTTGGATCCTTTACAGAAGCTTCTTTCTAAGTAATCTCTCGTATTACTGATTAAGAGTCATGATTTCTAGTGCAGCCTCCATTAAGGGCTTCTTTTTTGTGGCCTCCTCTAATTGGGCAACATGTGACTCAATCTTGGAGTCATTTATCTCTAACTCCTTTATTCACATCCTTAACCTATCTTCCTTGTCACTCATTGAGGTGATTGTTCGACCTAACCCCTATCACTCCTCTTGCTTCTTACGAAGCTCCTCCTTTAAGTCTTTAATCTCCTTATACTGCTCTTTGCTCTTGGCCTTAAGGCTTGAGACTTAATTAGCTACCAAAGAGTGTATTAGCTTCTCACTTGAAAGCTCTTCTTAAAGTTTCTTAGCCTCCATCTTGACCTTAATTCTCGTGCTCTTGACCCCAACAGTCTAAGCCTTTAAGCAGTTATATGTCTATTTAAGTTTTAAAAGAAGAATAAGCATAAAGTGAGTGTAGAAGGACTTGAAAAACATAGAGTGTTGTTGGTCCTCCAAGAAGAAAGGTCACTTGAGTTTTGAGCAACCATGGAAGAAAGGCAAAGGGAAAAAAGCCATGATGATCAGGAAAAGGTAGTCTTGGTCACTATTATGGCCCCATTTGCCAACATTTTAGATAGTTGGTGGGTAGGGTCCTTGCATCTCTAAGGGTTTTCCTCACTATTTCACTCCTTGTCCTTTTATATACCTTATAGCCCTTAGAGTGGTAGATGGAAGCCTAATTTTTTTATTAGTCATTTCACTTACTAATTATTACTTTTAAACTAAGCTTTCTTTTCCATCGGTTGAATGGAGCACTTATTTCAATTTGTCCTTATATTGAGAGAGAGAGTACCAAGCTTAAAATAAGGATCTTTCAAGGTTTGGCATTCACTTCGACTAAGAGTAGTGGATTCATTCAGATAAATAAGTAGATTGATTAAGAAAGGAAATACCAAAGCTAAGGCTAACTTTCTCTCATGCACTAGTGAATCAAATGCCATTTGAGTCGCAACCAATCATAATGGGGGGTCATCTTCTAGGTTACTTTGCTACAATTATTATGACTTCAAGACTCGAGTGGACCATGGTAACTCGGCGAGTCATTAACTGATGAGATCTAGCCTTGCCTCCCATACTAACCTCAACCTACTTTTGGCAAAAGCCCATATCCCTATTCGAAGAGATATCTTCCTTTTCAATTCAATCTCCTACTTTATTTAGTCAAATATAAAGACTCTTTATTAGCCCTTCATGCCTCCTTAACTTTGGATTCAAATTGAACTAAGATTGAGACTATCCAACAATAGTATAGCTGGAAGGAGCTTTTTTTGTATTGAATGTTTTTTCAAATAGTAATCCATCGCATTGGTAATAAAACTTAGAGTAAACGAACGATTCAAGCTCCTTATAGAAGGTAGTTCAGCTTCTGTAATAAATTAACAAAGATGAATAAGTCATTTGCTTCTTAACAGCATAGCAACGTATAAATATTGCCTTTTTTATTTCTCTATTAGTTTCATCTAAAGCCGTTAAAACATGGCTACTAATCTATACGTAGATGCAATTATGTCAGCAATAGAACATGAGCCGTAAGTGAAAAGGTGATTGATACTTACATCATACAACTTGGCAGTAGTATGTCATTTATTACAATTACCTACTTTGTCAACATCCTTCTTTGCAATCTCCTTATCCTTACCGAGAATAACTCCCTCCATCAAGGCTAAGGATGCCATCTTATCACCCAAGGCTAAGTCAGTGTGTAGGATGTTCTAGCTCCTACATGGCATGAATTACTCATCTACCTCATGGCCAGGAATGAACTTACAACTACTAATGCCAAGAGCCTTATTCCTCAAAGCCTCTTTTGTCCTCTCATCTAAGGCCTTAAATTTCTTAGATAGAGGTTAACTAGGAAGCTTTGTCTTACTTCTTTTTTTTTGGGACTCAGCTCATTGTTTGTTTAGCATAACAGGCCTTTCGGTGTCTCTTGATGAATGACCTCAATGCCACTATTACTACCAATCTCTTGACAAGATTGGCCTGGTACTTCCTCTCAAGGAATGTTTTCCGAAGAAGGGATCACTTCAAGTTGTGTAGCCTCAATAGCTCTAGTCTATTTATTCCTTTGACTCTTATCAATAGGATGAGTCATATTTTTCAAAGCAACAACTTGCTTCATGGCTTTATCCTAAGTAACTTTTTTCAACGCGAGCGGCTGAGTGATAGATGCTTCGATAACTATACGTTTATTAAGCTTTAACTTCTTAGCCTTTACTTTAGCCAACAATTTGGCAAGATCTACATCACATAGACCTATGTTTACAATAAAGGATAGGAGTATTAAAAAATGGGAGAGAGAGAAAAATTAAGAACTTACAAGATCCATGCCCATCAAAGGTGGCTATTCTCCCCTCAAGTCAAGAGAATGACTTTCCTCTTATAGCTCTACTAGGCACGACGATTACTCTAATACCTACCATCTTTTTCAGAAAAGATTAGATCCCCATTGTTGTATTGTCTTATTATTCTCTCAACATCCTAGAAAAAAATTTTATTCTTAGTTCTTTCTTAAATCCTTTTGGCTATAGTGGCATCATTCAGCATTAATTTACTGTCTTTGGTGTGGATAGGCTTGGTCCATTGGGTTTAAAAATCTAAATCTTCATCCAATATAATAGACACAACCTTATCATGCCACTTGTAGATTTTGGACTCTAACCTATCCATAAATTTTCAACCATGCCAAGCTATCATGAAACACCAACCATTGGGTTGCCTCCTTATCATGAAGAAGTATCTAAACAATTGGGGTATAGCCTTAACCTCAACCTCATCATAGATTGTCTCAAATGCTACAAGAATTCTATAAGTACTCGGTGAAAACATACTTAGCGCAACCTAGAATTAATTAAAGAATTGTTTGATAAAAGTAGAAAATGGGAAGCGCAATCTAAAATTAAGGTATTTCAGATATATATGAAACTCATGGTCCCTTAGAAAACATACCCTCTCATCTTCCCTCAGCCTATGTAGATTCCAAATCTCAGGAAGATCTTGCCAATATTTATTATACTTTAAGCTGAGTGTTTTAATAGCACCACTTGCCACTCCATATGGTGAATCACTATAATAAACAACATTATTATACAAAATACTTGACTATAGATCTTCCTTCCCTATTGTTTAGATAGTTATCCACCAGAAAAGCGTTGATGCGAGCGAGTCTTACTCGTTGCTCCATTGTGCTATCTGTCAAACTACTTGAAGAACATGTCGAATTGCCTTAGAATCTAAATGTTGGAGTTGACAAATGATGCTTCATTGAAGCTATACAAGAGAATCACAAACTAGAAGAAACTTTAGGGGATGAGATGTCAGAAGAAAATGAGAACTTTGAAAGTGGATACAAATGAAGATAGAGCGAAGAAATCTTTTATCAGTATGGAAAAATCCTTTATATATGAATGGTTTCTCTTCATAACCTTAACATGCTTCTGATGGGAATGTGGTTTGATTAAATGGTCAGGTATGGATTAATGACACATGTTATGAGTTAGAAATCTAACAGTTATTGTGTTATTGATAGTTATTAGTCCCTGCAATGTAATGATGGCTAGGATGACAATTTTTGGGATTGTCATAGAAAAGTGAATGGGTAAGAAAATTAAAAGGCTGCAACCTTTCTATTAGGAGACAATTCGTTGCATTTTAAAATAAAAATCAAACTCTCCTACATCATTCAGCATCTGGAAAACACATTTTAGTCTTAACCATCCAATTACTCAAACTAAGCATTAAGCTTTATTTACTCTCATGGTTGAATTCTCAACTATGGGAGTTAGAGGGTAAATGTTGATAGTTAGATTTCACCCTAAAATATTACTCAGCTACTCAGTTGATGAGAAGACGACTAATCCCATTCTCGACTAATGCTAACTAAGACTTAGTCCACTTGATGGGCCTTAAAGCTCAACTTGTTAATATGTTCAGTTTGAATTTAGGAAAGTGGTGCAAATAATTATGATCTGGTACAATCTCATTATATAATTGCCTACAACTCCAATATTTTATGGATGTGCTTGATTACAAGATCTCTACGTGGCCCATGACCAATGATTAACGAGTGTTTCAAACACCTGACTTTTTCCTATAAATATAAAGAGAAAGCATTATAAGAACTTTGTTACGACCTTTAACTCTATATACATTCACTCATTTCTCTCTCTAATGCTTAATGACTTAGGCAATCAAATGGCTACACTAGACTACCCCTAGTACCATTTAGCCTTTTGTATTTTTGCTAGAACAAAATCTTACCTTACCTAATAACAAGATGAATTGAGTATTAATGACAAATTTTGAATTTTCTTAGGAATCTATCAATAAAGACAACATTAGCAAATAATTTAAATGATCAAACAATGATAAGGTAAGAGAGGATTAAGTTGTGATTTAATGTGAAGTTCGGACTGCCCTTTACTCCCGACAAACACCAATGCCTCTAACTGAAGACTTCGCACCACTTTTATTAATCACAAACCGTAATGCTCAATCAAGAGTTTACACTACTTCACAATCACGTAACTACTCAATTTATGCTTTTGAACACACTTTTCTATCTTTCTAGTGTAGTGCCTTGGTATATATATTTGCAAATTGGAAAACTCTAACACTATACTCTCAATTTACTCTCTTTAATGAATAGTAAGACAAAAAGCAATGACAAGAGTACAAGAATGTAAAAGAATGTTCTCAAATTGTAATAGAATATCAGTTCTTATAATAGCTTTGATGTGTTGCTGAAGTATTTATAGCCTTGGGAAAATTCTTCCCGTTATCTTGCATTTAATGAATTCCAATGGCTACTTTCTAATGATGGTGTATAGACTTCATCTCCACAGGTGTCCGGACGTCTCCTCTTTAGGGTTTTGTGAAATATCGTCATGGCATTTGGACATTTCCCTTTGTTTCATAAGCATCTCAAGCAGCACATCTTCTTCACTTTATCTCTTCACATGATGTCTTCACATTTGCTGCTTTGTGACTACCATAGTTTCACTTATTCTTAAGAGATAAACATGCAATACAACTCTGAACAAAGTTTTCTATAATATCACAATTTTTTCCCACTATAATAGAGTATTTGAAGAGTTAATCAAACTTTGAATGTTTTGCAAATTAAAGCTTAGTTCCCATCAACTCAATATTAGCATATCATAGTTATTTTGGTTGTGTTCTCATCAAAATCAAGCAAAGAAATCTTGGTTCAATAATCTCCCTTTTTTTATGAGGATAAAAGCTCCTCCTTAATCAAGCATTCAGTTTTAAAAGTGTTTTCAAATATGCGATCAAAGAATTACTTGATCTTTAGAATACTAATTTTATAGGAGACGCAAATACTTATTTGCTAATCAAGTCATTGTAATCAATTGCACTAAACCAATGCTAATATAATTTAAGTATAGTTAGTCAAAAATTGATCTCCCCCAATCTTAGCTCTTATGATGCTACAAATATCTTAGTAAGTGATTTCAATCATTTGTCCATATAGATAGAAATAAAGGTTCGTTCTATACTGATCATGTGAATCCATTCTAGCACATAATTCACCATTATCATCTAGTTAATTCGTTAAGTTATAGTAAAACAACATGATGGCCTCTTCATTTATAGCAGTAGGCAATCTCATAGTCTCTAACGCTATATTTTGAAGTAAGCTACACATACTTCACAATTCAAACTTATCTAAGACTATATGATGGAATTACCTACCAATATCTAAAGGAAGATTCATAAAGAGATAATACTTTTGTTCATGTTCTAAGGATGAGAACCAATAGCCATCAAAAGTGACATTGAGTTGAGCTCCTCTACCCCATCAACAGCGAGTGTTACTTCCCCTATTCTCTCCTTCACTAGTTTTACCACCTATAGTATGTGGCATTATAAGTAGTGAAGGGTTAGGGTTTCTAGGGTTTAAGAGAATGAGTTTAGGGTTGATGATGATTTTAATGAAATGAGATGAAATTGATAGGATAATTGAGTTTATGATGATGAGAAGAGTGGATTGATGTAATTTGAATGAGATTTAGTGGTAAGAAAGTTGATTAGATGAGTGGCATCTAGGGTTTCTAGAGAGAGAGGGTAGACACTAGTAAGAGAATGAGAAACAAGAAGAAGAAAAGGTTGATAAGGAAATAGCAAAAAATTGAGCGTCCGAACATTAATGGGAATGGCATCTAAACATTGGGGAGTGTACAAATATCTTAGCATTCTAAGCATTTTCTAGGGGGTTAGCATCCGAACTCTAAAATAGGGGATGTTTGGACATTAGGATGGGGTTAAGCTATTAGCCATTTTTGAGGGGATTGGCATCAAGACGCTATATGGGGTATCATCTAAATGCCAGCCCAAAAAGCTTCAAATTTCTACAGCAAACAAAGAACACACACAAGTCCTTTTTCCTATCTTTAATCAATTTATAAGCAAATTGTATGACTAAAAGAATGTCTCAAACAAGTCTAGATGAAGTCGTGTAAGACTTCTAAGATCGGGAAAACACCTAAATTGCATGAATTTGTAATGACAAAGTCTTACTTGATTGAAATTCAAAATATGTATTGAAAAGTGCACAAGAGTCTAACTTAGACCATTAAAAACTTGTTTTGGCAATTTTAAGTTTCAAGCAAATTTCAAAAGACATATTAATGTATGTTGGAAGCAAATTCTAGCATCAAGTATCAAGATATCCTAAAATCACCACTTGAGTTCCTCAAAGAAGACTATAGAGCACATATTTGGGTAACTAACAATTTTATGCATCAAATTGCATCAGTGACAAAATTACACTCCAAACATATTTCAATGGCACTTATAGGTATCTCTATCATGTCAAATAACATGCAAATAGGCAAGATAAGCACATGACCTCTCCAATATCAATAGTAGCCTATAAAGGTTAAAAAGGGGTCAACTTTACACAAAATTAAAATTAAGCCAAAACAGTGATTCAACTATAATCTATGGACAAAATTGAACATATGGAAGCTAGTTTTATGCATAGAACCCCAGGCAAAGCAAAATGGGTGCACATATGAACTTAAATAAGCATAATTGATTTCAAATGTGCCCAAAACATGTGAAATGTCAAGATTTATGAATGAAACCTACATACCCATGTTTCTTAGGGCCAATATAATGTTATATGCTGGTTTGTTCATGAGGTAAGTCAATTTTTGCAAAAATCATTATCTTAGTTCCTAAATGTCTAGCATTCTTCTTGCATGATCATACCTAATTATCTTCTTTATGCGCAAAATCTATCTTCACTCAAGGATTTAGTGAATATATCAGCTATTTGATTGTTTGTATCAACAAATTCTAAGTATATATCATTGTTTTAAACATGATCATGGATGAAGTGATGCCAAATCTCTGTATGCTTAGTCATTGAGTATTGGATTGGATTTTTCATTAGATTTACTGCATTTATATTATTACATCTAATTGGGACATTACATTTAAGTCCATATTCACGCACAGTTTGTTTCATCCATAAGAATTGAGCAAAACAACTACTAGTCGCCATATATTTAGCTTTGGCGATTGAGAGTGCTATAGAGTTCTACTCTTTAGAATGCCAAGACACTAAAGAGTTCCCTAGAAAGTGATAAGTGTCTCCTATGCTTTTTTGATCAACTTTGCAACCAACAAAGTTGACATCAGAGTATCCAACTAGATTGAAAGAGGTAAACTTAGGATACTATGGGCCAATTTTAATAGTGCCCATAAGATACTTCAAGTTGCATTTTATAGCGCTCAAGTGAGATTTTTTAGGGCAATATTGAAATTGTACACATAAACACATGATAAAATTGATATTGAGCTTAGATGTGCTTAGATATAATAAACTTTCTATCATGCCCCTATATAACTTTGCACATATAGATTTTCCTTTTCCATCTTTATCAAGTTTTAAGGTGGTGCTCATTGAAGTTGGCCTACTCTTGTAGTTATCCATTTTAAATCTCTTTAGGAGTTCCCTAGTATACTTTGGCGTAGTAAATAATCTGTTTGTAGTTCGCTTAACTTAGAGACCTAGAAAATAGTTAAGTTTCCCCATTATTCTCATTTCAAACTCTTTCTTTATGCATTCTACAAACTCATCCACTAGTTCCATGCTAGTAGCTCCAAACACATTATCATCTACATAGATTTGAACAATCAATGTATTTGACTTGTGACTCTTGATAAATAATGTTGTATCTAATTTATCTCTTCAAAAACCATTACTTATCAAGATACTCCTAAGCCTCTCATACCAAGCTTTAGGAGCTTGTTTGAGTCCATAAAGTGTCTTATTAAGTTTGAAAATATGATTGGGAAATTCGTTATGTTCAAACCTTGGTGGTTACTCTACATATACTTCTTCCTTAATATAGCCATTTAGAAACGCACTCTTAACGTCCATTTGATATAATTCAAAGTCTTTAAAGGCGGAAAATGCTAAGAGCATCCTAATAGCTCTAGCCTAACAATAGGGGAAAAGGTCTCATCAAAATCTATTCCTCCTTCTTAATTGTATGCTTTAGTCACCAATCTTGCCTTATTCCTACTTACTACACTGGTTTCATCAAGTTTATTTCTATAAATCCATTTAGTTCCAATAATTATTCTATCACTAGGCTTAGGTACAAGATCTTATACTTCATTTCATATGAATTAATTAAATTCTTCTTGCATAGCATGTATCCAAGATTCATCTTTTATAGCTTCATCAATGTTTTTAGGTTCTAATTGGGATATGAATACAATATTGCTTAAGTTCTTTAGGGAAGCTCTAATTTGCACCACATTAGATGGTTCACTTATGATCAAACATTTAGGGTGGTCTTTTACCAATTTCCAATCTGTAGGTAAGTTAAAGTCAAATTGATCAATTTCTTCATCTTCCTTAGAGATTTCTTTATCTTTAGAGTTCTCGTCAAGACTAAGATTATCCAATTGAGCGTCAATATTGTCAATTTCACTACCTGGTTCTATAAATGCAAATGCATCATAAAAAATAACATGAATGGATTCCTCTACCACTAAAGTTCTCTCATTAAACACTCTATATGCTTTACTAGTAAAAAAATAACCAAGAAATATAGCATCATCAAATTTTGAATCAAATTTACTTAGTTGATCCTTACCATTATTTAGCACAAAACACTTAGTATCAAATGGATGAAAGTAAGAAATATTAGGTCTTTTTCCTCTTTAAATCTCGTAAAGGGTATAGACACCTTATTTTTACCCCCTCTCCCCTTTTTATTTTTCAAATTTTTTAGAATAGGTTAAAGGGCCCTAAATTAGGAAAAATACAAAAAAAAAATAAAAAATTAAAGAAAACCTCCAAAATAAGAGATTTAGGAAAAATACAAAATATTAAAAAATAAAAAAAACCCAAAAAATAAGAGATTTAGAAAAAAATATAAAAAATGGAAAAATTTTGAAAAATTGAAAAATCACAAAAGATAAAAAAAAAAATAAAAGACTTAAAGAGTTTAGAAAATAATAATTTTTTAGATAGTTTAAGTAAAGTAAAATTTTTTAATTTAAATAAGGAAAAAACCATTGGACTTGGGCTTAGATTTGAATTTAACTTAGGCTAACCTATATGAACAAGGCACAAGCTAAAAGCCTAATGGTAAAACACTTGAGCATTGTATTTGATTTAGTTTGGGATTAGGGGTTTGAAACTCCCTAAAGGCATAAAAATTCCTTTTACCCTTTTTTTTTTTTTCACACTGTGCTATCACATGTCAAAGCATCATTGGCTACATGTTTGATTGTAACATGTGGCACTTTATGATTGGTCTTGACAATGCGTTTTATTTCTACATTTTTTTGTCTCCCCTTTCCTTTCTTTCTCGCCCTTTCTCATTTAAAAAAAAACACCAATTCATATAAATACAGATGGGGGCACTCTCTCTCGCTCATAAGACACACGTATAAGGGAAAACTCATACACAAACATATACGGTATAGGATCTCTCTCTCTCTCTCTCAACATATCTCCTTCTCTCGTACACCATAAGAAAAACATACGTACACTGATCTCTCCCTCTCCTTCAGCAAACTTTCTCAACCACTCACCACTCAACCTAACATAACCGTACACACACCAAACTATGCTATATAATACCAGTCTACTATTGCAAAACCAATACCATTGTACACCCTCGTTCCTTCACTCTCTTAGCCACTCGCACATGAATCAACCCTCGTACACATTAAACCACGTACATAACAACAAACTACCAACACATGACCGATGATCACTGGATAGCCACAAACCCCTACACGCATCCCCTCCTTACTGTCCATCGACTGATGCATACCATACATCATGCTTAAACTACCTTCGCAACCATCGATGTCAATCGCCTATCAAACTACCCCTATTGAAACACTACCCTACACCAGTCCATACTGAAAATTGAAGCCACTGTTATACTCGCGACGGCCAAAAACATAAAGCTCGAACACTTTTCGAGCCTAAACTACTCCTAGCTACCACCAACCAACTCCACCTCTATTGCCTCGAACACCGACCACCACCAAACAATCACTAAATGTGGTGACGTTGCTTTTGTACCCCTAAAGTCTAATAAATCACTCGTAAATCCACCTTCACCCACATTAGATTTGGTAGAGAACTACCCCAAGCAAGCCCTGTCATGGCTACTTTGCTTCTTTGGCCAGTGTACATGCAGTGTACGTGAGCTAGGTTAGGTGAACTGACCC
Organism: Lumnitzera littorea; assembly: GCA_024138015.1. NCBI lineage: Eukaryota > Viridiplantae > Streptophyta > Magnoliopsida > Myrtales > Combretaceae > Lumnitzera > Lumnitzera littorea. The sequence continues at coordinate 45,952,222 of JAMXBB010000009.1, forward strand.
TTAACCCGGCCTTATCCAGTAAGGCTAACCCTTTGACCAGTCCTCTTTACTCCAAGTCGATATGTACTGATATGTTATTGCCTAGCTTCATTTCACGTTTTTTATTTTATTTGTTGTAATTAGAATTTGTAAATTGTAATTGAAAAGAGAGAGAGAAAATAAAAGAAAAAAAAAAGATAAGAAAAACAAAAGGACAAAAAAGAAGAAAAAGGAAAAAAGTAGTCTTTTATTTATTTATTTATTTTAGAAACAGATAAAATAGAATAAGTAATAATAAATTAGATAAAATAATAAAAATAAAAATAAATAAATAGGTTAGTGAATAAAAATCACTTTGATACTTAAAAAATTGAGTTTTCTAAAAATAAATAAAAATAAATGGACCCTTTCTAAATTAGGACTATTTTAGATTTTCCAAAAAATAAAACCCTAATTAGGACCTTTTAGGAAAACTTCCTCTAATAAATTGAATCGATTAAAAACGTAAACCCGATCTTCTTTCAAAAGTTAAAATCAACTTAACCCATTATATTTTTAGTAAATGAATTATGAAAGTCTAATCCTGAATAGTAGGTACGTAGACACTCGTATATAAGTATGGGGCAACTTAAAATGTGAAAAGTTTTATTTTTTTCAATCTCTATAAATACTTGTTCAAATTAATTAATTTAGTCACTTGTGATATAATTAGTCATTTAAAAATTGTAAAAGGGTATTATTGAGAAGCAAGATTAAATTTGGAATGTTAAAAAGTGATACCCATTTAGGGTTTAATAAGATAGCCCCTAGATTCAAATCTCTCATTTTAGAAAATTATTTTGTAAAATTGGTTTTCTTGTTAAGACCAATAGCTAAGTTATAACTAATCTACCCAATTGGTTAGAACTTAACTCTTTTTCTCAACCCTGATTAGGTGGCGACTCTAAAAATGTTTTCAAATATAAAAGAATTAGATTTCTTTAAACCCTAGTTGAGGATTAGTATTAAACCGGTAAGTTTAATACTGATCGGTTTAAAGAAGATTAATTTATAAAAGAATTGGGAGGAAAAAATTAGACTCGACAACTTGATGACTCCACTGGGGACATCAAGAGGGCTAACCACTTAAAAACTTTTCGAAATTAAAATTGCTTTTCAAAATAGCCATGTTCTTTCTATGTTTGTTTGTTTATTTATTTATTTGTATATTTATTCATGTATTTGTTATTAACTTCCTGTATATATTTTGTTTTGATTATCGTATTTATTTTGCATATCACATACATCAGGACATAGGGAGGTTCATTTGTTGTATCAAAGATGCAAGGTAGATGTGGTCAAACCTAGGTCGTCTTAGGACCCTAGGAGAGAGGCCATTATGTAGACTTTCGGCATAGTGGGGTAACTACCATTCGGGGTTGATTAGACCACCTTACTTAAGTTCATTGTAACCAATGAAAGTATTTGCTAAAAATAAGTGAGGTCACAAAGCTCAAGGACCTTTTATAACCCACCCTAATTGTATATACTCCCTTTCGAGCTTAAGTTAATACACTACCTTTAAGAATTGCAACCCTACTAACTACTTAAGAGTTTTAATGTAGTCAAATTTTTGGAAATAATAGTAGGGTTGCAACTTAAGAAGTAATGCATTAACCCAAACGATCCTAACATCTGCATATTTCCACGTGCTTTCCTTTGCTGCATTGATGACTAACTCTTGTTCAAAATTATGTAGACCTAAAATGGCAGACAGCCAAGCAAACAATCGGGGGAATGATAGGCTATAAGACATCTTTAGGATTGATGAACAGCTACTGAGGGATGAGATCTCCTACCTAAAAGAAAAGCTAGAGTGTTTTGAAGCTCACAACTGGGCCTTAAGATCCCTTTTGGCATAGGTCATTAGGGATACATATGAAATGATAGAGGACCTTAAAGCTCATATACGAGACTTAATATATGGTTTTTTCCAATTCACATTTAAAAGAGCCTAGAATAAATATCAAATTTCAGAATAAATGTTAGGTTCTTTGCCTTTGCTTTTGTATTTTGATTTTTCAAATTATTAAAGTCTTCTTTAGTTCATTGTTCTTCATTCTCTAACATTCCCTTCGTCATGAATAGTCCTTTAATAAACATTTATCTAACCACTATTCCTTCTCATTTGGGGAAATGTAAATAAAATCCATAGTCTTGTAAGCTAGAACCTTAAAAATTACCATCCTTATTTGTACATAATTTTATTGTTTATTGTAAAGTAAAACTTTATCTTTCTATCTCTCAAAGAAAGAAAAAGAAAAAGAAACAAAAATTGAAAAATTAAAAATGAAAAGAAAGGTTGCTAACGGCTATAAATCCTTATGGGCTCAAGGAGCTAACATAAGCTCGAGCCTTCGACTCACTCAAGTAACCGACCCAAATACTAGGTTTCCAACCCTTACAAAGCCCCTTAACCTATTAAGGAAGCCAACATAAGCCCTTCAACCCATTTAACCCAAACACTAGTCCTTGGACCCATTCAATCTAAACACCAACCTCAGACCCATTTAGCCATTCAACCTAAACACAAACCTCTTAGCCAGGCATTTACTCTAAACACCAACCTTAGGCTTATTCAAGCAACTTACCGAAACAAAAATCACTTAGCCGGCTAGCCAATCCGAACACAAACTACAGCCTATCAAGGCAGCTGACCTAAACACAATCCTCAACCTATAAAGGTAACCAAGCTAAGACAAAACCCTTAGTCTATTTAGAAAGCTAAGCCTAATCATAAACCAAGCCAAAACACAAAGTCAAATACTAAGGCATGATTTGAGAAACTAAGGGGCAAAACCGATCTTCACCCTAGGTAAAAAACTCTATATTCCTCCTTAAGAAATTGGTAACTCACTTTTAAAAGATTTAGAATGAAAAGAAGCAAACCATAGTCTGCATACTAAGTTGAAACACTTTGAGAGCTGAGCGACATAAGAGTGAGAATACTTGAGGCTCATACCTTAAAAGAGGCACACACTGACTTGAAACACTTTGGGAGCTGAGTGACATAAGAGTGAGAATACTTTAGGCTCATTCCTTAAAAGAGGTCCACTTTAAATGTAATACATAGATTGAAATGAAGTTAGGCATTTATTTTCAAATCCTAAACACGATTACCCTTTGTTAACCTTATTGGAGAAATTTGGAGAATTTTCAAATTTAAACCCTATCAAGAACCACCCTACAATAGGGCAATTCGGAGGTTAGGGTCATTGATTAGAAGATAAGGGTAAGATTGGTTTATGCTTGCTTAAGTAATGACTTTTATTTCTGATAAATTATTTTTTCTTTGAAATGAAGAAGAGCCAATTTCTTTTCAAACACCTTAAGCCCATACACTAAAAATCCATGGATTTAGGGCCTTGAATTGTTTAAAAGGAAAAAAAAAACTCGGTAATGGAGACAATCACTCATGAGGCCAAAAGAAGAGAGAGAATAATAAGAGATAATGGGGCAAAGCAATTAAAAAAAAAAACAAACAAGAAACCCAAAGAATTAGGCACAAGTGTAAGACAAAAGCCTCAAGAAATATTTCGCATCCTAGTAGGGGTAGCCAAACCAAATCAAAAGGTCAAGAGTCAAAATAGTCCTAAAGACACAAGGCTTTGAATCACATTCTAAGGCCTAGAAACCTAAAATCTCTATATCTACTTTAAAGCCTCTCTTATCTATGCTGAATCACAAAGGCCTTCCTACCCACAATACCACCCTTACATAGTAAAAGCTCTTTCGATCCTAAAAGATAATCTATCTTTACTAAAAGTTGTTTTTGAAACTAGGGCAAGCATACTTCTATTTTTTCCCTAGGGTTCTTGACTTATACACCTAAGATGAATAAAAGTATTTTTTTCAAAATAGGTCTCCTCAGTAGTCCTTTTTGAAACCCTTAGACTAAAAGCCTAAATTCATAAATGTTGAATCGAAAAAGACCTAACAGATTGATCAAGGCAAATCACTTGCAAAATGGATTGTAATTTTTAGAACTGTAGTCGACAGTGAAATCTAGATCGAGAGTTAATAAGGAAGATCTTATCGACTAAACTAATCATGAGTTACTTTTTCCTTAAGAAAGGAATATTTTAAAATCACAAAAGCCCCATGAGAAAGCCCTAAGATTAGAGGCATTGAGAAACTCTACATGATTACCAAGGATAGGGGTAGTTATTAACTTGTTTTTTAAATAAGAATTTATACCCATTGGCAAACTTTCAAGACAAAAAAGAAAACAAGAAGAAGAGAGAGAAAGTAAAGGCTTGTCACAAGATTTTTGTCCATTCCATATTGGTTCAAGTAACCAAGCTTTCAACTCATGTCAATCCGTTTCCTTTTCAAATTGGTCACACTTTTTTTAAAATGACCTTAGTAGTCTAGATCATTCTTCCTTAATTGTAGTTTTTAATGTCCATTAACTCTTTTTCAAATCAAGGGGCATATCCCTTTTTCCTTTTTCATAAACGGGTATTTTCCACAATTTCCCTATACACTTTTTCAAGTTAAGAAGTCTTTTAAAACTAGTTGCTTTCTTCACTTTACTTCTTCAATCCTTCATCAACTTCCCTTAAGATTTGAGCCAGCTCTTAGAGTGCCGTCCCCTTTTCTATTCTTTTTAGGGATTTAGCCAGCCTTTAGGATGCTGTCCCATCTTTTATTTTTAATGATCTCATTAGCCTCTAGGGCATTGTCCCGTCTTTCGTTCTTACGGTTCTAGCTAGCTCTTCCAGCTAGCCTTTAAGGTATTGTCTTATCTTTCGTTCTTAAGGTTCTAACCAGATCTTAAAGCACTAACCCACTTCTTTATTCTTTTTAAGGTTCTAGCTAGCCTTCAAGGTGTTGCCCCGTCTTTCTTTTTAGGGTTTTAGTTAGCTCTTAGAGCATTAACTCACTCCTTTATTCTTTTTAAGGTTCTAGCTAACTCTTAGAGCACTAACCCACTCTTTTGTTATAGTCCACCTTTAAGGTGCCATCCTATCTTTCTTTTTGGGTTCTAGCCAGCTCTTAGAGCGTTGACCTACTCCTTTATTCTTTTTAGGTTTCCAGCCAGCCTTTAGGGCGTTATCCCGTCTTTGATTCTTGGGGTTCTAGCCAACTCTTCAAGCATTCACCCACTCCTTTATTCTTTTCAAGGTTCCAACTAGCTTGTAGGGCACTATCCCATCTTTCATTCTTAAGGTTCTAGCAAGCTCTTAGACCCACTCCTTTATTCTTTTTAGGGTTCTAGCTAGCCTTTAGGGTGTTGTCCCATCTTTCTTTTTAGAGTTATAACTAGCTCTTAGAGCATTGACCCACTCCTTTTTTCTTTTTAGGGTTTTAGCTAGCTCTTAAAGTACTGACCTACTCTTTTGTTATAGTTTACCTTTAGGGTGATGTCCTATCTTTCTTTTTGGGGGTTCTAACTAGCTCTTAGAGCACTGGCCTACTCTTTTAATTTGTTTTTCAATGATTCAGCCAACCTTTAGGGCGTTGTACCATCTTTCATTAGGGTTTTAGTTAGCTCTTACAGCACTATCCCTTCTTTCTTGTAATCTTTTCTAGAGTGTTAGTTAGCTTCTAGAATGTTGTCCCCTTTTCTTTTTAGGGTCCAAGTCAGCTCTTAGAGTGTTGTCCCTTATTCTATTCCTTTTAGGGTTTTAGCCTACCTTTAGGGCATTGCCTTATCTCGCTAAGGTTCTAGCCAACTTTCAAAACAGTACCTTTTGTTCATCCTCAATTTCCTTTAGCAAGCCTATAGGGCACTTTTGTTCACCAAGTTCTCTTAGCGAGCTTGTTAGATGCTTTCCTTTACCAATTTCTCTCAAGCAAGCCTATAGGGTGCTTCTCTTCACTGAACACTCTTAAGCGAGCCTAAAGGGCACTTCCTTTGATCTTCAACTTCTCTTAGCAAGCCTATAGGTCGCTTCCTTTCATCTTCAACTTCTCTTAGCAAGCTCATAGGTCACTTCCTTTCATCACCAATTTCTCTCAAGTGAGCCCATAGGGCACTTTCTTTTGCCAATTCTTCTCAAGCAAGCCTAAAAAGGCGCTTTCTCTCATGATCAATTTAAGTTAGTGTTGTTAGTCTACCCAAGATACTCCTACCTAGGTTAGTAAGCTCAAAGGAGCACTACCAAGTTTCAATTTAGTGTCTTAGCTAGCTCTAAGAGCGCTTCACCCATTTCACCTAGGATAGTAAGCTTAGAAGAGTACTACCGACTTTATCTTGAATCGATTCCAAAAGTTAGAGTTGCTAGTCTACCAAAGACTCCCCTACCTAGGCTAGTAAGCTCAAAGAAGCACTACCGAGTTTCAATTTGGGGTCTTAGCTAGCTTCAAGAGTGCTTCACCCATTTAACCTAGGATAGTCAGCTTAGAGGAGTACTATCGGGTTTATCTTGAATCAATTTCAAAAGTTAGGGTTGCTAGTCTACCAAAGATGCTCCGACCTAAGTTAGTAAGCCTAGAGAGGCATGACTAAGTTCTCTAGGTCGATCCCAACTTAGGGTTGCTAGTCCTCGAGAGATGCTCCTGCCTAAGTTAATGAGCCTAAAGAGGTACGGCCAGGTTCTTCAAATCGATCCTAGCTTAGGGTTGCTAGTCCTTAAAAGATACTCCCACTTAGGTTAGTAAGCTTAGAGAGACATGACTAGGTTTTTCAAATTGATCCTAGCTTAGGGTTACTAGTCCCTGAGAGACACTCCCGCTTAGGTTAGTAAGCTTAAAGAAGTACAACCAAGTTCTTCAGATCGATCCTAGCTTGGGGTTGCTAGTCCTTAAGAGATGCTCCCACCTAGGTTAGTGGGCTTAGAGAGATACGACTAGGTTTTCTAGATTGATCTCAACTTAGGGTTGTTAGTCCTCGAGAGACACTCTCGCCATGGTTAGTCAACTCATTAGGGTACAACCAAGTTTTCTCATTTCAATTAGGGTCTTAGCTAGCTTAAGGAGCATATACCAATCTCATTCAATTTAGGGCCTTAGCCAACTCAAGGAGTGCTTCAGCTGCTTTGGTTAGTCAGCTCATTAGGGCACAACGAAGTTTTCTCATATCATTTAAGGTCTTAGCCAGCTTAAGGAGCGCTTTGCTTGCCTTAGTTAGTCAACTCATTGGGGTATAACTAAGTTTTCTCATTCAGTCTAAGGTCTTAGCTAGCTCAAGGAGCGCTTTGCTTGCCTTAGTTAGTTAGCTCATTAGGGTACAACCAAGTTTTTAATATCTCTTTAGGGTCTTAGCCAATTGAAGGAGCTCTTTTTCCACCTTAGTTAGTTAACTCATTAGCGTATGACTAAGTTTTCAACATTCCTTTTAGGGTCTTAGCAAGCTCGAAGAGCGCTTTGCCCGCCTTAGTTAGTGAACTCATTAGGGCATAACCAAGTTTTCTCATTTTTTTTAGGGCCTTAGCTAGCTCATGGAGCACTTTGCTCATTTCACCTCAATTTGTCAGAGTACAACTAGACTTTAATTCTTCTTTCAATCTTTTGGCCATCTCTTAGAGCGCTATCGCTCTTTTCACCAAAATCCCTAGTAGACTAGGCTTAGGATAGCTAGCTATAGTGCTTCTTAAGACAAAATCCACTCTTATGGCAAAAATAATGTCTCTTTTGTCTTTGTTCCAAAGTGTTGCTCAAACTTCACTACAAAAAGAACTTTACCACAAAGAGAGGCAGATATAGATACCTTATTTTTATCTCCTTTTGTATTTTTCAAATTTTTTAGAATAGGTTAAATGGTTCTAAATTAGGAAAAATACAACAAAAAAGAATTAAAGAGAAACCAAAAATAAGAGATTTAGAAAATATACAAAAAAAATGGAAAAATTTAGAAAAATTGAAAAATCACAAAAGATAGAAAGTAATAAAAGAAATAGGAGACTTATTAATTTAAATATAGTAGAATTTTTTAATTTGAATAAAGAGAGGATCATTAGGCTTAGACTTAGATTTGAATTTGATCCAGGTTGACCTTGTTCATATATGCAATTTAATTACTCATATAAGCAAGGCATATACCAACGGCTTAACGGTAAAACACTTCAACATTTCATTTGGATTTGGTTTGAGATCGAGTGTTCGAAGCTCCTTGGAGGCATAAAAATGCCTTTTACCCTTTTCAATTTTTTACACTCCATGCTACCACACGTCAAAGCATCATTGGGCTACATATCTAATTGTGACACGTAGCACTCTATGATTGGCCTTGACAATTCATTTTCTTTCCTCTTTTTTTTCTTATCCCCTTTCCTTTTCATTCCCGCTCTTTCTCATTTTTTTTTTTTAAAAAGCACCAATTCATACAAACACAAAAGGGGGCATTTTCTCTCGCTCATAGGACATATGATAAGGGAAAACTCAAGCATAAATACATACAGTTGAGAATCTCTCTCTTTCTTAACCTATCTCCCTCTTTTGCACACCATAGGGAATATACACACACACACTAATCTCCCCCTCCCCTTCATCAAACTCTCTCAGCTATACAATATCAATCCACTATTGCAAAACCAATACCATTGGACACCCTCATTCCCTTACTCTCTTAGCCATTCGCATACGAATCAACCTTCACAAACATTAAACTATGAACACAACAATAGACTACTAGCATACGACCGACAAATTGCTGGATAGCCACAAACCCCTACATACAGCCCCTCCTTACTATCCATCGACTAATGTATACCGTACATCATGCCTAAACCACCTTCGCAACCACTAATGTCGATTGCCCATCAAACCCCTATGTTGAAACACCACCCTACACCACTCCATACTCAAAATTGAAGCCACAGTTATACTCATGACGTCCAAAAACATAAAGCCCAAACACTTTCAAAGCCTAAACTACTCTTAGCTACCACTAACTAACTCCACCTCCATTGCCCCAAACACCAACCACCACTAAATAGTTGCTAAAAGTGGTGGCATCGCTTCTATACCCCTTAAATCCAATAAATCACCCATAAATCTACCCTCACTCGCATCAGATTTGGTTGATAACCACCCCAAGCAAGCCTTGTCGTGGTTGCTTTGCTTCTTTGGCCAGTGCATGTGCAACGCATGTGACTTAGGTTGAGCGAACCGACCCTTGACGTGACTTGATCCAACAAGGCTAACCCTTTGACCCGTCTCCCCTGTTCTAAGTCGGTACGCATGGATATGTTATTGCCCAGCTTCATTTCACGTTTTTTTTTTCATTTGTTGTAATTAGAATTGAAAAAAAAAAGAGAGAGAGAAAAAAAAGGGAAGAAAAGAGAAGAAAAAAAAAGAAAAAGGAAAAAAGTAGTATTTTTTTTAATTTTTTAATTAATTTATTTTAGAAACAGATAAAATAGAATAAGTAATAAATAAATAGGATAATATAATAAAAATAAAAATAAATAAATAAATAGGTTAGTGAATAAAATTCGTTTTGACACTTAAAAAATCGGGTTTTCCAAAAATAAATAGACCCTTTCTAAATTAGGACTATTTTAGATTTTCCAAAAATAAAACCCCGATTAGAACCTTTTAGAAAAACTTCAATAAATTGAATAGGGTAAAAATGTAAACCCAATTTTCTTTCAAAAGTTAAAATCAACTCAACCCACTATATTTTTAGTAAACGAATTATGAAAGTCTGATTCTGAATAACGAGTATGTAGGTACTCATATATAAGTATAAGGCGACTTAAAATATGAAAAGTTTTATTTTCTCCAATCTTTGTAAATACTTGTTCAAATTAATTAATTTAGTCACTTGTGATATAATTAGTCTTTTAGAAATTGCAAAAGGGTATTATTGAAAAGCAAGATTAAATTTGGAAAGTTAAAAAGTGGTACACATTTAGGGTTTAATAGGATAGTCCTCGAATCTAGATCTCTCGTTTTAGAAAACCGTTTTATAAAATCTGTTTTCTTGTTAAGACTAGTAGCTAAGTTATATCTAATCCATTCGATTAGTTATAACTTAACTCTTTTTCCCAACCGTAATCAGGTAGCAACTCCAAAAAATTTTTAAAATATAAAAGAATTGGTTTTTCTTAAACCTTAGTTAAGGATCAGTATTAAACGGGTAGGGTTTAATACTAATTAGTTTAAAAAAGATTAATTTATAAAAGAATTGAGAGGAAAAAACTAAGCTCGATAGAGGGTTTTCTTCAAGATAGGTTTTATGAAAACTCAATTTAATTTCAGCAACTCCATTTTTTTTATAGAGTTTTAGGTGCCAAGAAGGTGTGTTCTATATAATTTTTATCACAAAACTCTTCCATTTCATTATTTTCAAGCTCTCTCCTATGATCACTTCTAACAGAGACAATTATAAGACCTTTTTCATTTTAGACCGTCTTTGAATATTTCAAGAACAAATGATGTGATTTATCCTTACTTGCAAAGAAGAAAGTTTTAAGTATATCTAGTGAAGTCATCAACAATGATCAAGGTGTATTTTTTCCCTTCCAAACATAAAGCTTAAGTTGGATTTGTAAACCTCACAAATTTAGCATTTTGAGTATAGAGTTGAACTCGAGTGTTATAAATAATTTCCTAAGTTAATAGAATTGATAAATTTAAAACTAATTAAAATTTTATATTCCAAAACCTAAAGTAAATATGAAAAACAATAATATACTATTCGAAACTCTAATTGTGTATGAAAACCCTAAATTGTATGTATGCATAAATACAAGAGATTAACTCTAAACCTATTGAAAACTGTAAAACCAAAACCTTAAGCTTATAAAATCTATAAATTTACCCTAATTGTGATAAAACTCAAATTAGATATAATTATCGATAGATACGTATATTCGTATAAAATCATTAATAAATGAGTAGAGATAACTATTAAATACTAATAAACATAGAGTAAAACTAGTAAAACTAATAAAAAAGAAAATTAAGGTTTTTGGGTAGGCAAACCCTAATTTAGCCATTAGTCCACATATTTTCTAAAAATATTTTTTTTCGAAAATTTTAATTAGAAACCGAGTTTGGAGGCTACTTATTAAGACAAAGTCATCATGTAGGAAATTAAAAAAAAAAAAAAACTAATTTATGGGACTTTGTTTTTACCATTTTTCAAAAAATGCAATAAGATATGCAAAACATGAAAATGATTAAAAGTGAATTTTTATGATTTTTTTTATTATGAATTTTGATAAAAAAATAAAAAGAAAAAAAATATTTTACAAATTTTATAGTTGCCTTGAAGGTGTTTAAATACTTGCTAATCGGGATTAAATCAAGCATAGTTCTTATTTTTAGAAAACTATAGTGTGTAGGTTCCTTTTATGTTGAAAATTAGCCAGATTTATGTTTTTTAGCCATTTGATTTTTTTACCTCCAAAAAATCCTAGAAAGCTTAACTTTTTTATTTGTCCAATTTTTGAAAAAAAAAATAAAACCTAATTTTGGAAAAAAAACCTAAGTTAATATTTTTCTTTTAAGATAAGACAACTAAGTGGTAAAAACGAATTTTTCCTAAAATATCTAAAGATATCTAGCCTTAGATGCAAATTTCAAATAAAGACATGCAAGATGCAATTATACATAAAAAGATACATTTTTTATTAAAAAAATGCAATTTTCGTAAGATAATCATGCTAAGATTACAATTTATCTAAAATATCCAATTTTACAAAACATACAATTTTTCTAAAAAGTCATGCAAAAAGTGCAATTTATCTAGAAATACACAATTTTTTTGAAAAAGGAAATTTTTGCAAAGATGTGAGTTTTACTGCCTAAAGATGCAATTTATGAAAAGGGTATAAGTACAACACAAATATGCAAACGATGCAATTTTATAAAAGGACTAACTCTACGACACTAATTTGATAAATAATAAAACTTGCAAAAAATGTATTAGTAAACACACAATAATAAGACTAATCACATTAATCTATTATATCGTACAATAATAATAATAATAATAATAATAAAAGAGATCTTGGACTATTAAAATTAAAAACCTACATAAAAGAGAAAAACAATGTTAGTAAGGACAATTATGAAGACTAAGATTAAAAAAAAAAAGACTAAACTAACAAGAATAGGAAAAAATAATAAAACAAAAAAATTAAACCTAACCTATCCTATATCTAACATGTAGGCTAGGTCAGATAGTCCTTGGTTGTAGATTAGGGTCCATTTAGGTTGTTGGTCAAAGCTCCAGTTAGATTTAATCTAGGTCACAAGAAGAAGACAATGGTAACAGTTGAAAGGGGTATTTTGATGTGTTCCGATCACCTTTTCAAGTGAGAAAGTGGATTTTCATGACTTTTTTATTAGTAAAAGGGGCTCTAGATACAACACCTAAGCTCATAGTGGTGTTTCTGGAAAAGTTCGCTAGTGGTTGGTAGTGGCAACTTTTGGGAAATGCTATTAAGGGTGATCTAACACAATAAAAAGAGGTAATATGGGTTTTTAGGTGTTGTGAAGACTGTGGTATGGCAAGATTTAAGTGAGGAGTGGAGCTCAAAACAATTCAAAGGGTGGTTAGCATAATTGGTTTAGGTCATATGGTTGTATCATGCATGTGTGATGTTGTCAACTATGTCACGCATAGGTGGTTGCAATTGGGCATTGAGTTCTTCAAGGGTTATAACATGAGAGTGTTATGTGAGAGAGAGGGATTGGTAATGGTTGGTAATGTGTACTGTAGGTTAAGAGAGTAAGTTATCAAGGTTAAGTGTTGTGATGTTGTACGTTGCTATGAATGTAATCTGGCATTAAGGTTGCTTAAAGAGGGGGTCGCATGGTGTATGTTTAGATGGGCTACCAAGAGTCTCTTGTAAACAAGGATGCTTGCTACTTAATGTGCTTAGGGGGGGTGTATGGTCAATGGGGCTGCTGTAGTCATGTGGTATTTTCATCGGGCTAAGTCAATGTGTATCGATAAAGGTGGGTCATGTGAGAGAGGGGCATTGATAGTAAGAGTTTAGTATGTAAATAGGGCACTTGCAAAAAATTAGTATGAAAATGGAGCTTGAGCAAAACTTATTATGACTTTAGGGTAGTAAAGTCGCATGCCCCCTATGTGAATTCAGTAGAATATTGCTATAACTTAAGTCGCATGAGGGATATGCAACTTTAGTACAAAACCCCCCATTCATTAAAACAAATAACCACAATTTTCCTAAATACATACAATTAACAATAAAATTTACATTCAAATACAAATAGCAAATTTCGGAACTTTATATTAGCTATGTAGTCATCTCTCAACACCCTAGATACGTATAATCAGAATATATTAAAAAAGATCAAATTTAATTACAAACTGGGTACATCAATTTTCAAATGCCATAGTATACAAGAGATTAACTAACGTTTACTTTTATGCCAATCTAAGAATGTACCACATCTGAATAAGAGAGACGAACATCTCTCTAAAGGACTTGCAAAAGGCTCAATCAGTGAATTCAAGAAGTCTTTAGGTAGGATGGTGCTAACATGTGTTAGTGGACAAAGCTGAGTGACCTCTTCACCCACAGTAAAACTCTACGAAGGCATGGTACTCCTTTTTAAGGGTGTTATAGGTGTACTATGGCCCTCTAAAGGCTAATGAGAGGGTAGTGTGACATGATAAGCTAAAGAGCTAGGATTGATCTCACTTAAGTTAATTGAATGTCACCCCATAGATGGAACTTCTACATCTCCTCAACCTCGACCTCATGTTTTTCTAGCCCTACTTGCCTTGGTACGAACTCTGGCACATAGCGATTGATGTGTAAGTGGCTTAAGCTAGCACTCTTCATTTAGTAGTGGAGCCTATGGGAAGGGATGATGTAGGACAATACCACCATGATTTTCCTTGAACTGGAGGCTTCCTGCAATAATATCATCCATGATCCCTATGTCATTGATAAACTAAACTAACCATAGTGTGTTGACTTGCATGGAAGAAATAACATTACCATTCTTATGATACGAACTTCAGCTGAAAACAATTAGCTATGTTGCTTGTACTTATTAGATGCCCCACAACTACACCTTAGTGCATGATGTACTGGTAGGTATACTGCCTATACCACTGCCAATAGTCAAGGTTTACACCAAACACCAATTGTAGGTAAATGACCTACAAGCGCCAGTCTTCCTAATGCCAAATGTACCCATCATGCACTTCCCTCCAACATTTATCTATCCACCTTTTGAGATCGTGTTAGTAAAGCTGCTCACTAGTCTCTATTGGTTGGGGTTCTATCTAAAATCCTCTAAACTGTCAAATGAGAACTCAACAATATGGAAGCATATGAGGGGAACTCTAGCTATCTACATATCCTAATTGCTCATGCTTATAGGAGGGAGGTGCTATAGCAACTCATCAAAGTAAGGTTGTCACATAACCTTCTATTAAATACACATAAGTTAGAACATAAAATGTTAGCACGTCTAATACAAAAATTTTGAAAGAATAAAGTATGTACTTAGTAGCTCATCTATAAGTCAAAAGCCTTACAGTACAATTGGACAACATGCATCGAACCATGAGCAGTGTCCCTATCTACCTACCATCTATCGATAGAAGGGTACCATCTATGATCATAAAACCACACGTACTGATAGGGGGCAATGCATGGGGAATTGTTCCATACCTAAACTTAAAGAAGTATCATAAAGCCATAGCATATCTTGGATTGTATAACATTGGATAGCTATTGATATAGCTATACAAGACAGGTTAATCCCCAACTGTATATCCCCATTGGACAAAACTCCTCAAGTAAGGGAAGATACATAAGATAGATGTAGCTGGAGGACTTATTTATGAATAGGAATTGTAAGCCTCATAAATTTAGCTATTTGAATGTAGAATTGAACTCAAATACTGTAGATAACTTTACTAAGTCAATAAAGCTGATAAACAAAAAGCCCATTAAAATTTTAAAATTCGAAACTTAAAACGAATATGAAAAACCCTAATTTATGAATCAAAACCCTAATTGAATATAAAAACATTATATCCTTTTTATGCAAAAATACAAACTCGAACTCGATAAAAACCCTAAAACTAAAACCTTAAGCCTATAAAATGTATAAATTAATCCTAATAGTAATAAAACCCTAATTGAATGTGATTACCAATCAATACATATAATTGCATAAAATCGCTAACAAATGAATAGAGATAACTCTTAAATAATTATTAATGTAAAGAGTAAGAAATTAATTAACAAAATTTACAAGATTACGAATATTATTTTATGATTAATTATGATTTCACATATGTATATATGTATACTAGTTTTATATGGATTTAATTATTTTGATTTAATTTTATTACATATTTTATGTTTATATACTAAATAGTATATATTAACTTTACATTTCATTTTTCTTTCCATAATTATCTTATATATTATTTTCAAAGACTATTTAAAAGTTGAAAACTCTTGTTGAAAAGTCAAATTGATTATTTTATAATTTTCTTTTTCCTTTCTTTTCTCTTTCCTTCTTTCCTTTCCATTTTCTTCTTTTCTTCCTTTCCACTCAAAGTTGCGGCTACCATTGTCTTTCTTATTTATCCCATATGCTTGAATTAGAAGGCAATTAGATAAGTCAAATCCTACCTTATCTTCTTATCTTATTTTTCTTTTTCTTTTTCTTTTACTTTTTACTTTTCCCTTTCACTTCCTTTGGCCAATGCGTATATGTACGTGTATTTTATGTCTTCTTTTTCTTTTTTTCATTTCAAAGAAATAACACACAAGACAACACATGCAATTTTACTCTTCCTAAACTGTCACTTTCAATCCTTTGTTCTCCATTCCCTCCCTTTGGTTTCCTTTTATTTTATTTCCATAAGTTGAAGAAGAAGAAAAGCTTTAGTTTCAACAAATTTCATGACAAAACAAGAGTGATGAATTAGAGTTTATTCTGTATACAACTTGTTATGTGATATTAAATTCATGTGTATACTTTGTTATATATCTATTTTGTAGAGTTTCATATATTTTAAAAGTATGTAATAGGATTCATATGTATTTTCTTATCTTTATAATAAAACTATATGTATATGTATTCAAATAATATGTATTGTAGACACCCATTATTGCGCCCTTTTTTTATTTATTTTAGAATTTTTAGAATAAGATGAAAGGTCTTAAATTGAGAAAAAATGAAAAAAAAAATAGAAAACCCCCAAAAAAAAAAAGAAATGTAGAAAAATACAAAAAAAAAAAGTAGAAAATTTAAGAAAGCCAAAAGAGACAAAAAAAAAAAGAAATTTAGGAAAATATACAAAAAAAAAAAGAAAATTAAGAAAGTACAAAAAAATGGAAAATTTAAGAAGAAAAAAAGAAAAAAGAGAGAATTCAAAACATCTATTTTGCTTTATTTATCTATTTATTTATCTATTTATTTATTTATTTTTAGTTAGTATATATATATATATATATATATATATCTAAATGTAAAACAAAAAAACAAAAAACGAGGTAAGTGGGTCCGACTAGGTTTTATTAAAATCTAGTCCACTTTTTAAAACCAAGCAAAGCTTAAGGCCTTGTATGCAACAAGTAGGGAGAGGGGTGTGCCAATTTTTTTCAATTGTATGCATGCAAGGGTACCTAGCACGTGACCTGTGCCCCTAGTTTCTTCTTCCTTATTTTTTTTCTCCAAACTTTCAGCGTATTTCTCCTTCATGTGCTCAATTTGGGGTCATTTTTTACCTCATTTACTACACATTTTTTACCCCATTTATTGGTGAAATCGTATAGTATACCTAACAATCTTCGAATTGAGACCCAAATTTCATCTAAGTTCTATTAAAATTTGACATTAAATTAGCTTCGAAAATGAAAAAAAAAAAACTAAAAATTCGACATCCTCATTTATGACCAATTTCTCCATTAATAAGCTTTCCAAGCTCGTTTAAGCTTTGATTAGTATAAATAGAAGTCAAGAAACACATAAGGACAGATAATAAAAGCTTAAAAACACTTTGGGTAAGTAAAATTGAAGCTTTCTCTCATTAGCACGATTCTTTTCTCTCTCTAGGATAACCTCCTTCATGGCAGTTTTCAATTAAAACCACCACCACCATTGGTTTCCTTACATTCGAAAACCCTAGTTCAATACTTCAATCCAACTTTTTGAGCCAATCTGAGCCGATCGAAGCCCACTAAAGCCAACCAAAGCTAACTCGAGCTGACCCAAGCCGACCAAGTTGCTAACCCCAAGTCGACTTGAGCTAACCCTGTATATATAATTTATTTATTTGTTTATTTATTTATTTTTTACTTTTTATATTTTTTTTCTTATCTTCTATGTAAGTATAATAATATAAAAAAGAAGAAGAAAACCAAGAAAAAGAGAAGAAAAAAGAATAGACCATTTTTATTTGTATTTTTTTTTAAAATAGATCAAATAAAATAAATAAATAATAAGTAAATAAATGAATGAATAAAATTTTACCACTTAGAAAAAAAAATTTTTTTAATAAATAAAATAAATGGATTTTTTCAAAATTAGGATCCTATTTAGAATTTCCAAAATTAAACTTCGATTATGACCTTTTAGAATAATTTCCTTAAATAAACTTAAAACAGGTAAAAATGTAAACTCAATCATTTTTTAGAAGTTAAAATAAATTAACTTGCTAATATTTTCAAAAAAGAACTATGTACATCTAATTTCGAATAGTAAATATGTAGATACCTACGGTACAATGGGAAAAAAAAAAGACCATTTTTCCACTTTAGTTTAAATTATTCAAATTCATTTACCATTGATTAAATTTCATTTTTTCTAAGATAATTATTGAAAGGGGATTTTAAGGGATTAGGTTTAAAATTGGAAAGTTAATGGTATCCATAAAGAGTTTAAAAATCCAAACTCCCAAATCCAAATCTTTGGTTTTGAAAACTATTTACAAAAATTGGTTTAATCTATAAACTGGTAACTAAGTTATAACTATTCCACCCAATTATTTATAACTTAACTCTTTTTGCCAACTCCAGTCGGGTAGTGACTCTAACACATTTTCAAAATAAAAACTGGTTTTTCATTAAACCTTAATCAAGGGTTAGCATTAAACGAGTAGGGTTTAATATCGATCGATTTAAAGAAGACTAATTTATAAAAACCAAAAGAAAAAAAAAACAAGTTAGATAGCTTGGCAACTCTATTGAGGACATCAAGAGAGTTAGCTGTTCAATTTTCCAAAATTAAAATTAATCTCTAATAAATCATCTTAGTGCAATTTATTTGTTCTTTGTTATTTGTACCATAATTGTACTAACGTTTCTACAGATTTAGTCTTAATTTAACTATTTAGGAGGGGAATTTATTTTATGTACCATGAATACATGATAGATACGGTCGAACCTGGATTGTAGGACCTTAGGACGGGGAGCTATTGTATAAGTTCCCATTATAGAAAGGCAACCACCACTTGGGGCTGATTAGGCTACCCTACTTAAACTTTGATTTGACTAAGGAACCATTTTTTCAAAAATGCATGAGGTTACAAAATTTAAAGACTTCTAGAGCCCATCCTTCTTGCATACATTTTTTGGGGTCAATGAACAGCTAACAAGGCGGCATTGTTATGAAGAGGAAGAAAAAAAGAAAAGCGACAAACTAGGATTGCTTTCCCTATACTTTTCCTAGAATTCATATACATAGGAAACCTTATGTATTTTCTTTCAATGTAAATTTTCTTCCCTTTGTAATTTATGTTTTCCTTGTAATCTTTCAGAAATGGCCAGCTCATCCAACGCCAAGGTCTTCGCCAAAGAGATTCATGTTCAAAAGCCCACAAACTCGAAGCCCATACTTAATCAATGGTTTCAAACCTCCAACCTAAGGGAACAGGATTTCATTACTAATAAGATTAGGCCCATACTCTCATTATTTAAGGTGAATGTTAACATCATACTGATGAAGGCCTTAGTCCATTTTTAGGAGCCTAAAGAAGTCACATTCTATTTTAGGCCATACTTAATCAGCCTAACTTTATAGGAATACACCCAACTACTTCAAGCCCCTCCCTTAGATGAAATATACGTTCTAAAGCTCAACTTCAGTCCGACCTACATTTTTTCAAATTACTTAGGGATCCGTAAGGCTAAAATAAATGAAGCCCTAAATGATTGCAACAAATACACTATCAAGATATGGGATCTAATCCATTGGTTCCAAATCGAAACCAGCTCCAACAAACGAGCTCAGTTTCTTGGTAATTGGAGGGAGAATCAAATCAGGCCTTATATATTAGCAGTGTTTGCCACCATCTTATTTCCAAGCAGGTCTTTTCTTATATACTTTAGGGTGGCAGAATTAGTGTCTCAATTTTAGGAAGGAAAGTCTTATATTCCTACCCTACTTATTGAACAATTATGGAACCTTAATTTCCTTAAGAAAAGAGGCTACAAAGATCTCAAGACAAGCATGGCACCGTTAATGGTATAGTTCGTCAGCAACATCAAATGCTTCGGGTTAGACTTGATAAGGGGTGCATTCTCCAATAAGATTAATCTTATTAACTCTTTCATTGGTAAGATCAAATTACTAGAAGATATTCCTACCCTTCTCTAGATTGAGGTTTTACAAGATTTTCGAGTTGAGGACATACTCCATAGAAAAGGTTTCTAAGCTTTACAAGATCAAAGCTTGGTAGGATACTAAGACCATAAGCCCTAACATCGATTTGAGCGAATTCATAGGAGAAGTAGACAAACACTAGGTCACCAAAGAATACTTATACGATCAACTTCATAAGGTAAGCATGATGCAGTATTGAGCACTAGAGGTCCTTTAACCTTCCCCTACAAATCTTGGCTTTGAAATGGTAACCTACATAGACTAGGTAAAAGCTCGTATGGATGTCCTCCACGATGAAAAAGACAAGTAGGAAAACCTCTTTTAGGAGTCTAGGTAGTGATCGTATGCCTTAGAACACCAATTAAAGATGGCTCAAAAGAAAATACAAGAATTTGAGGAGGCAATTGAGCATGGTCAAAAGTAGGGTAAAGCAATGGCTGTCAAACATAGCAACCAAAAGAAGAAAATATCATCTGACCCACAAAAGAAAAGAAGATTAGTCTAGATGAATTTGTATTTTTCTTTTCTTTTATGTAATAAAACTCTGGGAGTTGAAGACTAATAAATAAACATGCCGTTTTGCTAGTTAATCACCTATCCCCTCCTTTTCATCTGTATGGCACACTTGCATTTCATTCATTTATTTTAGCCCTATTAAAATATTCATGTGCTAACTTGTTGAGAAGTGATCTTAAATTAGGTCACCAAGATAGCTCCCAAGCATCAAACCTTCCAGAGAAGTCTTATTTGAACACGCTCTCAAACTAAAACGGCTAGCCAAGGAAACGACAACATGAACACCAACAATAATAATGTCAACCTTGAAATTATTGATCCTACTAAGCTGAGGTTCTACTCTTTAGATTGAACAGTAGGGAAGATTGCAAATCAATTGAGCTTCCTTGCTAATAGCATCACCTTACTTAAGTCCATAGCTCCAGCATATGAAGAAAATTCCAAGGCCCAATATGGAAAGAATGTTAAAGCTCTACCTCTCGAAGTAGAAGAAGCCTACCCCAAAGCCAACCAGGCCTTTGAATCCTTTGAGACAGAAGGGATCTATCTGAAGGTCAACCCTACTCTTGAACCAAACACTTACTTGTTTCTAGTTAATTTAAAGCCTAAAGCCAATCATGACAAATTAAAAGAACTCAAAAGGCAATTGACCTTACAAATCACTAAGAAAATAAAAATGGTCAAAGGGTACGATAGATTCTAGTAAGTTGGTCTAGCAAACTTCTCCACTTATGATTATGGAAGCTTCCTAGAGAAATTTAAAGTACCTAACTTCGAGAAGTACAATGGGATCGGATGCCTTAAATTGCACACCTTACCTGTACGTACGCAAAATGGGCAAATATGTACAATATGACTAGCTTATGGTCTAAACTTTTTAAGATAGCCTGATATCGCTTTGACCTGGTATGCCCAATTGGACTTGAACCAAATAAACATGTAGGAGAAGCTTGCTAGGGCATTTTATGAGCAATTTAGGTTTAATGTTAAAGTGGCACTGACCATGATGGACTTAGTTACCCTAAAGAAGAGGTATAATGAATCTTTTAAAGAATATGCCCATGGGTAAAGGTCCTTAGCTACAAAGGTATATACCCCTATGACTGAGAAATAGTTAACTTCGACTTTTATTAACACTGTTAAGAGACCCTACTTCTCTCCCCTGATTGGGTGAGCCTGTTCTAGTTTTGCAGAAGTAGTAGCAGTAGGGTATCATATTGAAAGTGCCGTCTCCTTTAGCAAGTTATAAGAATCATCAAATAGAAGACTACCCTCAACTAAACCTACCACTAATAAGCCCAGAGAAGCTACTATCGACATAGTCAACTCAAATACCAAAACTAATGCCCGGGTCTCTTTTAGGGCAAATCCCTTGCCATCTCAGCAACAGTTCTGAAGCCAATCGCAAGTTAGTAGGACCCTAAGGCAATTTACAAAAATACCTGTTCCTTTCAATCAAATACTTGAAAAACTAAAAAAGGATAATCTGCTCCACTCTAACCTACCCAATGAAAGGTATATGCCAATATTTTTTAATCCCAATGCAAGATGTCAATATCATTTAGGGTAGGTGGGCCATTCAACAGACTCATGCTGGAGATTAAGAAATAAAATTCAGGATTTAATTGACGAAGGCAGTGTCTAAGTTCGTAGAAGCTCAAGTTCCAAACATCAATAACAACCCATTACTTAATCATGGGCCTATTATCAATATGATATTTGACAACTCAAATTCCGCCATCAACATGATCGGTTCCAACTAAGAACCTAAGGTCTATAGATTCTACAAACAAGAGGAGAAGCAAATTCCACATACCAAAAGGTATACCTTTTATGTGCCTATAGCCCTACAAAATTATAAAACTACCCCTCTCAATTACTAGATAGTAAATCAAGGGCAATCGAGTTCGCTTATGGGAAGGATTACTCGCTTTAGTAGAATCTATAACCTAAGGGAAGACCTGAAAAAGAAAACTATACTGTATAGCCTCAGAAAATTATAAAACTACCCCTCTCAACTACCAGATAGTAAATTAAGGGCAATCGAGTTCGCTTATGGGAAGGATTACCCGCTTTAGTAGAATCTATGACTTTAGGGAGGACCTAAAAAAGAAAACTATACTAGAAAGGCAAAACAATGAACCAACTCAATATGAAGAAGGATTGCTTGCCTTCACCAAAATAATCAAGTCTAGTAAGTATAAAATAATGGATTAGCTCACTAAGACTCTAGCACAAATATCTCTCATAAGTTTATTAATGGTGTTTAGAACATTGAGGGAAGTCAAAGTCCCTTACAAAATATTGGCTAAAAGAATTAGGTCTATCATCGGCTTTATCCTCATCATGGATCAAATTTCTTTCTCTATCGAGGAACTGAGCAAAGAAGGTAACCAACATACCATACCTTTCTTCATAATATTGAGGGTAAACAACATCATCATAACAAGAGTCCACATCAATAAGGGATCATCCTTGAATGTCTGCCCTCTCGCCACTCTAGATCTATTAGGCATCAATATCACCGCTATCAAGTTAAGTTTGACAACCGTCAGAGCTTTTGACAGATCTAGAAGAGAAATTATAGGGGAGATCGACCTATCGGTTGATATTAGCCTACATACTTTCAACATGTAATTTTAAGTCTTAGATATCCTAAGGACGTTCAACCTATTATTAAGAAGACCTTAGATACATTTAGTAGGGGCCATACCTTCAAGCTTGCATCAAAAGGTTAAGTTCATCTCAAATGGTCAGGTCATATCGATTTTAGGTGACCAAGATTACAAAATATATAAAGAAATGACCATACCCTATATTAGCACTAAGGAGTAGGAGGATTTTGGGCTACAAATGTTTGAAGAGGTGTGCGTGATTATTGATCAAGAGAAAGATGAGAGGCCAAAATTCAAAGAAGGCCAATTTGGAATCTTTGGGCTAGGTTACATCCTAACTCTAGTAGATGAGCTATGAAATATGCAAGCAAGGGGCAAAGAGGTGATAGGTTGTATCATGCCCCAAAGACCTTCCCACCATTATAAAAAATTTTCATTTGGGCTGAAATCTAAAATTCAGAGCTTGCTAAAGAAGATACTTCCAATGGGAATAAAATAGCTGGCCTATTCAACAAGTCCCAACATTTAGTTATCCATCCCTATGAATAGCAATAAGTCTTCTCTAGTGTAAAGGATGATTCACAGTTTAGTAGTTTACAAAGTTTTGTAATAATTTCCTTTATTCTACAAAATTGTACTCAAAAGAATTTCTTCTAAATAAGAATCAATCTTCTTTCTCTTCACTTCTTCCTTACTCACACTCTGTCCTTTATATACTTTTTAGTTAGATCCAATGCTTCGAATAAAGGCCACGGATACCTTGTACAAATAGGTGATGAAAGTATTGATATCACTTTTGGCCCTAATGGGTTAGCCATCAGGAATGATATTAATGACTACAATGATGTGCAAGAAAGCTAGCAAAGATATGAAATGAGTAGAATTTCTATTGATGAGCCAATTGAGACAATTAATATTAAGAATGATGATAACTCCAAAACATTGAAAATTGGATGGAATTTGAAAGAAGAACAAAATGTAGAAATAATTGCACTACTATCTAAATACCAAGATGTATTTGCATGGTCTTATAAAGACATGCCTAAGTTGGATCCATTAATCATGATTCACCGCTTACCCATATGAGAGGATGTCAAACCTAAAAAGTAGAAATTAAGAAGGTTTTAACCAGATGTCTCATTGAAAATTATGGAAGAAGTTAGAAAATTACTGGAGGTCGGTTTCATTGAGGTATCTGATTATCTTGAGTGGGTAGCAAATATTGTGCTAGTAATGAGAAGAATGGAAAGGTTAGAGTATGCATGGATTTTCAAGACCTCAACTAAGCAACCCCTAAAGATAATTTCACCTTGTCCCATATTGACATCTTGGTTGATAACACAGCTAGAAGCCATCATTTTTCATTTATGGATAGGTTCTCCAAATACAATCAGATTCAAATATCTGAAGAAGATAAAGCCAAGACAACATTTATTACAACTTAAGGCACATTTTGCTATAAAGTAATGCCTTTCAGACTAAAAAATATCGGGGCAACTTATCAAAGGGCTACGGTAGCAATCTTTCACAACATAATGTACAAAGAAGTTGAAGTATATGTTGATGATATGATCACAAAGTCTAAGGAAGGAGAAAATCATGTGGATAATTTGGGGAGATTGTTTGATAGGTTGAGAAAATTCCAGTTAAAGCTTAACCCAAAGAAGTGTACCTTTGGAGTGACTTTAGGGAAATTGTTAGGTTTTATAATCATCCATAGGGGCATTAAAGTGGACCCTAATAAAGTCAAAGCAATAGTTGACTTGCCCCCTCCAAGCACATTCAAAGAAATCAAAGGCTTGTTAGGTCGTTTAAACTACATAGCCTGGTTCATATCTCAACTCACAAACAAGTGTCATCACTTACTTAAGTTGTTGAAAAAGACCACCAAAATCAATTGGGATGAAGAATGCAAGCAAGCCTTTACAACAATCAAAGAATGCCTTAAGAACCCTCCAATTTTGGTAACTCGAAAACCCGGTAAGTCTTTATTTCTATACCTGACAATATTATCGGAATCTATGAGGTATATGCTCAGCTAAAAAGATGAAGAAGGAAAAGAACATGCTGTAAATTACTTAAGTAAGCAATTTACTAAAGGGGAATAGAAATATTCAGAAATTGAAAGTACCTACTGTGCTTTGGTCTGGGTAATGCATCAACTTAGACAACACACACTCTACTACTAGGTTGAATTACTAACTTAACACAACCCCTGAAGTACTTGGCAGACAAACCAGCCCTAATTGGAAAATCTCAAAGTAGTAAATGTTACTTTCAAAGTTCAACATTACATATGTAAACTTGAATTCAATCAAGGGGCAAGTGATGATAGATTAGTTAGTAGAAAATCCCTCTGATAATAACCCTCAAGAGGTACAAGTCAATTTCCTCGATGAAAATATCTTAGTAGTCAAAGGAATTTCTAATAAAGGAGAAGACAATAAACCATCAAAGTGGAAGATGTTCTTCAATGGGGTAGCTAGCGTATTTGAGTGTGGAATTGGGGTGATATTGATATCCCCTAAAGGTGTACAATACCCCATAGCTGTAAGGCTTGTTTTCCCATACACCAATAATATTGCTAAGTACGAAGCATGCATCATGAGGCTCAAAATAGCCCTAGATAAAGATATTCAAAAATTAGAAGTGTACGAGGACTCTTTACTTATTATCGGCCAAGCACAGAGAGAGTACAAGACGAAAGATTCTAAACTAGTACCTTATCATCGGCACTTGACTAAATTGATGGAGAAGTTCAAAGAAATCACTTTCAATCATGTATCGAAGACTTAGAATTAATTTGCTAATGTCTTAGCCACTCTAGCATCTATGACCTAAACATCTGGTAGAGTCAAGATTCAACCCCTCACTATTGAAATTGAAGACAAGCCTACCTTTTTGTCTAGCAATTGAGGGTATGAATGACCAAAAGCCATGGTACCATGATATTAAAATATTCCTACAACAAGGCACATACCTTAAAGAGGCTGAGAAAAAGGACAAAAAGATGATCAGGAGATTGGCCACTCAACTCTTAATAAGTGAGTCCACTTTGTACTAGCAATCTTTTGACAGTATACTTTGAAGGTATGTGGATAACAAGGAAGCTAAGGTTTTAATGAAAGAAGTACACGAAAGAGGGTATGGCCTTCACATGAATAGTTACATGCTGGCCAAGAAAATTGTGAGGCTCGGATATTACTGGTCAATAATGGAAGGAATTTGCATCAAATACATTAGGCACTGCTATTTATGTCAAGTATATGCAAATAAGATTAATGCCTCGCCTTAAGAATTGCACATGCTCTTGGTGTTGTAGCCTTTTTCAATGTGGGGAATGGATATCATCGGCTTGATTACTCCAAAAGCATCCAATGGACATCGCTTTATACTAGTCACCATTGACTACTTCAACAAATGGGTTGAGGCCTCATCTTATTCGAACGTTACTAAAGGACTTATAGTTAAGTTCATTAAGAGAGATATCTTGGCTTGATACGAGACTCTAGAAATAATCATCACCAACAATGGCACTAATCTCAACAATAGGCTTATGTTAGAGTTGTGCCAACAGTTAAGGATCATTCACAAAAACTCTACTCCATATCGACCCCAAATGAATTAAGCCATTTAAGCAGCCTCAAAAGAATAATCGAAAAAATGGTTGTTACATACAAGGACTAGCATAAGATGTTGCCATTTACACGTATGGCCTATCGAACTTCCACTAAAACATCGATATGGGAAACATCCTACTCATTGGTATATGGCATTGAAGTGGTGTTACCAATAGAAGTTGAGGTCCTGCCTCTCAAAGTATTATTAAAGACCCAGTTGGATGAAGCAGATTGAATAAAGAAATGGATCAAGCAGTTAAATCTGATTAATGAAAGAAGATTGACAACCTTATGCCATAATCAATATTACCAATAAAGAATGGCTCAGGCTTTCAACAAAAGAGTACGACCTTAGAACTTTAAAGAAGGTGATATAGTGTTGAGAAAAGCTCTCCCTAACGCACAAGATTTCAGAAGAAAATTTGCTCCCAATTATGGAGGCCTTTATGTTGTGAAGTGGGTATTACTGGGAGGGGCTTTAATTTTGCCTTAAATGGATGGTCTAGAATTGAGAGATCCTGTAATGCTGACGTCGTAAAGTTGTACCACCTGTAAGAACTCAATGGAAATTTTTACTGAGAACACAAAAATGCTAGTCATTTTAAATGTCATTGTGGTCTAATTTTCAGTATTTGCAAGTAAAGTTGGTATCCTTAGTAGTTGTTGATGTTGGAGTCACTACCCTTTTCGTTAAAAGGTCTAACTCCCTTGCTCCATTTAATCAAACCCAAACACTAAAAACACAAAAGAAGTTGAGAAGTGAGATCTAAGACATTGGTAATTAACAAAAATCTTTAAAATACTTTATTACAGATTGAACCCCCTCGATAGGGAGTTTTTATTGTCTATTTTTCAAGGAAATGCAAAATCCAGATAAGCAACCACCTCATAGTAGATATTTATTAGTCGAGAATATGGGTTTCGGTTCATAAAAGTTCTAAAGGGACAAAAACAGTAGGTAACATTCTGTATTGGGTTAATTTTCATCATTTCTCTAAAAGAGCTGCTAAAGTCCTAGAGGTTCCATATTAAAATCAGTTGGGTTCACGATAAAGGATCAAAGAATGAGTTGGTCGATTTTGATGGGACTTTCTAAGAAAAGGTTTGACAGTTTGGGCATTATCAACAAGACTAGGTAAGTACTTCCATACGATGTTAGCGCATTGGTTTTTGAATTGCATTTGCATTTAGAATATATGACCAATATTTTATGTCTCTATCCATAACAGTCTTTTGAGTCAAACCATAAGGTGCTCACCTTCTACACTATCTTTTGGTGCTTAGCCAACCTTTAAAGGTGCTATCCTGACTTAGTTCGTTACTCGTAACGAGCCTATAGGTCACTTTTCTTCACCAAGTTCTCTTATTAAGCCCACAAGGCACTTTCCTTCACCAATATTCTTTTAATGAGCCCATAAGGCATTTAATCGATTCCAAATTAGGGTTGCTAATCCCTAAGGGATACTCTTACCTAGGTTAGTGAGCCTAGAAGGGTATGATTAGGTCTTCCAAAATGATTCCAGCTTAGGGTTGTTAGTCCTTGAGAGACGTTCCCGCCTAGGTCAGTGAGCCTAAAAGGGTAAGACTAAGTTATCTAGATCAATTCCAACTTAAGGTTGCTAGTCCTCAAGAGACACTCTCGCCTAAGTTAGTGAACCTAAAAGGGCATGGCTAGTTTTTCCAAATCGATTCTAGTTTAGGATTGCTAGTCCTTGAGAGACACTCTTACTTAGGTTAGTGAGCTTAGAAGGGCACAACCAGGTCTTCCAAAATGAATCCAGCTTAGGGTTAATAGTCCTTAAGAGATACTCTTGCTTATGTTAGTGAGCCTAGAATGGTACAACTAGGTTCTCCAAATCAATTCCATCTTAAGGTTATTAATCCCTAAGAGATGCTCCCACCTAGGTTAGTAAGCCTAGAAGGGTATGACCAGGTTTTCCAAATCAATTCTAGTTTAGGGTTGCTAGTCCCTAAAAGATGCTCTTGCTTAGGTTAGTGAGCCCGAAGGGTATGATTAGGTTTTCCAAATTGATTTGAGTTTAGGGTTGCTAATCTCCAAGAGATGCTCCCACCTAAGTTAGTGAGCCGAGAAGGGCATGACTTGGTTTTCTAAATCGATTCCAACTTAAGGTTGTTAGTCCTTGAAAACACTCCTACCTAAGTTAGTAAGCCCAAAAGGGCATAACCAAGTTTTCTAAATCAATTCTAGTTTAAGGTTGCTAATCCACAAGAGATGCTCCCAACTAGGTTAGTGAGCTCATAAAAGCATGACCAGGTCTTCCAAAACGATTCTAATTTTAGGTTGCTAGTCCCCTAAAGACGCTCCTACCTTGTTCAATTAGCTCATAAGGGCACAACTAAGTTTTCAACATCTCTTTAGGATCTTAGTCAGCTCAAAGAGCACTTACCCATTCACCTTGGTTCGTCAGCTCATAAAAGTATGACCAAACCTTAATTCCTCTTTCGATCTTTTGGCTAAGTCATAGGCCACCACCTATCTCTCCACCAAATCCCCAGTAGACCAAACCTAAGATAGCTAGTTAAGGCACTCCTTAAGATAATTTCCACCTTTAGGGAAAAAATAGTGTCTCTTTTTTCTTTATAATAGAGTTTTGCTCAAACTTCACCACAAAGAGAAGTAGTTGTAAACACTCCATTTTCTCCCTTTTTATTTATTTTATTTTATTCTAGAAAAAATAAGAAATGTACAAAAATACAAAAAAAAAATTAGAAAATTTAAGAAAGCCATAAGAGACAAAATAAATAAAATAAAAATAAGTGAAAAATAAATAAAAATAAGTAAATAAATAAATAAATTGTATATTCAGTTGCCTCGAGTTGATTTGGGGTTAGCTTAGGTTGGCTTTAGGTTAGCTCAGTCGACTTAAGTCAACTCTAGTTGGCTTCGGTTGGCTCTAGTTGGCTTCGATCGACTTCAGTCGACATGAATTGGCTCGGGTCAACTTGAATTGGCTTGGAAAGTCAAATTTGAGCGTTGAGTTTAGGGTTTTCGAATGTGAAGAAACCGATGATAGTGGTGGTTTTCTTCAAAAATCACCAAAGATAAGGCTATCCTAAAGAGTGAGAGGAATCATGCTAAAGAGATAAAGCTCCGATTTTGCTTACCTAAAGTATTTTTAAGCTTTTATTGCCTGTCATTATGTGTTTCCCGACTCCTATTTATACTAATCAAAGCTTGAACGAGCTTGGAATGCTCATTAATGGAGAAATTAACCATGAATGATGATGTTAGATTTTTACTATTTTTTTTTTCATTTTTGGGGCTAATTTAATGTCAAATTTTGATTGAACTTGGATGAAATTTGAGTCATGATTCGAAGTATGCTAGATATACTACATAATTTCACTATTAATTCGGTGAAATTGTGTAGTAAATGGGTTCAAAAATGACCCTAAACCTAGCACATGAAGGAGAAATATGCTAAAAGTTTAGAGAAAAAAATGCATGGAAGAAGAAATTGGGGTTATAGGTTACGTACGAGGCACATGCTATGCATGCGATTGAAAAAAATTTTAGGGACGCCCTACTTATTGCACGTAGGGCCTTAGGCCCTGCTTGGTTTTAAAAAATGGACCAAGTTTTATTAAAACCTAGTCTGATCCACTTACCTTTATATATATATATATATAACTAACTAAGAAATAAATAAAAAAAAAAAAAATAGATGTTTAATTCNTAAGAAATAAATAAATAAAAAAAATAGATGTTTTGAATTCTCTCTTTTTTTCTTTTTTTTTTCTTAATTTTTCCATTTTTTAAAATCTTTTTCTAAATTATTTATATTATTATTTTCTTTTATATTTTTTTAATTTTCTATTTTTTGTATATTTTCATTAATTTCTTATTGTTTTGTCTTTTCCAACTTTCTTAAATTTTCTACTTTTTTATGTATTTTCTACATTTCTTATTTTTTAGGCTTTTCTCTTATTTTCTCTATTTTTTTTTCATTTTTTCCCAATTTAGGACCCTTTATCTTATTCTAAAAATTTTAAAATAAAATAAATAAATAAGACAAAAATGAGGTATCTATAACTATCCCTCTTTGTAGTGAAGTTTAAGAAAGCATTTGCCATAAAGACAAAAGAGACACTATTTTTCCCCTAAGGGTGAAAACTATCTTTAGGAATGCCTTAGCTAGCCATCCTAAGTTTGATCCACTAGAAATTTGGTGGAGAGAGAGGTGGTGCTCTTTGAGTTAGCCAAAAGACCAAAAGAGGAAATATGGTTTGTGTGGGCAAACGCTCTTTAAGTTAGCTAAGAACCTAAGGAGATGTTTAAAACTTAGCCATACCCTTCTAAGCTTACTGACCAAGGTAAGATCGTTTTTAGGGGACTAGTAACCCCAAATTGGAATCATTTTGGAAAACCTGGTTGTGCTCTTCTAAGCTCACTAACCTAAGTGGGAACGTCTCTTGAGGACTAGCAACCTTAACAAGAATCGATTTGGAAAACCTAGTTATGTTCTCCTAACGTCACTAACCTAAGCAGGAGTATCTCTTTGGAGACTAGCAACCCTAAGCTAGCATTGATTTAGAAAACTTGGTTGTGCCCTTCTAAGCTTATTAACTTAAGCAAGAGCATCTCTTAGGGACTAATAACCCTAAGTTGAAATCAATCTGGAGAACTAGGTTATGCCCTTCTAGAATTACTAACCTAGGTGGGAGCGTCTCTTGAAGACTAGCAACCCTAAGTTGGAATCAATTTGGAGAACCTGGTTGTACCCTTCTAGGCTTACTAACCTAAGCGAGAGTATCTCTTGGGGATTAACAACCCTAAGCTAGAATTGTTTTGGAAGACCTGGTCATACCCTTCTAGGCTCACTAACTTAGGTAGGAGTGTCTCTCGAAGGCTAGCAACCCTAAGCTGGAGTTAATTTAGAGAACCTGGTCATACCCTTCTAAGCTTACTAACATAGGTAGGAGCGTCTCTTGAAGATTAGCAACTCTGAGCTAGAGTCGATCTAAAGAACTCGATCATGCCATTATAAGCTTACTAACCTAAGTGAGAGTATCTCTCATGAACTAGTAACCCTAAGCTGTAATTGATTTAGAGAACTTAGTCGTACCCTTCTAAGCTTAATAACTTAGGCAGAAGCATTTCTCACAGACTAGTAACCTTAAATTGGAATCAATTAAATGCCCTATGGGCTCATTAAAAGAATATTAGTGAAGGAAAGCGCCCTGTAGGCTCGATAAGAGAACTTGGTGAAGAGAAGCGACCTATAGGCTTGCTATGAGTAACGAACAGAGTCAAGATAATGCCTTTAAGGGCCAACTAAGCGCTAAAAGATAGTGTAGAAGGTAAGCGCCTTATGGGCTGGCTCAAAAGATTGTCATTGATAGAGTCGTAAGATATTAGTCATATAGTCTAAATGCAAATGCAATGTTCAAAAACCAATGCGCTAACATCGTATGGAAGTACTTACCTAGTCTTGTTGATAGCACTCAAACTGTTAAAATTTTTATTGGAAAGTCCCATCAAAACTGACTAACTCATTCTTTGATCCTTTATTGTCAACCTGACTAATTTTGATATAGAACCTCTAGGACTTTGCTAGCTCTTTTAGAGAAATCATAGAAATTAACCTAATACAGAATGCTACCTACTATTTTTGTCTTTTTGAAACTTTTATGAATCAAAGCCCTTACTCTCAACTAAAAAATATCTACTATGAGGTGATTGCTTATCTAGATTTCACATTTCCTTGAAAAATAGACGATAAAAACTCCTTGTTGAAGGGGATCAATTCGTAATAAAGTATTTTAAAGAGTTTTGTCAATTACCAATGCCCTTGATCTCACTTCTCAAATTCTTTCATGTTTTTAGTGTATGGGTTCGATTAAATGGAGCAAGGGAGCTAAATCTTTTAATGGAGAGGGCAGTGATTCTAAAGTTGACAATTGCCAAAGATACCAACTTTGCTTGTAGATAATGAAAATTAGACTATAATAACATGCAAAAAGACTAATATTTTCGTGTTTTGAGTAAAAATTGCCATTGACTTCTCACTGTAGTACAACTTCACAATGCCAACATTTACAAGATCTCTTAATTTTAGACCATCCATTTGGGACATAATTAAAGCCCCTCTTATTAATACCCGCCTCACAACATAAGGTCCTCCATAATTGGGAGCAAATTTTCCTCAGGAGTCTTATGCATTGGGGAGACCTTTTCTCAACACCATATCACCTTCTTTAAAGTTCCATGGTCATACCCTTTTGTTGAAAGCCCAAGCCATTCTTTGTTAATAACATTGATTATGGTATAGGGCTATTAATCTTCCTTCATAAATCAGATTCAATTGCTTGATGCATTTCTTTATCCAATCAGCTTCATCCGACTAGGTCTCTGATAATACTCTGAGAGACGGGATCTCAACTTCTCCTAGTAACACCACTTTAGTGGCATATACCAACGAGTAGGGTGTTGCCCCTATCAATGTTCTGATGGAAGTTCGATAGGCCATAAGTGCAAATGGAAACATCTCATGTCAGTCCTTGTATGTAGCACCTATTTTTTCAATTATTCTTTTGAGGTTTTTATTGGCTACTTCAATGGCTCCATTCATTTGGGGTTGATAAGGAATAAAGTTTTTGTGAATGATCTTGAACTGTTGGCATAACTTTGACATAAGCCTATTGTTGAGATTAGTGCCATTATCAGTGATGATTGTTTCTAAAGTTCCATATTAAGCTAAGATATCTCTCTTGATACACTTAACTACAACCCCTTTAGTAATGCTCAAATAGGATGAGGCCCTAATCCATTTGCTGAAGTAATCAATGGTGACCAGTATAAAGTGATGTCCATTGGATGCTTTTGGAGTAATCGGGCCGATGATATCTATTCCCTACATCGAAAAAGGCTATGTTGCTAAGAGGGTGTACAATTCTTAAGGTGGTGCGTTAATCTTATTTGCATAAACTTAACATAAGTCGTAGTGCCTGACGTGTTTAATGAATCACCTTCCATTGTTGACCAGTAATATCCGAGCCTCATAATTTTCTTGGCCAACATGTAACTATTCATGTGAGGACCATACCCTCCTCCTTGTACTTCTTTCATTAAAACCTCAACTACCTTGTTGTCCACACATCTTAAAAGTGTAGCATCAAAAGATCACCAATAGAAAATGGACTCACTTATTAAGAATTGAGTGGCCAATCTCCTAATCATCCCTCTATCCTTTTACTTAGCCTTTTTAGGGTATGTACCTTGTTATAGGAACATTTTAATATCATGGTACTACGACTTTTCGTCATTTGTACCCTTAGATGCCAAAAAGAAGCTAGGATTGTCTTCAATTTCAATAGTGAGGGGCTAAATCTCGACTCTACCAAATATCTAGATCATAGATGCTATAGTAGCTAAGGCATCAACAAATTGATGTTGAGTCTTTGGTACGTGATTGAAAATGATTTCTTTGAACTTCTCCATCAATTCAGTTAAGTGCTAGTGATAGGATACTAGTTTTGGAATCTTTTGTCTTTTAGTCTCCTTAAGCTTGGCCAATAATGAGTGAAGTGTTCCCTTATACTTCTAATTCTTGAATATCTTTATTTAGGGCCATTTTGAGTCTCATGATGCATGCTATGTACTTAGTGATATTATTGGTGTATGGGAAATTGAGCCTTATAACCACAGGTTACTGTGTACCTTTAGGGGATATCAATATTGCCCTAATTCCACACCTAGATACATTAGCTGCCCCATCAAAGAACATCTTCCATTTTGATGGTTCATCATCTTCTCCTTTATCAGAACTTCCTTTGACTACTAAGATATTTTCATCGGAGAAATTGACTTGTACCTCTTGAGGGGTATTATCGAAGGGATTTTCTACTAACTGATTTGCTATAGCTTACCCTTTGACTGAATTCTAGTTCATGTATGTAATGTTGACTTCTGATAGTAAAATTTGCCACTTTGAGATTTTTCCAATCAAGGCAGGTTTGTCTACCAAGTACTTCAAAGGATTGTGTTGAGTCAACAATTTAACCTGGTAGTAGAGTATGTATTGTCTAAGTTGATGCATTACCTAGACTAAAACATAACAAGTTCTTTCAATTTCTAAATATTTCTGCTCCCCTTCAGTAACTTTCTTTCTCAAATAATATACAGCCCATTCTTTTCCTTCCTCATCTTTCTAGTTGAACATATATCCCATGAATTCTAGTAATATTGTCAGGTATAGAAATAAAGGCTTCCCAGGTTTTAGAGCTACTAAAATTGAAGGGTTCATGATGTACTCTTTTATCGTTGTAAAGGCTTACTTGCATTCTTCACCCTAATTGATCTTAGTGTTCTTTTTTAACAACTTAAGCAAGGGATGACAATTGTTTGTGAGTTAAGATATGAACCAAGCTATGTAGTTTAAATGGCCCAACAAGCCTTTGATTTCTTTGAGTGTACGTAGAAGGGGCAAGTCAACTATTGCTTTGATTTTATCAAGGTCTACATCGATGCCCCTTTGGTAGATTATAAAACCCAACAATTTCCCTGAAGTTATTCTAAAGGTACACTTCTCTAGGTTAAGCTTTAACTGGAATTTTCTCAACCTATCAAACAATCTCCTCAAATTATCCACATGATTTTCTCCTTCCTTAGACTTTACGATCATAACTTCAACATATACTTCAACTTCTTTGTGCATTATATCGTGAAAGATTGCCACCATGGCCCTTTGATAAGTTGCCTCGGCATTTTTGAGTCTGAAAGGCATTGCTTTATAGCAAAATGTGCCCCAAGTTGTAATAAATGTTGTCTTGGCTTTATCCTCTTTAGAAAAGATGGCTTCTAATTGTGTTATCAACCAAGAAGTCAATATGGGGTAACGGGAAATTATCTTTCAGGGTTGCATGGTTAACATCTCGAAAATCCACACATACTTTGATTTTTCTATTCTTCCTCATTACTGGCACAATGTTAGCTACCCACTTAGGATAATTAGATACCTTGATGAAACTGACCTCTAGTAATTTTCTGACTTCTTCCTTAATTTTCAATAAGACACCCAATCAGAAGCTTCTTAGCTTCTACTTTTTAGGTTTAAGATCCTTTCGTATAGGTTAGCAATGAACCACGATTGATGGATCCAACCCGAGCATGTCTTCATAAGACCATGCAAATACATCTTGGTATTCAAATAGTAGTGCAGTCATTTTTTCCTTTTGTTCTTCTTTCAAATTTCTTCTAATTTTCAATGTTTTAGGGCAATCATCAATCCTAACATTATTGTCTCAGTTGGCTCGTCAACAGAAATTCTACTCATTTCATATCTTTGCCAGCTTTCTTGCACGTCACTATAATCATTGATATCATTTCGATCGGCTAACCTAGTAGGGCTAAAAGTGATATCAATACTTTCATCACCTGTCTACGCGAGATATCAATAGCCTTTATTCGATGCATTGGATCTGAGCAAAAAGTATATAAAGGAAAGAGTGTAAGTGAGGAAGAAGTGAAGAGAAAGAAGACAAATTCTTATTTAGAAGAAATTCTTTAGAGTACAATGTTATAGAACAAACGAAATTGTTACAAAACTTCGTAAAATACTAAACCGTGATTCATCCTTTACCCTAAAGAAGACCTATTGCTATTCATAGGAATGGAGAACCAATTATTCAAATGCTGGGACTTATTAGATGGACCAGCTATTTTATTCCTATTGGAAGTGTCTTCTTTAGTAAGCTCTAAATTATGGATTCTAGCCTGGATGAAAATTTATGATAACGATGGGAAGGTCATTGGGGCGTGATACGATATGTCACCTCTTTTGCCCCTTACTTGCATATTTCGTAACTCATCTACTAAAGTTGGGATGTAACCTAGCCTATAGGTTCTAAACTGGCCTTCTTTGAATTTCGGCCTTTCATCTTTCTCTTGATCAATAATCATGCATACCTCTTTAAACATTTAGAGCCCAAATTCCTCTTGCTCCTTAGTGCCATTATAGGGTAAGGCCGTTTCTTCATATATTTCATAATCTTAGTCACCTAGAATCATTATGACCTGACCATTTAAGTTGAACTTAACCTTTTGATGCAAGCTTGAAGGTATGGCCCCTACTAAATGTATCCAAGGTCTTCCTAATAATAGGTTGAAGGTCCTTGGGATATCTAAGACTTGGAATCAGATGTCGAAAGTCTGTAGGCCAATATCAATCGGTAAGTTGATCTCCCCTATAATTTCTCCTTTGGATCTATTAAAAGCCCTAACTATTGTCAAACTTGGCTTGATAGTAGTCGTATCAATGCCTAATAGATCCAAGGTGGCGAGAGGGCAGACATTCAGGGATGATCCATTGTTGATGAGGATTCTTACTGTGATGATGTTGATTACTCTCACTATTATGAAGAGAGGCTTAGTGTATTGGTTACCTTCATTGCCCAGTTCCTCGATAGAGAAAGAAATCTGATCCATGGTAAGGATAAAGTTGGTGATAAACCCTATTCTTTCAGCCGGTATTTTGCGAGGGACTTTGACTTTCCTCAATGTTTTGAACAAAGCTTCCCTATGCAGTTCCAATGCCATCAATAAACTCATGAGGGATATTTGTGCTGAAGTCTTAGTGAGCTGATCCGTTATTTTATACTCACTAGACTTGATTATTTTGGTGAAGGCAAACAATCCTTCTTCATATTCAGGTGGTTCATTATTTGGCCTTTCCAACACAATTTTCTGTTTTAGGTCCTCCCTCAGGTTGTAGATTATACCAGAGTAGGTAATCCCTCCCATAAGCGAACTAGATTGCCCTTGATTTACTACCTGGTAGTTAAGAGGGACAGTTTTATAATTTTAAGGGGCTATAGGCACATGGAAGGTATACCTTTTGGTTTATGGAATCTGCTTCTCCTCTTATTTGTAGAATCTATAAACCTTGGACTCTTGATTGGAATAGATCATGTTGATGGCAGGATCTGAGTAGTCAAATATCATATTGATAATGGGCCCATGATTAGGTAAGGGGTTGATGTTAATGTTTGGAATTGGACCTTCTACCAAATCTAGTAGGATTATGCCTTCATCAATTAAATCATGAATTTTATTTCTTAATCTCATGTATGAGTTTGTTGTATGGCCTACTTACCCTAGATGATATTGACACCTTACATTGGGATCAAAAAAATCTTGGCCTACACCATTCACTAGGAGGCTCAAAGTGGAGTAGATTATCCTTTCTTAGTTTTGCAAGTATCTAACTGAGAGGAACAGGTATTTTGGTGAACTACCTTGGGGCCCTACTGACTTATAGTTGGCTTCTGAGCTGTTGTTGAGCTAGTAAAGGATTTACCCTAAAAGAGACCTAGGTGTTAGGTCTAGTATTTGAATTAACCATGCTAAAAGCAGCTTCTCTAGGCTTGCTGGTGGTGGGTTTATTAGTTGTTGGTCTTTAGTCTGATGGTTCTTGTAACTTACTAGAGGAGACAATACTTTCAATCTAACACCCTACTGATACTACCTCTACAAAACTAAAAGAGGCTTGCCTAATCAAGTGAAAGAAGTAAGGTCTCTCAAGAGTGTTGATAGAAGTCAAAGTTAGCTCTTTCTTAAGCATAGAAGTGGATACCCTTGTAGCTAGGGACCTCGACCTTTGAGCATATTCACTAAAAGATTCATTGTGCCTCTTCCTTAGGGCAACTCAGTTAATCATGGTCAATGCCACTTCAACATTGAACCTATATTGCTCATAAAATGCCCTAGCCAACTTCTCCTACATGTGTATCTAGTTCATGTCCAATTAGGCGTACCAGGTCAAAGTAGGGCCCATCAGGCTGCCTTGAAAAGTTTGGACCACGAGCTAGTCATATTGTACATACTTGCCCATTTTGCATACGTAAAGCCGAGTATGCAATTTAGGGCATCCAGTCCCATTATACTTCTCGAAGTCAAGTACTTTAAATTTCTCTAAGAAGCTTCCGTAGTCATAAGCAAAGAAGTCTGTTATACCAACTTATTCGAATCCATCATACCCTTCGAGCATTTTCATTTTCTTAGTAATTTGTTGGGTTAATCGCCTTTGAAGTTATTTTAATCTGTCTTGATCAACTTCAGGCTTTAAATTAACTAGAAACAAGTAAGTGTTTGGTTCAAAAGTCAGGTTGACCTTTGGATAGACCACTTCTACCTCAAAGGTCAAAGGCTTGGTTAACTTTAGGATAGCTTCATCTGCTTTAGGAGTGGAGCATCAACATTCTTTTCATACCAGGCATTGGAATTTTCTTCATTTACTGTAGCTCTAAACCTGAGTAAGGCAATGTTGTCAGTAAGGAAGCTTAGTTGATCTACAATCTTCCCCACTGTTCGTTTTAAAGAGCAGAACCTCAGCTTAGTGGGATCAACAATTTTGGTGTTGACACTGTTGTTGCTAGTGTTGATGTTGTCATTTTCTTGGCTAGCCATTCTGGTCTAAAAGCGGGTTTGGATAAGACTTCTTGGAAGGTTTGATGCTTGGGAGCCATCTTAGGGACCTAGCTTATGATCACTTCTCAGTAAGTTAGCACATGAATATTTTAATGGAATTGAAATAAATGAATGAAATGCAAGTGTGCCATACAGATGAAAAGGAAGAGATCGGCAATTAACTAACAAAACGGCAAGTTTATTTACTATTCTACAACTCCTGGAGTTTTGTTACATAAAAGAAAAGAAAAATACAAATTTATCTAGACTAATCTTCTTTTCTTCTATAGGCTAGATGACATTTTCTTCTTTTAATTGTTGGGTTAGACAGCCACTACTTTACCTTGCTTTTGACCATGCCCAGTTGCTTCCTCAAATAAATAAATAAATAAAAAAGAAGAAAAGCAAGAAAAAAGAATAGTCCATTTTTATTTGTATTTTTTTTTAGAAATAGATAAAATAAATAAGTAAATAAATGAATGAATAAAATTTTACCACTTAAAAAAAATTAGTTTTTTTAATAAATAAAATAAATGGACTTTTTCAAAATTAGGATCCTATTAAAAATTTCCAAAAATAAACTCCAATTAAGACTTTTTAGAATGATTTCCTTAAATAAACTTAAAATGAGTAAAAACATAAACCCGACCTTTTTTTAAAAGTTAAAATAGAACAACCTACTTATATTTTCGGAAAAGAACTACGTATGTCTGATCCCGAATAGTGAGTACTTAAGTACCTATAGAGCAATAGTAAAAAACGAAAAAAATCATTTTTCCACTAATTTAAATTATTCAAATTCATTAACCATTGATTAAATTTCATTTTTTCTATAATAATTATTGAAAGGGGATTTTAAGGGATTAGGTTTAAAATTGGAAAGTTAATGGCACATATAAAGGGCTTAAAAATCCTAACTCCTGGATCTAAATCTTTAATTTTGAAAACCGTTTACAAAAATTGGTTTAATCGATAAACCAGTAACTAAGTTATAACCAATTTACCCAATTAGTTATAACTTAACTCTTTTTCCTTACTCCGGTCGGGTGGCGACTCTAATACATTTTCAAAATAAAAACCAGTTTTTCTTTATACCCTAATCTAAGGTCAGTATTAAACAAGCAAGGTTTAATATTGATTGGTTTAAAAAAGACTAATTTATAAAAACCGAAAGAAAAAAAAAACTAAGCTCAATAGCTTGACGACTCTACTAGGGATATTAAGAGGGTTAGCCATTCAACTTTCCAAAATTAAAATTAATCTTTAAGAAATCACCTTAGTGCAATTTATTTATTTGTTATTTGCATCATAATTGTACTAACGTTTCTGCAGGTTTAGTTTTAATTTAACTATTTAAGGGAGTAATTTATTTTATGTACCATGAATGCATGATAGATACGATCAAACCCAAACCATCTTAAGACCTTAAGATAAGGAGCCATTGTATAAGTTTTGGGTGTAGTGAGGCTACCACCGCTCAGAGCTGATTAAGCTACTGTACTTAAACTTCAATGTAATCAAGGAACCGTTTTTCAAAAACGTGTAAGGTCATAGAGTTTAAGGACTTCTAAAGCCTACCCTTCTTGCACGCATTTTTTCAGGTTGATGAATAGCTAACAAGGTAGCATTATTATGAAAAAGAAGAAAAAAAAAATGACAAACTCTAAGTTTCTTTCCCTGTACTTTTCTTAGAATTCATGTATGTAGGAAACCTTTTGTATTTTCTTTTGATGTAAATTTTCTTCCCTTTGTAATTTATGTTTTCCTTGTAATCTTTCAAAAATGGCCAGCTCATCTAATGTTAAGGTCTTCGCAAAAGAGAATCATGTTCATAAGCTTACAAACCTGAAGCCTATACATAATCAATGGTTTCAAACCTTCAATCGAAGAGAACAAGAGTTCATTACCAATAAGATTAGTCCCATACTCTCACTATTTAAGGTCAATGTTAACATCACATTAGTGAGGGCCTTAGTCCATTTTTTGGAGCCCAAAGAAGTCGCATTCCATTTTAGGCTACACTTAATCAACCCAACTCTAGAGGAGTACACCTAACTATTTCAAGCCCCTCCTTTGGATGAAATATACGTTCTAGAGCTTTGCTTCGGTCTAGCTTACATTTTTCAAAATAGTTGGGGTTTCGTAAGGCTAAAATAAATGAAGCCCTAAATGATTGTAACAAATACGCTATCAAGATATGGGATCTAATCCATTGGTTCTAGATTGAACCTAACTCCAACAAACGAGCTTTGTTTCTTGGTAATTGGAGGGAAAATTGAATCAAAGCCTATATATTAGTAGTGTTTGCCACCATCTTATTTCCAAGTAGGACTTTTCTTATACACTTTAGAGTGGCAGAATTGGTAGCTTAATTTTAGGAAGGGAAGTCTTACATTTCTGCCCTACTTGCTGAATAAATAAGGAACCTTAATTTCCCTAAGAAAAGAGGCTATGGAGATCTCAAGACAACCATAGCACTATTAATAGTATGGTTCGTCAGCTACATCAAATGCTTCGGGTTAGATTTGATAAGAGGTGCATTTGCTAATAAGATTGATCTTACTAACTCTTTCATTGATAAGATCAAATTACCAGAAGATATCCCTACCCTTCTCTAGATCGAGGAGATACTATGGATTGTTAGATGGAGCAATTACACTAAGGCCATATTGGTTAGTGATTATCATATTGTACCATTAATTGGAATAAGTTGGTGTACAAGCTATTATCCAAACAACATGGTAAGGCAGTTTGGGGGGCATCCAGGACATAATTCATAGACCTTCATTGGAGCCACTCACCCTCAATCTCAAAGAGCCTCACTTCATAGAAAAGGTATCCAAGCTTCACAAGATCAAAGCTTAGTGGGATACTAAGGCCATAAACCCTAACATCAATTTAAGCGAATTCTTAGGAGAAGTAGATAAACACCGGGTCACCAAAGAATACTTACATAATCAACTTCATAAGGTAAGCATGATGTAGTATCAAGCACTAGAGGTCCTTCAACCTTTCCCTATGAATCTCAACTCTGAAATGGTAACCTATATAAACCAAGTAAAAGCTTGTGTAGAAGTCCTCTACGATGAAAAAGACATGTAGGAAAACCTCTTTTAGGAGTCTAGGCAAAGATCGAGTGCCTTGGGACACCAGTTGAAGATGGCCTAAAAGAAAATCTAAGAATTTAAGGAAGTAACTAAGCATGGTCAAAAGTAAGGTAAAGTAGTAGCCGTTGAACCCAACAACCAAAAGAAGAAAATGTCATCCGACCCACAAAAGAAAATAAGAGTAATCTAGATGAATTTGTATTTTTCTTTTCTTTTATGTAATAAAACTCTGGGAGTTGAAGAATAGTAAATAAACTTGTCATTTTGTTAGTTAATAGGCGATCCCCTCCTTTTCATCTATGTGGCACACTTGCATTTCATTCATTTATTTCAGTTCTATTAAAATATTCATGTGCTAACCTGCTAAGAAGCAATCTTAAACCAGGTCACCAAGATAGCTCCTAAGCGTCAAACCTTCCAAAGAAGTCCTATCCGAACCTACTCTTAAACTAAAATGGTTAGCCAAGGAAATGACAACATCAACACCAACAACAATTGTATCAAACTTAAAATTTTTGATCCCATTAAGCTGAAGTTCCACTCTTTACAATGAATAGTGGGGAAGATTGCAGATCAACTAAGCTTCCTTGCTGATAGCATTGCCTTACTCAATTCCAAAGCTACAGTAAATGAAGAAAATTTCAAGGCCCAGTATGGAAAGAATGTTGAAGCTCTACCTCCTGAAGCAGAAGAAGCTATCCTAAACTCAACCAAGCCTTTGAATCCTTTGAGACATAAGGGATCTATCTAAAGGTCAACCTAACTTTTGAACCAAACACTTACTCATTTCCAGTCAATTCAAAGCCTAAAGCTGATCAAGATAGATTGAGAGAACTTGAAAGGCAATTGACCTAACAAATCACTGAGAAAGTGAAAATGCTCAAAGGGTATGATGGATTTAAGCAGGCTAGTATAACAAACTTCTTTGCTTATGACTATGAAAGCTTCTTAAAGAAATTTAAAGAACCTGACTTCGAAAATTACAATAGGATCGAATGCCTTAAATTGCACACCTGCCTATACGTACACAAAATGGGAAAGTATGTACAATATGATTAGGTCATGGTCTAAACATTTCAAGATAGCTTGATGGACCCCGCTTTGACCTGGTATACCCAATTGGACCTAAACTAGATAAATACGTAGGAGAAGCTAACTAAGGCATTTTATGAGCAATATAGGTTCAATGTTAAAGTGGCACCAACCATGATGGACTTTGTTGCCCTGAGGAAGAGGTACAATGAATCTTTTAAAGAATATGCCCAAAGGTAGAGGTCCCTAACTGCAAGGGTATCTACCCCTGTGATTGAAAAAGAGCTAACTTCAACTTTTATCAACACTCTTAAGAGACCTTACTTCTCTCACTTGATCGAGCTAGCCTCTTTTAGTTTTGTAGAAGTAGTAGCACTAGGGTGTCAAATTGAAAGTATCGTCTGCTTCGGTAAGTTACAAGAACCATCAAATAGAAGACCACCTTCTGT
Source organism: Lumnitzera littorea (assembly GCA_024138015.1). Lineage (NCBI taxonomy): Eukaryota > Viridiplantae > Streptophyta > Magnoliopsida > Myrtales > Combretaceae > Lumnitzera > Lumnitzera littorea. The sequence continues at coordinate 45,995,512 of JAMXBB010000009.1, forward strand.
TATACCTACCACCAGCAAGCCTAAAGAAGCTACTGTCAACATGGTCAATTCAAATACCAAACGTAACGCTCGAGTCTCTTTTAAGGCAATTCCCTTACCAACTCAACAACAATTTAGAAGCCAACCGCAAGTTAGCAAGGCCCTAAGGTAGTTCACCAAAATACCCATTCTTGTCAGTTAGATACTTGAAAATTAAGAAGGAAAATTTGCTCCACTCTGAGCCACCCAATGAATGGTACAAGCTAAGATTTTTTTACCTAAATGCAAGGTATCAATATCATCTAGAGTAAGTAGGCCATTTAATAGACTTACGTTGGAGATTAAGAAATAAAATTCAAGATTTAATGGATGAAGGCATAGTCCAACTAGATTTTGTAGAAGCTCTAGTTCCAAACATCAACAACAACCCCCTGCCTAATCATGGGCCCATTATCAATATGATATTTGACAACTCAGATCCCGCTATCAACATGATCGGTTCCAACTGAGAACCCAAGTTCTATAGATTCTATAAACAAGAGGAGAAGCAGATTTCATGTACTAAAAGGTACACCTTCCATGTGCCTATAGCCCTCAAAAATTATAAAACTGCCCCTCTCAATTACCAAGCAATAAATCAAGGACAATCGAGTTCGCTTATGGAAGGGATTACCTTCTTTAGTAGAATCTATAACTCGAGGGAGGACCTAAAAAAGAAAACTGTATTGGAAAGGCCAAACAATGAACCAGCTAAATATGAAGAAGGATTGTTTGCCTTCACCAAAATAATCAAGTCTAGTAAGTATAAAATAATGGATTAGCTCGCTAAGACTCCAACATAAATATCCCTTGTGAGTTTATTAATAGTGTCGGAATTACATAGGGAAGCTTTGTTCAGAACATTAAGGGATGTCAAAGTCCCTCGTGAAATACTAACTAAAAGAATAAGGTCTGTCACCAACTTTATCCTCACCATGGATCAGATTTCTTTCTCCACCGAGGAACTAAGCAAAGAAGGTAACCAACACACCAAGCCTCTCTTTATAATAGTGAGGGTAAATAACATCATCACAGCAAGAGTCTACATAGACAATGGATCATCCTTGAATGTTTACCCTCCTGCTACCTTGGATCTATTAGGCATCAATATGATCGTTATTAAGCCAAGTTCGATAACAGTCAAAGCTTTTGACAGATCCAAAAGAGAAATTATATGGGAGATTAACTTACTGGTTGATATTGGTCCATAAACTTTCAACATTCGATTCCAAGTCTTAGATATCCTGAAGACCTTTAACCTATTATGAGGAAGACCTTAGATAAATCCAGTAGGGGCAAAATCTTCAAGCCTACATCAAAAGGTTAAGTTCATCTCAAATGAAAATGTCATAACGATTCTAAGTAACCAAGATTATGAAATATATAAGAAAATAGCCATACCCTATATTGCCACTGAGGAGCAAGAGGATTTTAGGCTCCAAAATGTTTGAAGAGGTGTGCATGATTATTGATCAAGAGAAAGATAAGAGGCTAAAATTCAAAGAATGCTAGTTTGGAACTTTTTGGTTAAGTTACATCCCTACTCTAGTGGATGAGCTACGAAATATGTAAGCAAGGGGTAAAAGAGGTGACATATTATATCACGCCCTAAAGACCTTCCCATTGTTATTAGAAATTTTCACCCTGGCTGAAATCCAGAATTTAGAGCTTGCTAAAGAAGACACTTCTAATAGGAATAAAATAGCTAATCCATCCAACAAGTCCTAGCATCTAAATAGTTAGTTCTCTAACCCTATGAATAGCTATAAGTTTTCTCTAAGCTAAAGGATAAATCACGATTTAGTATTTTATGGAGTTTTGTAATAATTGCCTTTATTCTACAACATTGTACTCAAAAGAATTCCTTCTAAATAAGAATCAGTCTTCTTTCTCTTCACTTCTTCCTTACCCACACTCTTTCCTTTATTACACAAGGATTCTAATGTTAACATAATATAAACAAACTAATCAATTGTTAAAGTAAAAGATCTAATGAAAATATACCTCTTTCTCTATGTAAATATGGAAGAGGAGTTTAAGTGTGATCTAGTAGTTTGTAAGTAGGTAGTTAAAGATATGAAAGTAGAAATAGAAAACTAGAAGAAGGGGAATAGAGAAGAGAGGGTCATGGTTTAGATAAGGAGGTAAAAGAGGGTTTTTGTTTACATTTTAATTATGTCTGTGAAGAAAGATTAAGTGGATACTAGAATGGGAAATATGTGGACGGCAAAAAAAGGGAAAAGAAAAAGAAAAGGAAAAAAACAAACAGTTTGACTAGGTCAATACTTTGACTTTGTCAATATTATGACTTAGTTAAATGTTGACTTGGTCAACTTTGATAATCTTACATGTCTTTGTTACAAATATTGTTGGAAATAAAGGTAATTAGAAGAAAAATTAAAGGAAAGAGGGAAAATAAGGAATTAAATGCAATAATTAGTAAAACAATTATTAGAACCTTCCTTAAACATTTATAATAATATAGATAATATTTAGCAACATATTTAATATAACTATCATGAAAAGTATAATTTATAATATTAAAAATTTCTATATATGGTCTAAATATCAACTAAACACTTAAACTTACATAATACTAGCTTATTTGTATGATTATAATGTTAATATTATCTATAATGTAATATCATAGTTTCTTATAAATTAATTTAGTACGTATACCTTTATGAGCAATTAGAAATGATCTTTGATCATTGGTTAATGATTTTACATGATTTAGTATATCATTACATATTTATACTTGATTAGGGTTTTATTGGGATTGTAACGAATTAGTACATTTATATGCTTAAAGTTATAGTTTTAAAGTTTTTATCACCTTTAAGTATAATCTCTAGTGTTTACATATATTTAGGGTTTAAGCATTTTATACACCATTAGATCTTCGATTGTTATATTAAGGTTTTTATCTTCTCATTAACACTTAGAGTTGTCTAGCATACCTGGGGCAAATCTAAGATTTAGATAAAAAATTTTATGAGTTTACATCCTTCCCCCCTTCAAATAAGTTTTTTCCTCAAAACTTAAAAGGCGTACTTGGATTATCAAATAGATGCAGATATCGATGCTTCACCTTGTCGTCTGCTTCCCACATCGCAAATTCTTGTTCTTGATTTTTCCATAATACTTTAAGATATCTAATCTCCTTATTCCTTAACTTTTGCACTTTACTATCTATAATCTCAATTGGATGTTCTTCATAAGTCAAATTTTCCTTTAATCTTACATGTTCCAATTCAATAATATGGTTAGGGTCAAGAATATGTTTTCTCAAAATAGACACATGAAACACATTATGAATTCTTGACAAGTTAGGTAGTAAAGCCAACTAATAAGCCAAATTTCCAACTCATTCTAAAATTTCAAAAGGACTAATGTACCTTTGGCTCAATTTACCTTGTATCTTCATGCGATGTATACTTTTAATTTGGTTTACTTTGAGATACACATGGTCTCCTACTTAAATTTTCAACTCTCTTCTTTTCAAGTTAGCCCAACTTTTCTACTTATCATATGCTTCTTTTATTTTCTATTTAATCATAGCAATCTTTCCAATTGCTTCTTGTACCAAATCTGGACCCAATATTGTTGTCTCCACATCATCCCAAAACAATGGTGATCTCCATTTTCATCCATGTAGAGCTTCATATAGAGGCATCTAAATAGTAAAATTGATGGGAATCAGGCTACTAGACCACTAACCTACAGCCGAGCCCAAGGACTAGAGGGACTGACAAGATGAATCCTCTTCTTCCAGCTGACTCATGCGAAGGCCAATTATCTACTTGCCAACCTATTCTGCTTGCCAAGCTGAATGACTACCTATTTCTTACATATTGTGTGCCAAGAAGCGGATGGTCGAGACAATAGCCCATCATCATTCTCATACATGCTTGGCCAATTGCTTACTCGACTGTACCTTTGCCAAGATGCTAAGAGAAAGAGTCCAAACAGACCAAGCCACCCTTACTCGAATAAGCAAGCTGTTTGTACCCTTTTATCTACATCTTTAACAGCATGACCAAAACGGCATGATCAATACAGCATCGCCACGTGGACAGAATCATGTCTAGAATCTACTATACCAATTATTTTTTTCCTTATATATTCATTTTTATCCCTTTGTATCTTATACATTACTTCCTTAGAAAATGCTCTTTTTGTTTTTTCCCTTTTAGGTAAGTAGCCCTAACTTATGGATATAAATACCCCTATACTTGTAGCTATAAAGATAATCATAATCAAATTACCATTAATACGCTTTGTATTTTCTTTCTTGCATAAACACTGTTTGTTTACTATCGGCATCACTCTTGTCCTAACCCTTAAGTAAGGCTAGGTGGTGAGTAAACTCACTAGACTGATTCATGCGTTATGTCGAATTATGCCATAAGTCCTCGAAAGTTCCATTATTAGGTCATATCTTTTGGAGTTATTCATGGGTTTTTGCTTACCCTTCATTTGCATTTGTCCTTTCACACATACCCCATCACTTTCTGTTGAGCTTTCTGTAAGTTTGGACCCCTTCAACGATCGACTTTGTCTATTCTTAGTTACGATTCGCACCATCTTGTTATCAGAGTGGAGGTTTTGTTTGAGCTGTAGTTGGTTTTTGAAGTTTTGCTTATACTCTATTTTGTGTATATGAAACAAAGCAAGTTACTGTGTACATCTTAATTACTATGTTTGCTAGCTGTTGATTTTCTGGTTTAAGGAAGTGTTTGTTTGAGATTTGAATCGGTGAAGAAGATGACAGATCCAAGTATAAATGTTTGTGCTAGAGATGACAACAATAGAGTTATCCACCATAGACGATAGTCTCAAGGAATGCCAATAAGCACTGATGAGAGACTCGATGAGGTGGCTAACCTATTAGTAAATTTGACCCAAGCTATTTACGTGCTAGCTTATTAACCAACTAAAGTTGTGCAAAATACCCTATAGGTTCCCAACCTATGAGAGGTTAGGACCTAACTCAACTAGTTCAAGGTAGAGGAGTAAGTAAATAAGTAAGACAAAGGATAGACCTAAGAGAACTCGATGAAGAGGATGAGCAAGAATATTTTGAAGAAAAGCATGCATAAGCCCTTAAAGCACTTGACCATGTGAAGCTTTGGATTCCAAGCTTCGATGGATCTAAGAATATTGATGAATATTTAGAGTAGGAAGAGAAGGTAGAGCGATGAATATTTAGAGTAGGAAGAGAAGGTAGAGCAAGTTTTTTAATATTATCAGTACGAGAATTATGAGAAAGTGAGAACTGCTGCTGTTAAGTTCTTTGAATATGCTACCATATGGTAGAGGAGAATACTAAGGAATAGGTTTGTGTTGAAAAATTATCTTCAAGATACTTTCACTCAGCTTTAGGAGCTAAGACAAGGAAGCCGGACTGTTGATGAGTATGTTCAAGAAATTCAAATGCTTATGATCCATTGCAAAGTGGAGGAACCACCGGCTCAAACAATCTTAAGATTCATCATTAGATTGAGAGGTGATATTCGAGACATTGTAGAACTCCAATGCTTTACCATAATAGATGAAGCCAATGCTTCACCATAATGGATGAAGCCATCAGATTAGCCTAGCGAGTAGAGAGGCAAAAAAGAAGTTAAGTACCGATGAGGATGCTGACTAGCTGACTCGAATAGGCAAGTCACTAAGCTCAATTGAGTATCGAGCTGAGCCGAAAGATGGATGTCCAAGCCGATCAAAAAGGCCAATAAGATGGTGAAGTGCTAACCCGAACTTATGAGAAGGGGTAAGGGTCTAGTAGGAAGATGAGCCAGATCAAGTGCTTCAAGTGCCAAGGGTCCGAACAAATGGCTGCTTAGTGCTTGAACCAAAGGACAATGGTCATCAAAGGAGACATCCTAAAGCTAGAAGTAGACAATATAGATAAGGAACTCGAGGAAGAGGAAGTCCCCATTGAGAAAGAAAATACTAAGAAAGAACTTATTGAGGAGGATCTATTTTTTGAGGACTTAGACTAGTTACTCATGGTTGTCCAACACACTATAAACATAGAACCCTTACCACTTGTAAGGTGAATGATTAGGTATGTGCCCTTATTGTAGATTATCAAAGCTGCACCAATGTAGCATCAACTGATCTTATTTCAAAATTGAAGTTGCCGATTGTTGCACATCCGAAGCCTTACAAGTTGTACTAGTTGAGCAAGAAAGGAGCATTATATATCACTCGGCAAATACTACTATTAATCACTATAAGAAATTACTTAGACCAGATTCTCAGCTACATACTACCTATGTGTGCTTCCCATGTATTGCTAAGTAGATCGTGGCTATTTGATAGGAGAGTTATCTACGATGACTACAAGAATACGTACATGTATTGAGAAGGATGATCGAAAGATCACACTCAACCTAATACTACCGAGAGAAGTTAATAAATTGCAAACAAAACTTACTCGTAGATCGAAGGAGACTTTGGTGATGAGTAAAGCTGAGCTTTGAGAGGCCATCAATGTTGACAAGCCGACTCTCATGTTAGTCAAGCACCTATTAGAAATGAAGGAGCGAGGTGAACTACCCTAGGAAATCAAAGAGTTGCTTGATGAGTATACCAACTTGTTCCCAAAATAGTTACCTAAGGGGTTACCCTCAACTCGAGGCATAAAGCACTATATTGACTTAGTACTCGATGCCACATTAATGAATAAGCTAGCTTATCAGATGAATCCCGAATAGGCTTCTAAGCTACAACATTAAGTCAATGAGTTACTAGAGAGAGGATATGTTCGAGAAAGTCTCAACCCTTGCATTATGTTAGTGCTTCTAGTATGAAAAAAGGATGGAACTTGGTGGATGTGTGTCGATAGCTGAGCCGTCGACAAGATCATGATCAAATACAAGTATCTGATCTTGAGGTTAGAAGACATGTTGAATGAGTTAAGTGGAGGTAAAGTCTTCAATAAGATTGACCTAAAGTCTGGCTACCATCAAATCCACATGAAGTTGGGAGACGAATGAAAGACTGCATTTAAAACTCAGCATAGACTCTAGGAGTAGATGGTCATGCCATTTAGCTTATCGAATGCCTTGAGCACTTTCAGCGATGATGAACCAAATGTTAAGACATCTAATTGGAAAGTGTATCGTGGTGTACATTGACGACATATTGATCTACAGTGCCGACACGCTAAGTCACTATGAGCATCTTTGAGAAGTATTAAATATTTTCCATACTAAGAGATTATTTAGCAATCTCAAGAAATGTTACTTTTACTAGGAGGAAGTAGTATTCATAAGCTACATAGTTAGTAAAGGAGGCTTACAAGTGGATGACGAAAAGATCCAAGCAATTGTAGAGTGGCCGACTCCTACTACTTGTGTCAACATGAGAAGTTTTCATGGACTAACTTCATCCAATAGATAATTTATCAAGAATTTTAACACCCTCGTCATGCCTCTTACCGAGCTCACGAAGGAGAACATTAACTTTTGATGGGGAAAAAGGGAGAAGAGGAGCTTTGCTAAGGTAAATGAAAGATTGACATCCACCCCAGTATTAGTTATACCTAACTTCAAGAAAATATTTGAGTTGAAATGTAATGCATCAAGCATTAGATTTGGCAATGTCCTAATGTAGGAAGGTCGACCAGTTGCCTTCCACAATGAGAAGCTTAGAGGGCTACAGTTAAATTACTATGTGTATGATAAGGAGCTCTTAGCAATGATCCACATACTGTAAGTGTAGCAGTACTATTTATTGTTGAGAGAATTTGTCATATATATTGACCATAAATCACCGAGGTACCTCTAGAGTTAAATGAAGTTATCGAAGCGGCAAGCGAGATAGGTTAAATTTCTTAAAGGATTTAATTTTGTGATTAAATACAAGAAAAGAGCAACATAGTTGCAAATGCTCTTTCAAGGCAACATGTACTGTTAACTGAACCGCAGACTAGACTGTTTGAGTTTATAAGTATCAAAGAGCAGTATTATGAAGATCTACACTTTGGACCCATAATCATGCGATGTATTGGTGGAAGGACAGTGGATGAGTATCATATAGAGGATGGTTACTTGTTTTGAGGTAGAAAATTATGCATGCCGACCTGCTCACTATGGGACCTATTGATTAGGGAAGCCCACAATGGAGGACTCTCTGGACATTTTAAAGAAAGGACCTGTAAACTGTTAAATGGTTGATTCTTCTAGCCGAGGATGAGGAGAGATGTACACCGAGTTGTCGATAGCTGTGCCGTATGCAAGAGGGCTAAGTGTCGAGCTGAGTAAGGGAAAGCAATGCCTTTACCTATTCTGATAAAGCCATGGACTGAATTGAGCATGAACTTTTTTCTCAAACTACTAAGAACTATCCAAAGTAAAGATTCTATAATGATCATTGTAGATCATTTCAGTAAAATGGTACACTTCATGCCTTACTCAAAAACTAATAACACTTCAGCTATTGCCTCTCTTTTTTTGCAGGAGATTCTATGGTTACACAACATGTCAAGAAACATAGTCTTCGATAAGGATCTAATGTTCTTAACCCATTTCTAAAGGACCTTATGGCTTTGATGGAGACCAAACTACTATTCAGTACTTCCTATCATCCCCAAACTGATGGCCAAACAAAGATGGTTAATCACACTTTAGGATCACTACTCCGAGTTGTAGTGGGAAAGAACTTAGCTGATTAGGACGGCTGCTTGCTAGTGGTTGAATTCACTTACAACCATACCATGCATAACACCGCTAAGCAAACACCCCTCGAAATGGTCTATGGTTTTAATCCCGAGTTGCCCCTCAACCATACCCTTGTACCTATACTGGTGCAAGAGGACCCTGACATAAGAGCATTAGCACAATCCTTCCAACATATCTATAGCAAAGTCACTCGGCACATCGACCAAGCTACTAGAAGAATGTGAGAGAAGACCAAGCGTAGGATGGCTAAACAATTCTAGTTAGGAGACTTAGTATGGCTACACCTTAGCAAGGAATGGTTCCCAAACAAGAGGAAGAACAAATTATCTAGAAGAGCTGAAGGACCTTTTAGAATCATCTAAAAGATCAATGATACTGCCTATAGATTAGGGTTACCCCGAAGACTATGGGGTTTCTGACGCCTTCAACATTGCCAACCTCAGTCCATATCACCCTAATGGAGAGCTGAACAAAGACCATTTAGATTTGATCCCAAATCTAAAACAACCCAAAGAGAATGATGGGAATCAGGTTACCAAATCACTGACCCATAGCCAAGCCTGAGAAATAGAGGGATTAGTAAGACGAATCCTCCGGTTCCAATTAACTCATGTGAAGACTAAGTATCTCTTTGCTAACCCATTCTACTTGCCAAGCCGCATGACTACTTATTTCTCACATGATGTGTGCTAAGAAGCGAAAGGCCAAGACAGTAGCCTATCTTCATTCTTACACATGCTTAGCCAATTTGTTACTCGACCACACCCTTGCCAAGATGTTGAGAGAAAGAGTCCAGACTAACCAAGCTACCCCTGCTTGGACAAGTAAGCTGTCTGTACCTTTTTTGTCCACATCTTCTAATGGCATGACTAATACAACATCGCCACGTGTATAGAATCATGTATAAAATCCATTGCACCAATGATTGTTTTCCTTGTATATTCATTTTTATCCTTTTGTATCTTATACATTACTTCCTTAAGAAATTCCCTTTTTGTCTTTTCTCTTTTAGGCAAGTTGCCCTGACTTATGGGTATAAATACCCTTGTACTTATAGTTATAATGATAATCGGAATCAGATTACCATTAATATACTTTGTATTTTCTTCCTTACGCAAACATTGTTTGTTTACTCTCGACATCACTCTTATCTTAACTCTTGAGTGAGGCTAGGTGGCAAGTAACCTCATTGGACCAATTCGTATGTCATATCGAATTATGCCGTAAGCTCTCAGAAGTTCCATTGGTGCGTCATATCCTCTAGAGCTATTCGTAGGTTTTTTCTTACCCTTCATTCATATTTGTCCTTTTTACACATATCTTGTCACTTTCTTTCAAGCTTTCTACAGGTTCAGACCCATCCAGCAATCAACCTTATCTATTCTTAATTACAGTTCACACCAAGAATGATAACTATTGTTATATGCAAACTTGATAAGCGGTAGATGAGAATCTCAACTCCTTTTAAATTCAATGATACAAGCCCTTAACATGTCTTCTAAGGTCTGTATAGTCCTCTCCGTCTATCCATCAGTTTAGGGGCGGTATGCTATGCTGAACTACAACTTTGTCCCCATAACTTTCTATGGACTTGTACAAAATTTAGATACAAATCAAGGATCTCTGTATGATACAATTCTTACCAGTACACCATGTAATCTCACTATTTCCTTTATATAAATTCAAGCTAGTTTCTCTAAAGAAAAGGTCATATTGATTAGTAGGAAATGTGTTGATTTAGTGAATCGATCAACATTGACCTAAATTGCATCATATCCAGCAACTGTTCTTGGTAAACCACTTACAAAATCCACAGATATCTAATCGCATTTCCATTTAAGAACAAGTAGTGCTTACAATAACCTACCTAGTCTTTGATGTTCAACTTTTATTCTTTGGCAAGTCTCACATTTTGAAACAAAGTCAACAACATCTTGCTTCATTCCATTTCACCAAAAATTTCTTTTTAGATTTTGATACATTTTTGTCCCTCCCGAATGAACAATGCAACCAGAGGAATGAGCTTCATTTAGAATCTCCTTTTGGAGTTCTAGGTCATCTGGTACACATAACCTATCGTTCATTCGTAATGCTCCATGTTTATCTGTTTTGAAATCAGTATACTTCATTTTCTTCAAAGCAAGATCATTCCATTGTGCTCTTCAAATTCTTTCCATCAGAGTTAGCTTAACTACTATATTTGAAAATTTAACATCAGCTTCATGTCAGGTGAATTCCAAATTCAATTTTTCAAATTTCCTAATCAATTCCTTTTGATCTATGAGAAGAGATGCAATTTCAACATGATTCTTCTTGCTTAATGCATTAGCCACCACATTTACTTTGCTAAGATAATAATTAATATCATAATCCTTAATCAACTAAAGCCATTTCCGTTATCTCATGTTCAATTCCTTTTGTATAAATAAATACTTGAGGCTCTTGTGATTAACATAAATTTCACATCTTTGTACATACAGGTAATGTTGCCATATCTTTAGTGCAAACACCACAGCTGCAAGTTCTAGATCATGTGCCAAATAATTTTGTTCATACGGCTTCAATTATCTAGAAGCATAAGCAATCACTTTTCCATTTTGCATCAATACACAACCTAATCCATTTTTGGAAGCATTATTGTATACGATGAAAGGCTCATTACTATTTGGCAACACAAGAATTGGAGTAGATACTAACTTCTTTTTCAGTTCTTGAAAACTTCTTTCTTGCTTCTCTCTCCATTCAAACTTTACATTCTTTTGGGTCAACTAAGTAAGAGGTCTTGAAATCTTTGAATAGTCCTTAACAAACTTCCTATAGTATCCAGCTAATCCAAGAAAACTTCAGATTTCAATTACTGTTTTTGGTCTTTTCCATTCTACAATAGCCTTAATCTTTTCTAAATCTACAAAGATGCCTTCTCCCATAATCACATGTCTAAGGAAAGATATTTCTTTCAGCCAAAAGTCACATTTGGACAATTTTGCGTATAGTTTATGTTCTCGTAAAGTTTGCAATATGGTCCTTAAATGCTCCTCATGCTGCTTAAGTGTAGCAAAATACACCAAAATGTCATAAATGAATACAATTACACATCTATCCAATAATGGCCTAAACACACGATTCATCAATTCTATAAATGTAGTAGGTGCATTTGTCAAACTGAAGGGCCTTACAAGAAACTCATAATGACCATTTCGTGTTTTGAAAGCTGTCTTCGATACATCTTCAAGCTTAATTCTCAATTGATGATATCTTGACCTCAAATCAATTCTACAAAGTACACTCAATCCTTGTAACTAATCAAATAGGTCATCAATATGTGGAAGTGGATATTTATTCTTAATAGGCACTTTGTTTAGCTCTCTATAATCAATACAAAGTTGTAATGATCCATCTTTTTTCTTAACGAACAGTACTGGTGCACCCTACAGTGAGACACTTAGTCTTATGAACACTTGATCTAACAATTCTTGTAATTGCCTTTCTGAATCTTTCAACTCAATTGGAGCCATTCTATAAGGAGGCTTTGAAATTGGTTTAGTTCCTAATATTACATTACTAACAAAATCGATTTCTCTCTTTGATGGTAATCTAAATAATTCTTCAAGAAATACCTTAGGAAACTCATTTATGAACCTTTGATCTAACAATTCTTGTAATTGCCTTTCTAACTCTTTCAACTCAATCGGAGCCATTCTATAAGGGGGCTTTGAAATTGGTTCAGTTCCTAGTATTACATCAATAACAAAATTGATTTCTCTCTTCAATGGTAATCTAGATAATTCTTCAAGAAATACCTCAGGAAACTCATTTACTATCTGTATTTCCTCTAGTGTTAGCTTATTTTGATCAGTTTCCATTGCGTTCAACAAACTATCATCGATGATCAACTCTAAAGCACTTAACTCTTATATGCCGGCTACAACAAAATCTCCTTTAAATTTAGCTTTCATTCCATTAGAAGCTTTGAACATTATTCTCTTTTCTTGACAATCAACATTGGTTTTAACATTAGTCATCCAACTCATTCCTAATATAGCATCATACTTACACATATCCAAAAGAATTATGCCAGTCTTACTATCAACATCTTGAATTTTCAATGGACATCCTTTCACCATCTCTTTTGTTACCATAACACTTCTGGTAAGACTTTTCACCCCAAGACTAGCTTTAGTAGCATTGGTGGTCAAGCCCATTCGTTTTACCATTTTAGGTGATATAAAGGAATGTGTGGCTCCAATATTGAACAAGGTATAAATAGAATGTCCGTCTATATTAACATTCCTTAGATTATCGTAAAAAGTTTTACTTTTATGCTTTTAACATCATAACTTGTTCTCTTAATTCTAAATACTTACTACCATACTATTGTCACTTTATACTACTTACAATAATCTCAACAACTCATAGTAAATGATTAGAAACACATACTTGCAATAAGTTCAACTCCTACAAATTCTTCGATTTCGCTAAAATCTTCCAATTCTTCTCTTGAAATATCCTCATAAACCTAATTGCTTTCTAAATTATATACTCGAGCAGTATTAGCTGAAGTTGAACGAGTGTTTCCCAAAGCTAGTCCTCCAACCGCTTTTCCTATTCTAAGGTATCCAACAGCTGGTGGCGGTTGTTTAGCAGCTTAAGTAATGATAGCTGTGCGTTGTGGACATGTAGTGGAGAAATTTCCAACTTTGTTGCAAATAAAACATGTAACAGTGTTCTTCTTTGGGCAGTCTGTCACCTAATGCAAACTTTCTCCACAAAAGAAACATTTGCCTTAAAGTTGTGGACATTCTCTAAGATAGTGGCTTCCTTTACACTTCTAGCATTTAACAGTTCCACCAACAGTTCTCCTTTGAATGAGATTTTGTGGTCTCATAACCCTTTTGACTTTAGTACTACTACTATTTCCTAGTCCCTTAAAAGGTTGTTTGCCAAACACATTGACCTTACGTTTGCCAGTTTCTTTACTTTGTTTCTTCATAGTATCCAACACTCTAGCTTGTTCAACCATATCAGCAAAATTTCTCGGTTCAAATTCCAACAGTCTCCTTTCCATTTCAGAATCTAATCCTAGAGAAAATATATGCATCTTCAACCAATCACTAGTCTGATTTTCTAGTGATGCAAATTGCAATAACCTATTGAATTCAAATTTGTACTGGTCCACAATGCATGATCCTTACATAATATCTAATAAATCCTCACTGTATTTTATCCTTAAACTTCTAGGAAAATAGTAAGCTAGAAATTCACGTTTGAAATCTTCCGAAGTAATTGGACCTCTCAAACTTCTTTGCTTCAATTCCTACCAAGTTCATACCCGCATCTTGAGCAAATAAGTACCATAAGTGAGTCAAAGGTGGTGTGGTACCTCAAAAGCTTCAAACGATCACTCTACTTGATTTAACCAATCTTTGGCTTCATCCAATCGGCTAGCATTGTCCTTAAAGTATTTGTTGTAGTGAATGAATTCAGGAAAATTACTACATTGTTGTCTCAAATCAAGGGGTGCTAGAGGCATGACTCCTACTTAATCTACTGATGGTAGAGGAGGAGGAGGAGGTAGTTGTGGTAAGGGCATTTCCTGATCAGTAATTAGAGATGTCAAGGCCCTATAAAGGGCTTAGTAGGATTATCTAAAATTTTCATATCATGTGTACACCCATGATACAAAAATTGCCTTGCAATTCAAAGATTGCAAAATTCTAAATAATTAATCACTAAGGTTTCTAATTTTTAATTAATTAACTTACTATAAAATATAAATAACTAAGGATACCTGATATTTCACAATTCCTCAGAACCATAAAGAATCAATATCTCCTACCAAATAATAAAACAAGGTAAACCAACTTTATAAAATTACTAGAAATACTAAATTATATTAAACTTTAGCATACAAACATTTTCTACAAAGTACGTTTCTATACCTCCTATAAAATTCTCAACTAATTCTAACATTAACATACTTATCTTCACTTTGCACTCGGCACTCGAGATTTATCCTAATCCCAACATAAATGAACCTACAAAAGAAACTATAGGGAATGAGCATAAAACAGCTCAGTGAGTTTATTCCTCACCGCTACCATTCAAGCAAGTTATCAAACATTATTCGTACACATGCAAGCTACCTACATACGAAATGAATGCTAGTGTGATGAATGTAAGCAACACATCCATAAGAGTCCAAAACTATGAAAGGTATAGAATTATGTCGTCTACACTTCGATTATCTCTTATACTTATCTATTTAGGGCACCTCACCTTATCTGTATGAGGCTACCTAGGGGCACCACCTCTCTAGACAACACTCAACTATTACCCTAATTGAGAAAGAAATACCAATCCAAATAAGTGGATCTCAACTAGGGCCATCCACCATCCAAGGCCCCTCGAGCACAACTAAGCAAGTCCTCTCACTATTAACATATATCCAAGACCTTACGGGTACAAACATGCAAGTTTTCTCGTAATCAAAATATATCTAAAGCCCTATGAGTACAATAAAGCAAGTCCTATTGCTATTAATTAGAGATTCCATGCTAGCTTTACCTTAACGATAAAATTATCGTTTATGCTAGCTTTACCTTAACGATAAAAATATCGTTTACAGGCACTATGAGCTCTTATAGAAATTGTACAAAAATATGTTTAAGATTGGAAAAACGTTTTCTAAAATACTTTTCTCAAAAATTTGCAAAGCTAGCATTCTCCATTAATACATTAGTTGAGTCAGAGACATGTAATGAATATAATTGGTTATTTTGGTCAAATATTTGTATTTATCGATTTAAGAAGGTGATCACATGGATGATAGCAAACTAGCAAAATAGTCATTTAAACATAAAGGCAATATCAACTAGCAAAGCATCATACAAATAGCATACACAAGCAAATAGTATGTCATTAGAACTCCCTCACCTAGACTATTACTCATTCTCCTAGCCTTTGGGGTTTTTCATACTTGACAATTGAGTACCTAAAAGATAATAGGACTTATAAGTATTCTAAAATGCTTGGTTTCTCAATCAATTATATACTTATCATAGTTTGCCCAATTTCCTACTATGACCTAAGTATGATATAAACATACTTTAAGTTATTTATTGTGAAGATTAGGAAATATTATTTCATTGTATAAGTAATAAAATATATAATTTAGTAAATATATACAAGTTTGGATCTTTCAACTTTTCATAAGTTTAATATTAGCACATTGTTATATTATAATTTAATTATGAGCTCTATGTATAGAAGGATAAGTTAGATAAAGTAATAAAGTTATATGGAAATATTGAAATTGTATATTTACATAACTAAAAACTTTAACTCAATGATATTATAGTATTATTTTAAGATTGTACTGTACATATATGTATACTCATATTCAATTTGTTTCCTCTATTTACATGATTTTATCTTCTTGTTGTATTATCTTCATCATCATTATTATTAGATGTCATTATTATTACTATTTCTTATTAACACATATATTGCTATTACATATAAAATATATCTTCTTCAAAATGTTTTGACTTTTGAGTATGTGTACGTATATTTAACATCTTGTAATTAGGTCTTACTCACGTTTTATATATGTTTATTGATTTCTTCCTGGAGGAATATATATATATATATATATATATATAAATAATTATGGTTGGATATTTCTTTATTGGTTAGGGTTTTATCTTAATTATTTATTTATAAGATCTTATCATTTAAATAATGTAATTAATTTAGTTACATCCCTCATTTTCTCTAAATTCTAAATCGCATATAGCTTTTTCATTCTAATTCCATTATTTATAAACTTATAGCTGATTTTTATCATTTTTGAGCATATGTTCACGTAGCGGGGTCTATTTTGAACATTAAAACTCGCATTTTCTAAAATAAACCTAAATTGTTATAAATTTAATTATTTTGACTCAAATATTTTTGTTTGTTAATTTTTAAGTTTTCTTCATTATTTTATGACTTAATTAATTTCTAAATTTTATATTTTTATGATTTCTTATTTTTAGCTTTAATTTATGTAGACTTCATTATTTTCCTATTTTAAGCTTCATTTACTATTTAGTGTAATTTTTGTTATTATTATTAATTTACTTAATTAATTTTTAATATTATTAATCTTTAATTATTTTGAAGTTTTCGGTTTAGTTATTTAATTGAAATTAAATTGCTGACATGGCATGTTTTGATTAGTCTACGTGGCACTTTATTAAGTTCTCTTGATTTTTGTATTTCTTAACTTTTATATTATTATTAAGTATATTTATATCTTATCATATTTAATTAATTACTAGATTATGGACCTTAATTATGTATTATAGTTTCAGCCCATAATATATGTATGTATATTTTGTTATATTATATTAAATAATTGTATTTCATATATGTACAATTATACCTATGTACTTATGTGTTTATGTACATACTTTTGTCCTCAATTATTTTATTATGTTTGATAATTTATTATGTATACTTATGTTTAGTTTGTTATTATATACACTCATACATATACATATATATATATATACATATATATTCTTATTATCTTTAGTATACTATTGAAAACACTTATACTTAGTATATTAGTATATATATCTATACATATATTCATATATACATATGAATGTCTATACATGTATACATACGTATGTATACGTATTTATAGTTAAGTTTATACATATTTTTTATATGTGTATATTTATATGTATTTTTATATTTTCCTAATACATTCTTAAAGATTTTTCAATATGTTACATGTACTCATATACTTATATTTTTGGTTTTGTACATATACATATAAATATTTAGTATTCCTCATTTAGAGGTTTATGTACATATTATAGGGACATGTATGGTGGTGTATATATATATATATATATATATATATATATTTCCTATCTTATTTACATACATATGCATTTACACTATATATGCTATCATAGTTTATATATATATATATATATATATCTACTTTATATATGCATATATTCCATACTTACATAAACTATACAAGTATATATATACATTTAACTAGGTATATAGAACATATACATGTTTTCACATAACTTGAATATGTACATATAGTTAGATATAACTATTAAGAAGAAGAAATATATTTATCACCAAACATATATATTTAAAATCTATATACTAACATAAATACCAAGTACATTAGGAATGGAAATATGCAAAAATACATAAAAGAAATACATGCTACATAATTTACACAAGAAAATTAATAATACTAATGTATAAAGGAAATACCTTGATTTGTATTAATATGTATATGTGTTGAGGAGATCTTCTTGATCCTTATTAGAAATGGATGGAGGGTAGGAATGTTTTGAGAGAAAATTTTTGTTTGAAAATGGAAGTGGAGGTAAGAGAGGAAGGGGGTGATTGGTTTATTAAATGTATGTCTAATTTATTTACATGTACAAATGTATATTACGTGTAGAAATTGGTGGAACCTTTTGATTCCCTTAGGTATCATGACCACATTGGGAAGAAAATGGAAAAAGAAAAAAGAAAAAGAAAAAGAGAAAAGGAAAGGAAGGATAAAGATCATTAAATGAAATAAAAAGGACACGTTGACTTGGTCAACTCTTAATATATTATATGTATTATGTATAATTAATTTGAAAATAAAAAAGAAATAGAGAAAGAAAAATGAAGTAAGAGGGAAAATAGAAAATAAAATGTAATAAATCAATAAACATATATTAGAACTTCCTTACATATTTCTAACCCTATAAATACTATTTAGAATAATAAATAATATAACTATAAGGTAAATTATAAATTATGTTATTAATATTTACTACATATTGTCTAAATAACAAATAAATACCTAAATTGACATAATACTAACTTATCTATATAAATATAAGCTTAATATTAATTATAAAATAATATTATAAATTTGTATGAATTAATTTAGTACTTCTGCATTATGAGCATTTAGAAGTTATCTCTAATTGTTCGTTAGCAATTTTATACGATTGAGCATATTATTCAGTTATTTGGCTCAATTAAAGTTTTATCGCCTTTGTATCAAATTGGTGTATTTATAAGCTTAAAGTTTTGGTTTCAGAGTTTTGATCAGGTTCGGATTCAATTTCTTATATATACATAAATATAGAATTTAGGGTTTTCATATACAATTAAAGTTTTTATCAAGCTTGAGGTCAACCTCTTACAATTACACATGTTTAGAGTTTAAAGTTTTAGTACGCGATTATAATTTCGATTAATAAGTTTGGGTTTTTTATATTCATTTTAAGTTTCACATTTTAAATTTTAATTGATTTTAAACTTAAGGGCTCTGTTAACTTAGGGAAATCATCTACAGTACACAAATTTGATTATATACTCAAAATGCTAGATTTGCGGGGTTTACAGGAGGTGTACTTGAACAGGTAGAGTACGTTCTTTGGCCAAAAGTGCTCTCAATAATTCATTTTGTGCATTAATTACAACCGATATCTCATCAATACAGTCCCACTACATCCATGGTTCTACTTCATGAATAGGTAGGCCCTAACTGGGGGCCTCCGTCTACACCTGTTACAATTGAGAAATTTATTTCCAACTTTCAGTTAGAGACATTTAGCTACAATTAATTAAGTTTACTATTCATTAAATAAAATGAAAGTAAACATAACTTATATAACACTTATACAAAGGAAGCTGTGACTTTCATTTCTTGTAGACAAAATGAGGTTACATCCATACATCTACATAACTCCAGATCAAAAGATCAGTTTCTGAAGTATAGTAAAATTTCTCACAATACATCACTCTTACCATATAAAGTTCTCAAATGCATCAAACCCTCATAATACATTGTAGTCTCACTACAGGAAAACACTCAGAGTACAAAATGATCAAGTATGATTTGAAAATCTACAACAAAAAGGATCTTGTATAATCACTCCGAAGTCATGCAGTAACTCTGCATCATAGCTGTACAAAAAATCGTCCACCATATCCATCATGGACTAGATGACAATGCTGTGCCAAGATCACATTGAGGCATGAAATCCAGAACGGTAAATGTAGATCCAATGCTAGAATGTACTCTAGACTCTTCGCTTAGTGCCTATCAGGCCCACTCTTGAGGTATCCAAAAATCCAAAGGATCTAGCTGAATAGTGAGCATGTTAGTAGGATTGCCTCTTGCAACAACTTTAGTTAGAAGACCAAGATCCACCTAATAATATTCAAACTCTAGGGCTGGGGGTAACTCTCTAAGAGGTTCAACATACATCACTGGCGCACCTAACCCGACTTCTTGCCTAATTCCAAATACCTCATCTATCTTAGGTAGATTAAAACACCTTTCCATGTTAGCCCAATAGTCTGCCATTGCTTTAGCATTTTCTTGAGCAACAATCCTTGTATGATGAACCTGTCAATCAATAGCTAAGGAAATGCCACATCCCACATCTTGCCATAGGGTGAATGAAGAGGATTCTGGTCTAAGCTCAACACAAACTAAGAACACTAGTTCACATGGGTAATTAGGATTTTCTTTAGATTCTAACAAATACATCATTTCCTCATTCACTGGCATTTCTTTAGGAAAATGGACATTTTAATGGTTCCTTCTATTTTGCCAATAAGTATTAATCCATACCTCCAAGTGATAAAAACTTCATGTAGAGTGTGTAGACTACCTATCAAAGCTAAATCTTCACAAAGGATCCACAACGATGTCGATAATCATACGTCTCTCTAAGCTAATGACTAACCAGGACCCACTTAGTCATCAAGTGTACTTTTGACTCCTAAACCAACAAGGCATACATTAAGGTTTATAGTTATGTAAGTACAAGATTCATTGATTTACGCATTAAGGCTTAAATACCTAACCTGGTTCTATCCTCACTCAACCTCACTAAGCAAGTTGTCTTAATGTTTAAGGTCAATGTTTTATTTGTCATATTTATATTCATGCTCTAATACCACCTCATCTATCATGACCTGAGCGCGACTTAGTCGTAGCAAATGTCGTATATCATATAAAGACCACAGATTGATTTCCCTTCCAATCATGGATTCTTCATACGATATATAAGACTACTACAACCACTAGCTTTCCAAGAGTAATCAGAATAAAATGATATCATAACATACATATATTTAAATAACATTTAGATACAAATAGTTATACTAAACAAAAGTTACAATAATATAGATTAAAAGTAAAGTAACTACACTAAGTCATAACAAAATTACACATGAAATCTACATATATTCTCTTGATGCTCAAATCGACTCACTCTTGCCCAAAATCCCATACTAACCTCTAACATACAATAACCAATATCTACAAAAAGATAGTCCTGCAACAAAAGTCTACAAAGATATAAGCTAAATAGCTTAGTAAGTTAATCCCTCAACCATACTAACAAGAAAGTTATACATATATTAAATCAAGTATATGAATGCATGTGTAAGCAAAATGCCAATCAAATACATACAGTTAACTAGGTATTGTATGCAACTCAGATTTAACACCCTCCAATGTTAGGGTTGAAGTATACATAATACCAGCTAGATTAAGGTATTATACCTGAACTTACTTTACTACAAAACTTTGTGTTTTGTATTCAAATAAATGACTTTATTTGTTTTGATCAAAAACTAAGTTTTAGGTATAATTGTAAGTGGGCTCCCGTAGTCTACACTTATCCCTAAATGGAGGCCTTTGAACTTAACCTTTAGTCAGGCGGTTGGTGCCTCTAATGCCTAACATTCCTACGGGCTAAGGTAAGGTCATATTGTACATATACACCATACTAAACGACTATATTCATAAATTTAACAACCCCTATATGACCTCTCTCTATCTCTATATGATATGATGGCCGGAGTTGATTTATGCAATGCATGTTCCAATTTACTTAATAAGTTAATATAATTAAGTCTGATTATTATATGGCCACTCATTATCATAAATAGTACAGTTTCTATCTAACCAACTATGCAACAAACAATTTGCTATTAGTAATTAAAGTAACTTTACAGTTCAACAAACAATAGCATTTACATGCATATTCCCAACCCCACACAACATCCAATTTACAATATTATTTAGATTCACTAACTATAAATACAAATAAGCATGGAATCATAAAGATTACTCACCTGGCCATGACATTTCTCATGCATTGTAATAATCCTCAAGAAGATCTGAACCTGCGTCAAAATCACCTGATTATTAGAAAATGGAAATAGTAATAAGTAACTAAGTGAACTAGTTATCCTAAGTAATTACTTATTTAAATTTACTTAGGTTTTCTATTAGTTTTCCCTCGATTAAACTCTTTTATTAATTGTATATAATATTTTCATCTTATTTTTTGATATTCATAAGTTTACAATTGATTTTCATTGTTTTTAGGCATACGTTCACACGACGAGATCCATTTTGAACATTAAAACTCATGTTTTATGATATAGGCTTAAAGTAATAAAGATTTCGTTATTTTGGTTTAAATGTTTTTATTTATAAATTTTGTCTTTCCTTTTATTGATTCGTGATCTAATTAATTTCTAACTTCTTATGTTCTTATGATCATGAACTATTATTATTATATGTATTTATATAAAATTAACATAAGTTAATAGATGCATTATGGGCTTATTATGAGTTTCAACCCATACATACATATATACATGTATGTGATTAATTTATTATATTATATTAAATAATTATGTTATAATACACTTATGTACTTATCTTATGCTTATATATTTAAGTATTTTATATGTATGTCCATATGTATATTCCTTTGGTATATGTACTTGTACATATACCTATATGTATAGTATTATTATACATATATTCAAAAACATATTTACATAATGTTATATATGAGTTATTAGATTCCCTTAGTATAATTTTAANTATTATTATTATATGTATTTATATAAAATTAACATAAGTTAATAGATGCATTATGGGCTTATTATGAGTTTCAACCCATACATACATATATACATGTATGTGATTAATTTATTATATTATATTAAATAATTATGTTATAATACACTTATGTACTTATCTTATGCTTATATATTTAAGTATTTTATATGTATGTCCATATGTATATTCCTTTGGTATATGTACTTGTACATATACCTATATGTATAGTATTATTATACATATATTCAAAAACATATTTACATAATGTTATATATGTATTTTCATATTTCCATAGTATAATTTTAAGGAATTTTCATATAATCTACATATATATATATATATATATATTTATGTTATAGTTTCGATTGATATACTCCTATATATATATACTTAATATTCCTATTATACTTAGTTATGTATGTAAGAAATATATATACGTATGTAGACACAGATATTCATGTATATATGTATATATATATTACTAATCTTATTTATGTGTACATATACTTATGCTATGTATTCTACTAGGACTTATACATACATACTTCATATATGTTCATATGTTATATGAATATAGATAAATTCCTACACTTACATGTATATAAAAGTATTCTTATATATACTAACATACATGCACATATTATACAAGGATTTTAATGTTAACATAATATAAACAAACTAATCAATTGTTAAAGTAAAAGCTCTAATGAAAATATACCTCTTTCTCTATGTAAATATGGAAGAGGAGTTTAAGTGTATTATATATTAGTTTGTAAGTGGGTAGTTAAAGATATGAAAGTAGAAATAGAAAACTAGAAGAAGGGGAAAAGAGAAGAGAGGCTCATGGTTTAGATAAGGAGGTAAAAGAAGGTTTATGTTTACATTTTAATTATGTTTGTGAAGAAAGATTAAGTAGATTTTAGAATGGGGAATATGTGGATGGAAAAAAAAAAGGAAGAAAAACAAGGGAAAAAGAAAAGAAATCAATAGAAAAAGAAAGAAGATTCTAAGTGAAAATGATGTGTTGACTTAGTCAACACTTTGACTTTATCAATATTTTGACTTAGTCAAATATTGACTTAATCAACTCTCATAATCTTATATGTATTTGTTACATATATTGTTGGAAATAAAGCTAATTAGAAGAAAAATTAAAAGAAAGAGGGAAATAAGGAATTAAATAAAATAATTAGTAAAAAAATTATTAGAACCTTCCTTAAACATTTATAATAATATTGATAATATTTAGCAACATATATTAATATAACTATCATGAAAAGTATAATTTATAATACTAACAATTTATATATATGGTCTAAATATCAACTAAACACTTAAACCTACATAATACTAGCTTATTTGTATGATTATAATTTTAATATTATCTATAATGTAATATCATAGTTTCTTATAGATTAATTTAGTATGTATACCTTTATGAGCAATTGGAAATTTTCTTTGATCATTGGTTAATGATGTTATATGATTTAACATATCATTACATATTTATACTCGATTAGGGTTTTATTGGGATTGCAAAAAATTAGCAAAATTTATATGCTTAAAGTTATGGTTTTAAAATTTTTATCACCTCCAGGTACAATCTCTAATGTTTACACACATTTAGGGTTTAAGTATTTTATACGTAATTAGATCTTAGATTATTATATTAAGGTTTTTATCTTATCTGACCTCGTTGACTCTTAGGGTTATCTAGTATACTTGGGGCTAATCTAGGATTTAGATTAGAAATTTTAGGGGTTTCCTTGACAAGTATGTTTCAATTAGTTTAGATTGGAAACGTGCACAAATACACACACTAAACAATATGTTTAGTCTTAATGCAATCAAACATACTAGTAAACTAATAAAACTTCTATAAAGTTTTCCATTAACTTTCTTACCTACATCATTAGGGTCTAACCTGGTTGAGGAAGACATGGGAGTAGTTATACTTTTGACATTTTCCATTCCAAACTTCTTTAAGATCTACTTGGTATACCTCTCTTGATGTATAAAGATCTCATCACTGGTTTTTTTTATTTGGAGTCCAAGAAAGAAGTCTAACTCACCCACTAAAGATATCTCAAACTCAACCTAGATGAGTTCTAATCTAGTCTCTAAATTTGCTTCTACTTTTATTTCTAATAGGAAATGAAAAATTGTGAGTGATGCTATTCTAATCACAAAACTTTGTAAAATCATCATTTTCAAACTCTTTTTCATGATTAGTTCATTAGCTAATGATGGAAAAAAAAAATTCATTTTGAACTTTTTTTGAAAACTTTTCAAAAGCAAAAAAACGCGTCACTTTTATGTTATAAAAATAGAACTCAAGTATACTTAGAAAAATGATTTACTATCATTAAACCATACTTATTACTATCTAAGCTCAATGTTCATGTAGGACTAAACAAATCAAAATGCAAAAGTTCTAAAGGCCTCTTTGTTGATATAACATGTTTAGAATTGTGTGAAATAGCACTTATCTTGTTTTTCATGCATATAGCACAACAAAAATCATCCTTTACATGCATCTTAGGCAAACATAAACAAGATTGTTCTTAGACAAGTTATCTAAATGATGAAAGTTAACATGACATACCTTTTAATGCCATAAGAATGCATTATCATAAACACTCCAAAAACAACTTTTAGTTTTTACTTTAGTCGATCATATATAGTCTTCTTACTATAACCTTCAAACAATTTTGCACCATTTTTATCATAAATCTCTACTTTATTTTGGTCAAACACCATTCTATAACTGTTTATCACGTAATTGGCTAATGCTTAACAAATTATGTTTTAAGCCTTTAACTAAACATCCATATTCTATAGTGTGAGAAGGTATGCTAATGTTACCAATTGCAATGATTTTTCCCTTACTATCACCTCTAAACTTTACATATCCTCATTCTTTCCACTTTAGACTTGTGAACAGTGAAGCATCACTACACATGACATGAACACCTACTATCTAGATACCACATCCCTTTCAATCTTGCTCCATGTTCCTATAACCATCGAAATAAGGTTAAGTCCTTTTTAGAACCCAAACTAACTTAAGACTACCTAAATCCAAGCTCATATTATGCAAAGATCAAGCTTGTTGTTTACTGAGATTATTCATTTTATAGAAGCAATACTTCTCAATATAACCAGGTATATTACAAAAGAAACATACATAAGAATTAAATGATATATACCTATGAGTTACCCAGTTCTTCAAATTTTAGCTTTGGTAGCCTTTGAATCTGCCTATTATGTATCCTCTAATTGGATACTTGTTATTTTAGCTAGTATATCTTTTGTTATATTGATTCCCTTGTACGCTAGATTTAGCCTTAATATGCACATTGTTATTTTTAACAGGTTTCATACCAACTACTTCCTTACCTTTAACAAACATGGTTTTGTTATTAAATTTAGAAGATTCACCATGTTCATACCCAAGCTCATTTTTAGAATTATCTATCCTTTGTAAAGACAACAACAATTGCAATTTCTTGTGACTTTCATTAATCTTGTTAAAGGTCATTTAATTATGCAAGACAAATCTCTAATTCTAACTTTTAATTCCTTAATTTCCTCTTTTAACATTGAATTCTGCTTTTCTTAACTATCTTGAGTAGTCCTTAAATTTACATTATCTATTTGCAAAGCTTCGGTATCATTTTCTAGTAGATCATTTTTGTCAACTAATAATGAATTTGTTTGTAATAAGGCATCCTTTTCACTTTTTAGAGTTTTAATTTCATCATCTTGTTTGTTAAATTTTGAATTAGCTCTTTCAAGTAATTTTAAAGGACTCTTAATGAATTAATATTGCTGCTCTCAAGTTCATTTGTATACTTGATATGAGATTCATAAGTAAGCAACTTTTCCCTCAATTGACTCCTGGTCAGCTTAGACAAATCTTAAGCTTCCTCAATGGTTGTTTTCTTTACATCCTAAGACTTAGGTAAAATCTTTAGCATCTTTTGGATAAGTTCAAAATCTTTAATCTTTTTGCTTAGCAAAGCCAATTCGTCAATAATTGCTATTAAACAATTAAACACATCACTTATATTTTCACGCAGTTGAAACTTAAATAGTTCATTTGTTGAAACAATGAATTAACTCAAGTGTCCTTGATTGTTGTTTTTCCTTCATAAGTCTCACTCAATATATCCTAGATATCTTTTGTAGTCTTGCAAGATGAAATAAGATAGTATTTAGTTGATGTTATTATCATTAACAAGTGTTTAGCTTGATTATTCTTCATGATCTTCTTCTTCTCAGAGTTTGTAAGTGTTGACTCTTCATCTGTAGCAATTTGGATGTCTCTATACTCAATGATAATCCATGGTTCAAAATCAATTGCCTTAACATAGGTTTCCATCCTACATTTCCAACATACAAAGTTAGCACCATTGAAATAAGGAGCACAAATGGTGGCAATAGATATATTGTTTTCCACCATGGATGTTTGAACTCTAAATGATCAAGAGCTAAGCTTTAATACCAATTGTAGCTCACAAAAGTAATCAAGAGGGGTGTGAATTGGTTACTTAGAAAAATTCAAACTTTTTGCGAAGCTTAAATAAAAACGTCCCTTTGATTACTTAAGCAAGATATGGATCAAAAAAATATATAAATAATAATCAAAACACAAAGTAAAAGGGAGTAAGGATGATAAGATTAAGCTTAAGAATTATAGTGTTTTGGCCTTATACCTACTGTACTCTTCTAGTTTTACTATTGGGGACCCAATATTTCACACCAGTGTTATTTCAATATCTACTTTTCACTATCTCAATTAAGAGAGAAATAAGTACAATTTTTTTGCACTATTTAACTAGGTTAGCCTTGCCTATACACAAATCTATAGAATTTTGAGTCTCTTCTCTAACATAAATCCTATCTCTTGAATAATATGATTTACAATGTCAATGAGGACCGAATACAATTATCCTTGAAATGTAAGCACAAGATAATAACAGAATGTTAAAATAAAATAGATGGTGTTGTTTTTGATTTTGCTTCTTAAAGTGTCTTTGAATTCTCTCAAGAATGAAGTTTGCAGTAAAAAATTATAGAACGGTTATATCTCAAAAATTTGAACTTCCTTACTTTTATATCATTCAAGTACGATGTCTTTGTGCCAAAATATTGGATAAACCTTTATCATAACTTAAGGGATCTTGAAATATCTTGTTCTAACCATTGGAAGTTATAATCCCTTAATTTGTGGAAACTAAATCACCCTTATTAATTCATTCTTCTTGAACGCTGTATTGCTACACTTATAGTAAATAAAGTTTGCACATTTTCTGTATACTCCAATTCATTATCTTAATCAATCAAGATGTCCTTTGAAAAATTGAATTCTTTTAAAAAGAAATATCTCCTAAAAATTAGGAACAAAACTTGGTGCTTGAAAAACTTTGAATTTGAACTTGATGCTTCTAATATTTTTCCTATTGAAGCTCTACACGAGTAAATTTTTGTTTAATATGATATTCTTGAATAATGTTCCTTCAAAAATATTGTTATATCAACTCAATTTGAATTTGATAAAAATTTGCAGCAATATTGTCAAGATTCATCTTTATCTAGTATTATCTTCACATATGTGGCTATGTCCAATCTTGATCTAAGCATTAATAAAAATCTGATTGATTTAAATTCCTTGAAATCCTCACCTATCTTAGTAATAATCCATGATAAATCTCGTGCAAAACTTGATAAACACTTGTAATTTGTTCATTGTCATGAAATACCTGATCATACGAGTTTGTCTTTGAAAATATTTCATTTAATCGTCCTTAATCCTGTAGATTTAATGTCTAACTTAGTGGAATGTGTTAAATATATTATCCAAATATATCCAACAAGTTGAGTTGAGCCTTCAAACAATTAAAAGTCCAATGAACCTCACAAATTATTCTACTTTGTAAATTTTTGATATTGTTCAGTGTTTCTAAATTAGTCTCTAAATTTACTTCTGATTCTCAAATTTAGTTATTAAATAAAATCTTATCTTTTACTTAATGACTTGCACACTTAGCACACTAATTAAACATCTTTACTCTTTTTATTATTTTCAAAATAATAATAAGAGAATTCAACACTACTACGCCCTAACATATGCATGGAAAATGAATATGAATTGTGTTAAACTAATCTCTAATTCAATGACTCTGCAGGGATTCAACAACCCAATTTAAAGTAGTTTATGCTATGCATCAGCCAAGAGAAGCTAATCAACTTGCTGATTGGTGAATCATGGTTGTTTTATGGATTAAGATGAATTAGTTGCTTTTCAAGCTCTGTAAGGTTTGCTCCAAATTTTGAAGGATGATATAAGTCCTATTATACATAGTAGGGAGTATATTGATCACGGCTAAAAAGGCTAGTAGTGCCATGTATTATTAGACTTAGTGTTTATATGTATGTTATTAAGAAATGAATATCCCCTATTGAAAAGAAAAAAAAGGAAGAAAAAGCTAAATAAAGAAATCTGTTAAATTTTCATGCATTCATAAAAAAAAAAAAAAAAAAGGAAGAAAAAGCTAAATAAAGAAATCTGTTAAATTTTCGTGCATTCATCTTTTCATAAAGAAAGGACGTAGAAGTAACAGATTCTTATTAAAAACAGACAGAATAAGATATTTGATATAGTTCCATATTGGAATTGGGTGGATTTATGACAATACCTATCCATCCTTATCGTTACTGCAAACTGCATATTGGTATTCATTAAATTGCGCAGTGGTCAATTTGAAGTATCGCCATAAGAAGCAGCTGAACTAACCGCTGTACCATCACGAGGACTCTGTCCCACTGCCATTCACCCGATTGACCCTAAACCTTCACGTGCCAACATATATGATTCAAAACACGGGTGTATTACTAATGATATATATATATTCATTCTTCATCTCGTGCCTTATTAAGGGTTGTACGTATTCAATAGAAAGTGTTGCTAGAAGTAGATGAATTACTTAAAAAAGTCTCAACTCTGCATTTCATTTCTCACTGTCTCTCCAGAAATTAGGTGACCATTAGATGAAATGAATGGATATCAGCTGCATATTGCACCGATTGAAATTGGATTTTTAACTTCACCGACCTAAGTAAAAAGAAGAGCATTCCCATGGAGGTGTCTTTTTCGGAAGTGGTATCAACCGGATTTTTTTATCTCATATGGGAAAGTGTCTAATAATTTTTTTTTAGTTTTTTATTATTAATGTCACTAAACATCATCTCACATGCATATTCTTTAAGAAAAAATAGGAAAAAAAAAAAGAGAAGTTATACAATCAATATCATACGTATATAATTGAATTATATAATTATTATACATTTACATTGAACAGCTTTAACCATTTGATTTTGAACACATTCCAATTAGTACATATATCTACTTAATGTCTAACATGTGCTTTGCTACTGTATAACACAATAAAAATATGAAACAACAACAATTGACGCTTTGAATGTAAAGCGATTAGATGTCAATCTGCTTTAGGCTTGGTTGTTAATATAACTAATGTTAATTATAAATGAACTAATCTATGATCTTAATTATTGACTAAATCCACTTTATTGATTAAATATATTGCTAATCATTCAATCAATTTTTAACTTGTTTTGGAGCAATGTTGTTGATGCTTATCACATGCAATCTCGTGATGTCGCACTCAAAACAACTTGGAGAAGCCTTACACATAGACAAATGTGATTAAAGAAAGGCATGAGAGGAGGAATAAATAATCTTAATAACTCACTAGTGTGTGTAATAGATCAACATTCTTTAGGGTTCTTCGTCAAATTGATGGTTTAACCTTTGAGAGGAAAATTCTAGCGACACAACAGTCTTTATCTACATCTTCATAATGTGTCAAATGAGGAGAAGGGAGGGCATTTATTTATAAAATTTGGTACTCATCCTCAATCATTGGATGGTTCCATAGATCAATCTACAAGATGAGCCTTCTATGATATCCATTTGATTGTTTTATTAATTAAAGGATAAGATGCATTTACAATTAATGCATGTGTATCGCCTCTTTCAGCTTTAATATATATTGTAATTCCCTATAGGGCTTCTTATAGCCTAAGCCCATAGATAAGTTTATCGAGGTCAAGCTTACTAAGAGGGGTAAGAGTGGTTATGCCAATCCAATGACCTTAGTTTCAAACTTGCTAAGTCAAATCTTCTAAGAT
Organism: Lumnitzera littorea; assembly: GCA_024138015.1. Classification (NCBI taxonomy): domain Eukaryota; kingdom Viridiplantae; phylum Streptophyta; class Magnoliopsida; order Myrtales; family Combretaceae; genus Lumnitzera; species Lumnitzera littorea. The sequence continues at coordinate 46,026,400 of JAMXBB010000009.1, forward strand.
ATCCCCACCAAATCAACTAACTTCCTAACCTTCCAATTAACCCAAAGAATAAGTCTATGAAATATATTTAGGCTAAGCTTATACCAAATAAGCCATTTGTCGAGTCTGGTTTTTTCCTCCTAATTTTTATATATTAGTCTTCTTTAACTGATCAGTATTAAACCCTACCCACTTAACACTAACTATCGACTGGAGTTTAAAAAAAAAATAATTTTTATTTTGAATATGTATTGGAGTCGCCAGCTGAGCAAAGTTGGGAAAAAAAGTTAAGTTATATCCAATTTGGTAGATTGATTATAACTTAGCTACTAGTCTAATAAGAAAACCAATTTTGTGAGTGGTTTTTGAAAACCAAAAATTTGAATCAAGGGGTTAATCTTTTAAAACCCTCAAATGGGTACCACTTCTTAACTTTTCAAATTTAATTTTGCTTTTCAATAATACCCTTTCTCAATTTCTAAACAACTAAATATATCACATGCGACTAATTTAATTAATTTACACACATATTTACAAAGATGGAAAAAATAAAACTTTCCATATTTTAAGTCGCCCTGTATTACATATAAGTGCCTATGTATCCACTATTTGGGATTAAACTTCCATAGTTTCTTTACCAAGAATATTGGTAAGTTGAGTTAATTTTAATTTTTTAAAGAAGATCATGTTTACATTCTCTACCTATTTTGATTTATTTAAAGAAATTTTCTAAAGGGTCCTAAATCGAGTTTTATTTTTAGAAACTCTAAAGTAATCCTAATTTTGAAAAAAAATGTCCATTTATTTTTATTCATTTTTGGAAAGTTAATTTTCTAAGTGATAAAATAACATTATTATCTTTTCTTATTATTTTATTTCCCTTATTTTATTATTTTTTATTTACTTTTTATTTTTATTTTTAGTTCTTTGGTTAAAATAAAACTAAACTAAATACTTCTTCTTCTTCTTCTTTTTTCCTTTTTTCTCTTTTTCTCTTTTCATGTTTCGTTTTTCTTGAATTTTTCTTTTATTTTATTTATATACATTTACAACTACATTAATAAAATAACAATTACATTTATAACTACATTAAAAATAAATAAATAAAATGATTAAAATTTAATTAAAAAATGTTGCAACACTAATTAGAGGAAGGACTTCAAACCATAAGGGATGCACAAGTTGAAACAGGGTCTCCAGGTTAGTCGATGAATTGGGTCAAGTCAGATACAAGTCAAATTGACTCGATACGTGCTATGCACGTGAGTAGTAAGGTAAGGAGAAATGCAGTAGTGACCATGGTGGTTCGATCTAAGGCGTTTCAGGACGATTTTTATTGGGGTAAGGATGGTTTCATGGTTTTTGCACTAGACTTAAGGGGTCTAGGAGTGGTACTGCAACTAACAGAGGTGGTTTAAGGTGTTTAGAGGAGGAGATGGCGAAGGTAGAGTTAGGTCGGCCATAATGAGGGTTGCTGTGGCTATGCATGTGTAGGTGTGGATTGGTGGGTAGTCACTGTACAAGGGTGTTGGCGAGTTCGGATTTAGAGTAGACAATGGGCTTGGGTCGCGGTGGTGTTAGGGGAGATCTTGGGTTAAGGTCTTGTGGTCGTGGTTGGGTAAACATAGTTCGGTGTGTGTGTGTGGTATTCCTTGTATGCTGTTCTATTGGGCTTCGTATAAGTCGATGGTGGAGTGAGAGGCTAAGGGTTGAGCGGCCATATGTGAGGGTGGTTGGAGGTTTAGGGTGTTCGGCTGGTGTGGTCAGATTGCTACTATGGCCAAAAGAGAGGCAGAGATGTTCTAAGAGAGTAAGGGTGACAATGGGGGGATGGAGCCAACAAGAGAGAGAGAAAGGTTCGAGTGTGTGTTCGATGGTGTGTTTAATAGGCGTTGATGTGTAGGTTTGCACTAGGAAGGAGACATACGAGAGAGAGAGAGAGAGAGAGAGAGAGAGAGCACCCATTAAAGAGAGAGATTAGCTACTGCTCAAGAGGGACTTGAGAGTGGAAGGGTCTACTACTGTAGAACATCGTCGGTACTGATGGCTATTGTACATCTAGAGCTTAGCGAGAGAGTAGTCAAGTTAATGGTGGTCTGTTCTAGCTATGTCTGATCGAGAGAAAGGTAGTAAGTCCAGTCCGTATGTGTGAATTAGTTATTTAAGTAAGAGAGAGAGCAAACTATTGTATTGTATATGAGAGAGAGATGTCTAAGAGAGAGAAGGCTAAGAGAGAGATAGAGTGAGCTGTGTGTGTGAATGTTGAAAGTAAACCCCCTTTGTTAAATGGATGAAAGTAATGACCCCCTAAGATTTCCTCTTTTTTCCATTTTTCAAATCCCAATTCTAAAGAGTAAATGATTGAATTCGACCTTGATTTTGGATTTAATTCACAATAGGATATGCCTATTTTGCAATTTCATCATTAATTTTGTCAAATTGCAACAATAAATTGGCTAAAATTAATGTCAAAGTTGACTAACCAAGAAAAAAAGTGTAAGAAAAATTTGGGGAAAATGCAGGAAATGGGGAGAAGGAGAACGGAAAGTGCTAACGTGATACTGACATGGTATCACGTCAACCGTATCATCCAACCACATCATGTCATGTGTCCTTACATGAAATGTAGTAGATGACATGGCAAGGTGTTGCCGACATGGCATACCACGTAGCGCCTCGTCAACGGTCACCTAATCCATAGGTGCTACATGTCAGGGCGCATAGCATAGTGAACCCCAATACGTAGTAATAGCAATATGTCTTCTGAGAAAAAAAAAATAATAAAAGCTTTCCATGCTTTTACCAAGATTTAAACCCAAGACCTCAAGTTTAATATAATGCAATGCTCAAGTGTATTACTGTTAGGCTGTTACCCTGTACTTTGTTCATATGTGCAATTAAATCGTACATATAAATAAGATCAGCTTAGGCTATAATCAAATCTAAGCTTAGATCTAACGGTCCCCTTTCTACTTTTATTTTTAAAAATTTATTAAATTTATTATTTTCTAAATTCCTTAAATCCTTCATTTTTTTCAATTTATATATTTTTTTTTACTTTTCAATTTTTTATATATTTTTCTAAATTTTTCCATATTTCGTATTTTTTTCAAAATTTCTCAATTTTTTATGCTTTTTCCTATTTTTCTATTTTTTTGTATTTTCCTAAATTTCTTTTTTTTTTTCCTTAATTTTCCTTTTTTTTTTTGTATTTTTGGTAACTTAAGATCCTTTATCCTATTCTAAAAATTTTGAAAAATAAAAAAGAGGACAAAAATGAGATGTTTACAACTACCCCTCTTTGTGGTAAAGTTTGAACAAAACTTTCTTACAAAGACAATAAAGACACTGTTTTTGCCTCAAGGGTGGAAATTATCCTAATAAGCACTATAGCTAGCTAGCTAGCTATCGATGATGTATAAAGTGCTCTTTAGGCTTGCTTGAGAGGAATTGGTAAAAGAAAGCGCCTTATGAGCTCACTAAAAGGAATCGATGATGAAAGGGAGTGCCCTTCAGGCTCGCAAAAAGGATTTGATGAAGAGAAGTGCCTTATGGGCACGCTTGAGAAAGTTGGTGAAGGAAAGCACCCTATGGGCTTGCATAAGAGAAATTAGTGAAGAGAAGTGCCCTATGAGTTTACTTGAGAGAAATTGGTAAAAGAAAACGCCCAATAGGCTCGCTAAGAGAACTTGGTGAATAGAAGTGCCCTATAGGCTTACTAAAGAAAATTGAGGATGAAAGGAAGCACGCTTTGGGCCCGCTTGAAAGAATTCGATGAGGAAAAGCACCCTATAGGCTTGCTAAAGCTGAAGAGAAGTACCTACAAGCTTACTAAGAGAAATCAATGAACGAGGGGGAAATGTTTTAAAAGTTGGCTAAAACCTTGGTAAGACGATTCAATACCTTAAAGGTAGGCTAAACCCCTAAAAAGAAAAGAAGAGGGGATAGCGGTCTAAAAGCTAACTAACACCCTAGAAAAGAATAAAAGAAAAAAAAGGATAATGCCTTGAGAGCTTACTAGCCTTAATGAAAGATGGTATAACGCCTTAAAGGTTGGATGAATCCTTAAAAAATGAATTAAAAGAGCAGACTAGCGCTCTAAGAGCTAGCTTGAACCTTGAAAAGAATTGATGAAAGTGAAGGTAGAGCTTTGAAGTTAGCTAGCACTCCAAAAAGAAAGATAGGATAGCATCCTAAAGGTGAACTATAACAAAAAAGTTGGTCAATGCTCTAAGAGTTGGCTAGAACCTTAAAAAGAATAAAAGAGGGGATCATGCTCTAAGAGTTATCTTGAACCTTAAAGAATGAAAGACAGGATAACACCCTAAAGGTTGGCTGAATCCTTAAAAAACAAATTAAAAGAGTAGGCTAGTACTCTAAGAGCTGACTTGAACCCTTAAAAGAATTGATGAAAGTGAGGGTAGAGCTTTAAAGCTAGCTAGCACCTTAAAAAGAAAGAAGCGATGGCACCCTAATGGCGAACTATAACAAAAGAGTGGGTCAACACTCTAAGAGCTGGCAAGAACCTTAAAAAAAATAAAAGAGGAGATCGTGCTCTAAGAGCTATCTTGAACCCTAAAGAATGAAAGATGGGATAGTACCCTAACAGCTAGCTAGAACCCAAAAAAAAATAAAAGATGGGATAGCATTTTAAGAGCTAGCTTGAACCCTAAAGAATGAAAGATAGGACAATGCCCTAAAAGCTAGCTAGAATCTCAAAAATGAAACACAAGACAACACCTTAAAGGTTGGCTAGATCCTTAAAGGAAGTTGATGAAGGATTGAAGAAGTAAAGTGAGGAAAGCAAGGAGTTTTAAAAGACTTCTTAACTAGGAAAAATATTTACAAAGAGATTGTTGAAAAACCATTTATGAAAAAATGCATTAAGGATAAGCCCCTTGATTTGAAAAAGAGTTAAAGAATATTAAAAACTGTAATAGGGAAGAATGATCTAAACTACTAAGGTCAATTTTAAAAAAAAAAAAGTGTGACTAATTTGAAAAGGAAATGGATTGACATGAGTTGAAAGCTTGGCTACTCAAGCCGACATGGATAGGACAAAAATCTTATGATAAGCCTTTACTTTCTCCCTCTTCTTTTGTCTTTCTCTTTTTTTTTTCTTCCCTTCTTGTCTCTTCTCTATTTTTTTTTTTTTTTTTGAAAGTTTGCTAATGAGTATAAATTCTTTATTTAAGGAACAAGCTCATAACCTCTCCTATCCTTAGTAATCATGTAGAGTTTCTCGATGCCCCTGACCCTAGGGCTTTCTTATGGGGCTTTTGTGATTTCAAGGCATTCCTTTCTTAAGGAAATGGTAACCTGTGATTAGTTTGGTCGAAGGGGGCTTTTTTGCTAACTCTTAGCTTAGATTTCACTCTCGACTATAGTTCCAAAAATCACAGTCCATTCTATAAGTGACACTCTTTGATCAATCGGTTAGGTCTTGTTTGGTTTAACATTATAAATTTAGGCTTTTGGTCCAAGGGTTTCAAAAGGGAATAATGAGGAGGCCTATTTTGAAAAAAAATATTTTTATTAATCCTAGGTATACAAGTCAAGAAACTTAGGGAAGAATTAAAAGTATACTTACCCTAGTTTTAAAAACAACTTTTATTAAAGATAGATTATCTTTTAAAATCGAAAGAGCTTTTACTGTATAAGGGTAGTATTGTAGGTAGGAAGGTCTTGTATGATTTAGCATAGGTAAAAGAGGCTTTAGAATGAATACGGAGATTTTGGGTTTCTAGGCCTTAGAATGTGATTCAAGGCCTTATGTCTTTAGGATTATTTTGGTTTCTAGCCTTTTGATTTGGTTTGCTTACCTCCATTAAGACGTGAAATATTTCTTAGGACTTTCATCTTATGTTTGGGCCTTTTTTTTTTTTGCCTCTTTTCTTCCTTTTTTTTTTTTTAATTGCTTTGCCCCCATTATCTCTTACTATTCTCTCTCTTCGTTTGGCCTCAAGAGTGATTGTCTCCATTGTCGAGTTTTTTCTTTTTAAACGATTCAAGGCCTTAAATCCATGGATTTCTAGTGTATAGGCTTGGGGTACTTAAAAAGGAAATTGGCTCTTCTTCATTTCAAAGAAAAATAATTTATCAGAAATAAAAGTCGTTTTTGAATTAACATTACTTAAACAAGCATAAACCAATCTTACCCTTATCTTTTAAACAATGACCCTAACCTCCAAATTGCTCTATTATGTGGTGGTTTTTGATAGGGTTTAAATTTGAAAATTCTCCAAATTGGTCCAACGGGGTTAACAAAGGGTAATCATGTTTGGGATTTGAAATGAATACCTAACTTCATTTTAATTTATGTATTAAATTCAAAGTAGACCTCTTTAAAGGAATGAGCCCAAAGTATCCTTACCCTTATGTCACTTACCTCTCAAAGTGCTTCAAGTTAGTGTATGGAATATAGTTTGCCTCTTTTCATTCTAAACCTTTTAGAAGTGAGTTCTCGATTTCTTAAGGAAGAATATATATTTATTTGCCCAAGGTAAAGATCAGCTTTTCCCCCTAGTTTCTCAAATCATGCCCCAGTATTTGACTTTGTGTTTTGGCTTAGTTTATGACTAAGCTTAGCTTTCTAAATAAACTAAGGATTTTCGCATGGCTTAGTTACCTTTATAGGTTAAGGATTATGTTTGCGTCAGCTGCCATTATGGGCAGTGGTTTGTGTTCGGATTGGCTGGCTGGCTAAGTGGCTTACGTTTAGGTAAGTTAACTGAATAAGCCCAAGGTTAGTGTTTAGATTAAATGGGCCAAGGGACTAGTGTTTGGGTTAAATGGGTTAAAGGGGCTCGTGTTAGCTTCTTTAATAGGTCAAGGGGCCTCGTCTAGGTCGAAAACCAAGTATTTGGATTGGTTACTTGAGTAAGCCAAAGGCTTGAGCTTATGATGGCTCCTTGAGCCCATAATTATTTATAGCCATTAGCAACTTTTCTTTTCAATTTTTTTTTTAGAGAAAAAAAGATAAAGTTTTATTGTACAAAAAACAAGATAATTATTTATAAATAAGGATTGTGATTTTTTAGGGTGTTATTTACAAGTCTATGGATTTTATTTACATTTCCTTAAATGAGAAGGAATAGTGGTTAATTGAATACCTATTGGAGGATTATTCACCAAGAAGGGAATGCTAAAGAACGGAGAATAATAAACTAAAGAGAACTTTTTATTATTGCGAAAGGTTAAATTATAGAAAACAAAGGTAGAAAACCTAACATTGTATTCAAGAACTTTGATATTTATTCTAGGCTCTATGAATTGGAAAAAACCCTATATTAAGTCCCATATATGAGCCTTAACGTCCTTTATCATTTCATAGGTATCCCCAATGTATCCTTAATGACCTATGCCAAAAGGGACCTTAAGGCCTGGTTGTGAGATTTAGAACACTCGAGCTTTTCCTTTGAGTAGGCAATCTCATCTTTTAGCATCTATTCACGAATCCTAGAGATGTCCTGTAGCCTATCATTCCCCTAATTGTTTACTAAGTTGTCTACCATTCTAAGTCTACATAATTTTGAACATGAATCAATCGTCAATGTAACAAAAGAAAGCACATGGAAATATGAAGATGTTAGGATCATTTGGGTTAATACATTACTTCTTAAGTTACAACCCTACTGTAATTTTCAAAAACTTAATTGCATTAAAACTCTTAAACGATTAGTAAGGTTGCATTTCTTAAGGGTAGTGTATTAACTCAAGCTTGAAGGGAAGTACATACAATTAGGGTAGGCTTTAAAAGGTTCTTAAGTTTTATGACCTCACTTGTTAAAGAATACTTTTATTAGTTACATCAAGCATAAGTGAGGTAGCCTAATCAACACCAAACAGTGGTTGCCCCACTATACCCAAAGCCTATACAATGGCCCCCCTCCTAGGGTCCTAAAACGGCCTGCGTTTGAGTGCATCTACCCTGTATCTTTGATGTAATGAATAACCCCCGATGTCCCAATGTATGTGATTTACAAAATAAATAATTAAAACAAAGTATACACACAAAGTTAATAACAAATAAATAAATATACAAACAAATAAATAAATGACATTCGTATTTTAAAACAAAATTTTAATTTCGAAAAGTATTTAAGTGGTTAACCCTCTTAACTTCCCCAATGGAGTCGCCAAGCTGTCGAGTCTGGTTTCTTCCTCCTAGTTTTTATATATTAGTCTCTTTTAAACCAATCAGTATTAAACCATACCCGCTTAATACTGACCATCAACTGAGGTTTAAAGAAAATCGATTTTTATTTTGAAAATATATTGGAGTCGCCACCCAACCGGAGTTAGGAAAAAAAGTTAAGTTATAACCAATTAAGTGGATTGGTTATAACTTAAATACTAGTCTAATGAGAAAACCAATTTTGTAAATGGTTTCTGAAAACTAGATTTAACTTTCCAAATTTAATTTTTCTTTTCAATAATACCCTTTTTCAATTTCTGAACAACTAAACATATCACATTTAACTAATTTAATTAATTTACACACATATTTACAAAGATGGAAAAAATAAAATTTTCCATATTTCAAGTCGCCCCATACTTATGTATAAGTACCTACATACCCACTATTCATAATCAAACTTCCATAGTTTGTTTACCAAAAACATTAGCGAGTTGAGTTGATTTTAATTTTTGAAAGAAGATCGTGTTTACATTCTTTATCCGTTTTGATTTATTTGAAGAAATTTTCTAAAGGGTCCTAAACCCAAGTTTATTTTTGGAAACTCTAAAGTAGTCCTAATTTTAGGAAAAAAGTCTATTTATTTTTATTTATTTTTGGAAATTTGATTTTCTAAGTGATAAAATAACATTATTATCTTTTCTTATTATTTTATTTTCCTTATTTTATTATTTTTTATTATTTGTTTATTTACTTTTTATTTTTATTTTTAATTCTTTGGTTAAAATAAAACTAAACTAAATACTTCTTTTTTTTTTCCTTCTTTTTTCATTTTTTCTATTTTTCTCTTTTCCTTTTTCTTTTTTTTTTGGATTTTTCTTTCTTTTTTTATTTACATTCACAACTGCACTAATAACATAACAATTACATTTATAACTACACTAAAAATAAATAAATAAAATAATTAAAATTAAATTAAAAAATGTTGAAACACCAATCTGAGGAAGGACTTCGGACCATGGAGGATGTGTAAGTCGAATATGGGCTCTCTGTATCAGTTAGCGGATTGGGTTGGGCCGGACATGGGTCAAACTAACCCGACACGTAATATGCACATGAGCAATGGGGTATGGAGAAATGCAATGGTGATCATAGTGGTTCGATCTAAGGTGTTTTAGGATAATTTTTGTGGGGGCAAGGATGGTTTCATGGTTTTTGTATTGAACTTAGGGAGTCTAGGAGTGGTGCCGTGACCAACGGATGTGGTTTGGGGTGTTTGGAGGAAGAGACGACGAAGGTGGAGTTGGCTCGACCGCAATGATGGTTATTGTAGCTATGCATGTGTGGGCGTAGATTAGTAGGAGGTCAATGTCTAGGGGTGTCGGCATGTTTGGGTTTGGAGTGGACAATAGGCATGGGTTGCGATGGCATTGGGGGAGATTTCGGGTTAGGGTCTTACGGCTATAGCTAGGTGAACGTGGTTTAGTATATGTATAGTGTTCCTTATGTGTTGTTCAATAAGGCTTCGTGTGGGTCAAGGGTAAAGTGAGAGGCTAAGGGTCGAGCAGCCATAGGCGAAGGTGGTTCGAGGTTCAGGGTGTTCGGTTGGTGTAGTTGGATTGCTACTATAGCTGAGAAAGAGGGGTAGATGTTCTAAGAGAGTAAGGGTGACAATGGGGGATGGAGCCAGTGAGAGAGAGAGAGAGGTTCGAATATGTGTTCGGTAATGTGTTTAATGGGTGTTGGTGTGTAGGTTTGCGCTAGGAAGGAGATTGACAAGAGAGAGAGAGAGAGAGAGAGAGCACCCTCCAAAGAGAGAGATCAGCTGCTGCTCAAAAGGGATCCAAGAGTGGAAGGGTCTGCTATTGTAGAATGTTGTCGGTGCTGATGGCTATCATGCATCTAGAGCTTGGCGAAAGAGTAGCTAGGTCAATGGTGGTCTATTTTAGCTATGTTTGATTGAGGGAGAGGTAGTAGGTCCAGTCTATATGTGTAAATCAGTTGTTTACGTGAGAGAGAGAGAGAAGATTGTTGTGTTGTGCACGAGAGAGAGATGTTCAAGAGAGAGAAGGCCAAGAGAGAGCTAAAGTAAGTTGTATGTGTGAATGTCGAAAGTAGACTCCTTTGTTGAATGGATGAAAGTAATGACCTCCTAAGATTTCCTCCGAGTAAATGAATGAATCTAACCTTGATTTTGAATTTAATTCATAATAGGATTTGCCTATTTTGCAATTTCACTATTAATTTGGTGAAATTGCAACAATAAATTGCCTAAAATTAATGTCAAAGTTAACCAACTAAGAAAGAAAGTGCAAGAAAAATCTAGGAGAAATATAGGAAATGGGGAGAAGGAGAAAGGAAAGTGCTGACGTAGCATTGACATGGCATCACGTCAACCGTATCGTCTAACACATCGTACCATATATCCTCACTTAACTTGTAGCAACAGACATGGCAAGGGGTTACCGACATGGCATGCCACGTAGCGCCACGTCAATTGTCACCCAATCCAAGGGCACCACATGTTAAGGCGTATAGTGCAATGAACCCTTGACATGTAGCAGTAACAGTGTGTCATTTGAGAAAAAAAAAAAAAACTCTCCATGCTTCTACAAAGATAAAAACCTAAGACCTCAAGTTTAACCTAATGCAATGCTCAAGTATTTTACCGTTAGGTTGTTAGCTTGTACATTATTCATAGGTACAATTAAATTGTACGTATGAAGAAGGTCGACCTATGTTAGATTCAAATCTAAACCCAAGTCCAACGGTCTCCTTTCTACTTTTATTTTAAAAAATTATTAAATTTATTATCTTCTAAATTCCTTAAATCCTTTATTTTTTCAATTTTTTTTTATTTTTCAATTTTTTATATATTTTTATAAATTTTTCCATTTATATATTTTTTCAAAATTTCTCAATTTTTTGTGTTTTTTTACTATTTTTATATTTTTTTTTTGTATTTTTCCTAAAAATTTTGAAAAATGAAAAAAAGGGACAAAAATGAGGTGTCTACACCATCTACATTTTAACCTGTAACTTAAGCTCTTTTAACAAATTCTAGGGGATGGTTTGGGCGCATGTTGATATGGAGTTTAGACCGTCCCTTATTCTCCATAGACTCACAATCACCTCCAATCAAAAACTTCACACATAATTTTATTGATCACCATAAATAATGTTCTAAGAGCTATACAAGTTCACCAACACATAAAATGCAATCAAAATCTTAATTACACTTTGATCTTAAAAGTGTAGTATTTTTCTCATTATATTTTTGCAACTAATAAAACCCCAAGCACTACAATATAAATCCCTCTAGATTAAATGCAAATTTGAGTATAAGAGACTAATAGAATGTTTGAGCAAGAATACAACAGATTGTTCTAGCGAATGATTAAAATTATTCTTGTCTTTGATAGGTTGGTGGAGTATTTGTAACATCTCCCAAAATTCTTCCTATTACAGAGCATTACATATTCCAATGGCTATTTGAAATAAAGCTATGGGCAAGCTGGCACCTCATATTGTCATTAGGCTAGTAGGGAAAACGTATCAACATCAACAACACCAACTCAAGTTACCATCTAGATGGTTTGAAGAACAAAACCAAAATCAAGTTTCGTTTCAGGAGTTCACCATGCTACCAGTAAGCTAACAAGCCAAATTGAAGCTCACTCTAAGTGCCTTCTATTGGCAAGCTAATTTGTACAAACATTGGTAAGCCAGCTCTTTAGAGATTAGCTAAGCTCCCTTTTGTTCTCTTATATAATCTAACCAATTCAAGTAAGGACAATGTCACAATTTACATCTCAACTTTGCCACTTTTTGCAATTATATAGTTGAAATTTTAACTTGTCTAATTATACACTTAATTAAAGATTTAGTTGTCACGATTTATACTTCAATTAACTCTAATTCATAACATTAGTCTAGTCAACATGATCTACCAAAGAAATGGCCACCCATAGCCTTAGCTGGTTCATACAACTTCCGTAAGGTTGTATACAACAACGAACGGCTACTAGTAGGTTACATAACCTACATTTTTTAAGTGGATCATGACTCATAATTTTGTAGGGGGTGGCTTACGGCCACTTATAAGAGGTCGGATAAGCCCTTTAAAGCCGTAGGCAATCATCATACTGGCTAATTGTGCCAAATGGACTAACAATATGAATTGGAATTAATTAAGGTGTAGACCGTGACAACTAAATCTTTAATTGGGTGTATGATTACACAAGTTGAAAATTCAGGTATTTATTGTAAAAGGTGACAAAGTTAAGGTGTAAACTATAACATTAACTCAATCTAAGTACATAAACACGCGTATTAAAGAGTTAATTGTTTTGGATAGATTTACAAGTTAGAGCTCATTTTACAAGTAACTCAAATTTTAATTAATCTTAGCTTTGTTCTCATCAAAAATCAAATTATGAACCTTAGGTTCAACAATCTCCCCTTTTTTATGATGACGAGACCTTACAATTACATGTTATGCCTCAATCTAGTATTCCCCCCTCAATTAATCATCCAAATCAAAAGAATTTAGAAAACTTTTAAGTTCAAGAGAGATGCTTAACTTAAGAGCACTATCTTTAGAAAGGATACATAAACTTACTTTCATTATATACACTTTTCTTTTCTTTAAATTAAGCTTTCTAAGTCAATTAATATTTTAAACGAATTTTAAGACTCTTTGAGTGACTTAGACTCTTCTCTCCCTTTGACCTCATCAAAAAGATGAGTAATTCCAAGTGACTAAGAGGGAGGGAGAAGTAAATCAAAATTTCATCATAGTCCCAACTTAAACCTTAAGATATGCCCCCTACAAACATAAAGAAAACAAGACAAATACATTCCAACCATAACAACAACATAATTTATCATACAACTCCATTCCATAACTTCATCAACAATAAGCAGCAAACTCCATAAAGTTTATCCATAAACATCAACAATCTCAAATTGCATCCACACTTTACATCAAGAATTCCTAACACCATAAGCAACAACAAAAGATATATAACCAAATAAGAGTCATAACATATACCATAAAGCATAATAAAGGTCAGGTAATACATCAAGAAAGGCCACATAGCCAACTAATTAATAAGGAACAAAAGTTAAAGTAGCCATAGGCTAAGTACATTTAAAAGAAACATGATCAAATAGAAGTAGAAGACCATATGCCATGTCTAATAACATACATACGTAATAAAAGGAACTACAAGTCAATTCAAACATCAAAAACATACATGACAATTAGTGAAGCAAAGAATCTAAGTAGCTAATAGATTATCATCCTAGAGCTTAGATGGTGGTAAAAGATAAGGACAAGAAGAATAGTGATAATCAAGATCGAAATGTTAATAGAGATCCTGAAATCCAGAATGGATATGATTCATCATGTCATCCTAAAGCTCATCAAACTGCATCTTAGAGCATTAGTAGAAAGGATGTCAGGTTACTATAGGTTGAGTTAGGTCAATGTGTAGCAATTCGTACCCTTAATACCTTTGAGCTTGAGATGCTCTTATATATGACTTGCCTTGGTCTTTGACTCCCACGTGTTTTTCTTTTTCTTCTTCATTCTCTTATCATCTTCATCATCTCTGCTAGTATACTCATGTAGTTCAACCACAATATCATGGATTAAGGGAGACAAATCCTTTTTTGGTATCCATGTACCTCCTTACTTTTTCCATAAACCCCTACTACTTTCATGTATCTCAAATTCTAATACCTAGGCCTCCCTAAAGGGTATGGAAATTGAACTCCTTTCCTGATCAAGAATTGAGTGACCAATCGCCCAAGTCTAAAAATAGCTTGTAAGGTTGCTAGTCACATTTTTGAAGCACTAGACAACAATTTCAAAGAAAATTATTTTCTTATTTGTCAAAATATGATAGCGTAACCATACATCTTGTTAGGTCGCACTAGCTAATTGACCTCGTCTTAGACAATAAAAGTGAACAAGAATGTGATGGAGCATTCTAATCTTGATACTAACCCTAGATTCTTGTAGATTTTAGCTCTTCATCCAGTTAGCTCCTATATCATTAACTCAAAAACATTTTCATAAAAACAAGGATCTTGGAAGTTCTTATTCACAATTTCACCTCCTAATTCAATTCCTATCAAGTACAAATGTCTTCGACCTAGATTTCAATCTTAATTCCATTCACATGAAAATAGAACATCTATGATAATCTATTTACTAGGATTCATCCTAACACTTGGATTTCTATTATCATCTAGATTGTCAAACAAATTGCAGTACAAGTAATTGATAGCATCATCATGTATCTAGTTTAGAAGTCATAGAGTGTCCAAATATGGTTGGTGATCACCTCTGGATCTAAGGAACTTTGTACTCATCTAACTCTATTTGGATGTAGTAGATGCCCATATCTACTCCAAGGTTCTTGAAATTTTTCAATCCGATCGACATACTTTTGATTAGGAAATAACTTGCGGTCATATAATGCATGGAGCAGGGTCCATTAAGGAATTTTGTTGAACACTTAGTGTGTTAGGGTATGGTTAGGTTAGAATTATGTGAATGCGAAGAAGAAAATGGATGAAAAGTGAATATGTTGAGATTTAGGTGAAGAAATTATTGATTTTAGGAAGAAAATGAGAATTTAAGAGAGATGATGTGAGGGTCAAGAGAGAGAAGAGCCAACTTGATGGTAGAGAGAATGGTAAAGGGATAAAAGATTCAAGGAGAGAGAAAGAAAGGGACATATGTAGATTTTTTACTTACCACATGGTACTAGTAAGTACCAATAGATCGTTTTGAAGAATATAATGTATTTTAACTTATTTCTTTGTTCACTTCACTAGCTTGAAGACATAAAGAAGTATCAATAGGCCAATTTTGCAAACAAAAAGGTTTGAAGGATCTTATTTCCTAGCCAACACCAACTTTCCATTGCATATTTTACTTGTTTTTCGCCAATTGCCTAAGCTTAACTAACATAGAAAATATAATTGTTTGATGCGATGAATTTATGATCTATTTAAGAATTTCAAAATAAGTTTGATTTTTTCTAAAGAGGTATATAAAGCTCATATTTGAGTTATATTTACTTGAAATTAAAAAAATCACTCTATTGGTTGATTTTAGTTCAATAACTAGCCATTGTGTGCACTAATAACCAATTTTAGTCACTAAGTCTAAGCTATTGTGAATAAACATTATAAAGAATTTTCAATAGCATATGAAAACATGCTAGAAGCAAAAAATAAGCCTCAAAGGTCACGATTTCTCAAAATCACCATATAAGTTCCTTAAGGGTAACCATAAAACACAAATTGTGCTTAATATCAAATATGTCCACCAAATCAAAACTATAACAAATTAGCACTTCAAGCACAATCCAATAGCATATATGGATATAAAAAAGGCATGAACAAAGCCTATATCATACAAATAGACAAAACGACTAAATGACTTCCTAAACTTCATAAGAGCCTAATAGAGTCTAGGGAAGTCAAATTTTCACAAATTCAAAATATGTCCAAATCAACCACTCAACATATTTGACTTATGTTGCATAGTAAACAATGTTGTATTAAGTTTTCCTCTAGAAAATCCATTATTTGCCAAGAAGCTATTCAATCTTTCATATCAAGTACTAGGAGCTTATTTAAGTTCATAGAGTACCTTATTGATCTTATAGATATGGTTGAGGAATTTTTTATGTTCACAGTTTAGTGGTTGCTATACATAAACTTCCTATTTAATGGAGCCATTTAAGAAAGCACTTTGGACATCTTTTTAAAAAGGTTTGAAATCTTTGAAAAGTAAGGTCTCGTCTAAATTAATTTCTCCTTCTTGACTATATCCTTTAACAACTAAGAGAACCTTGTTCCTAATTACTACACTAGTTTTATCTAGCTAATTTTTATACACCCATTTACTTCCAATTACTAGTTTATCACTAAGTCTAGACACTACATTCTATAACTTATTTCTAATCAATTAATTTAGCTCTTCTTGCATAGTTTGGATCCAATACTCATCTTTTAGAGTTTCATCAACATTTTTAGGCTTTAATTGAGATGAAAACACCACATTACTTAAGTTCTTTAAAGAAACTCTAGTTTACACCCTGTTACATGGTTCACTTATGATCAAATTGTTAGGATAATCATTTACAAACTTCTATTCTCTAGGAAAATCTTGATTAGATTGTTCAACTAACTCATCTTCCTTGGAAACTTCTTTTTCAATAAATTTTGGTTGATTTATATCATGATTAAGTCTATCTAATTGAGCATCAACACCATCTATTATATGCTTCGGAGTACGTAGTAGACACGAACCAATAACGGGTATTTGAAGTTCAATGGGAATGGGAAAAATAGGAAGTAAAACAAGGTTTTTTTTTTTTTTTAATGCAAATGTGAATGGATATCATATACCAACACACAAACATACTCAGGGGATGAGCTCAAAATGGATTTTAATACGACTCATGAAAACCAAACTAATGCTTCAATTTTCAAATGAGGGTTAGATAAGACTCACTAACTCGCTAGAGTTTACTACAACCTTAAGAAGAATATTGATAAGAACACAAGAAGGATTAAAGAGAAATAACATGCTCAATAATCACTCAAAAGGAGACAAGCTTAAAGTTAGCTTATGAGAGAAGTTTCTTTGAGAAAATACTCTTAATGATTGATCATAATCTGTAGTCTGCTACTCACAAAAGTTACTATTTATAGTACATCCTATAACCCTAGTGGAAAAAATGTAAATAGAGTATAAGGCCTTAAACCTTAAAGTAAGCCCACAACTAAAGTTAAAGAAAAGATGTACAAGTGTACAAAACTGTACATTTGATAGGGAAGCCGGTCATGTAGGTCATTCGAGCTGTCCTAGATTGAGTAAGATCTGACTTTGTTAAGGTCAATAGTTGGATGTCCTAGTTCGAGTTGAAGTCAACAAAGTCCTATAGTATTTGGCCCAGCTACCCATGAGGTCAGCCCACAATTGCTAAACTCATGGGTTGCTTAACACTAGATCCCTCATGTCATGTCGAACTACTTTATGGGCTTAAGGCCTTGGCTGTCTTAGCTCTCATCTTCTCGGCAACCAACAAAGTAGTTGTCGAGTTGTCTTTCTCTCCCTTCTTAGCCTTCGAGTATTAGCTCAACCTTAAGTAGGGTAAGTCAGCCTCAAACAGGAACAAACCTGCGAAGGTTTTAGGAAGGTTGGCCTCAACTTGGAACAAGTCGACCTCGGCTTAGAGATTATCATACCTATCATCACCATGGGGCTGAAAAGAAGTCATCCTCAACTTTAAGCAATGAGTACTGGCTTGGATGCTAAACAAGCTCCTCTTCCCTTTTCTTTTCACGATGGTCATCGGGTTACTCTAAATCTTCTCAATACTCATGGAGGTCAAGCAATAGCTCTTCCCATCCTTCTAAACCATATAAGTATTGAAAAAGCCATCATAGATTACTCTCCGATCGTACTCTCATGGTCAGCCAAGAATTAAATTGGCTACATTCATAAGCACCACGTCAAAATCAAACTCATCCTCATATTATCCTACCTTGAATGCTATTCGAGCTCTCTTATGCACATGGACCATACCCTTATCATTAAACCACTTCAATCCACAAGGTCGAGGATACAGGTAGGTTGACAACTTCATCCTTATAATTAGCTTAGCAAAAACGATGTTGGTACAACTACCTCCATCAACAACCAAGGAACAAGTCTTCCCATCCACCAAACATTGGATTTTGAATAAATTCTCCCTTTAACCTAGGTCTTCATTTAAGTTGGCTCATTAAGCTAGGAGTCCATCCATATCGATATAGACATTTTCCTCTTCCATGTCACTTCTCGAGATCTTATCACTCTAACTCTCTACTTCAGCATCCAGTCCTTCACCTTTCAAAATCATGAGCCTCTTATTTAGACATTGGGAGGCAATGTGTCTATATCCCTAACACTTGAAGCACTTAACTTCTTAAGCCTTAGTACCGAGCACTTTCTCTATCTCTACTTTCTTTATCTCAACCTAGTCAGGTCGATTAGATTTTCCTTTCTCCATCCTCTTCTCTGAACTTTTCTTCTCATCATACCTCTCAAGCTTAATGTTGTCTTGTTAAGGTCAGTTAGTCAGCCTCTAGTACCTTCTTCTCCTCTAATGTTCTACTCTCAATGCCAGATTGATCATCTCATCCAATGAGTTGAATGGTTATAGCTTGACCACATAGACAATGTCATTTCAAAGTATGCTTAGGAACCTAGCAATAGTGCAATCCTGGGGCTTGACAATCTCACATCTTGTCACCAAGGTCTTAAACTCTTGCAAGTGCTCTTCAATAGTGTTTCGACCTTACCTCAAGTGCTGGAAAGCATGGAGCATCTCTTGCTTATAATAGGTCAGCAAAAATTTCTAATTCATCAAATGGTTCATAAGCCTCTAAGTTTTAATCGGCTCTTTTCCTTCAATATCATGCTTAACAATTAACTTATCCCACTAAAGACTTGCATATTCAATAAAAGACAATGAGACTAACTTGACTTTTGTTCGATCATCACAATCATAACATTCAAATAACTTCTCTACTCGAGGAACCAAGTTAAGGAGCCCTTTCAGTTCAGTTACTACCATTGAAGGTTGGCAACTTAAGCTTGATGTTATTAGGTCCTTGGCTATGTGTTTAGGGCTCATCCTTTACATTCTGAACTAGTCAGTTCACCTCAAATCGGTTACTTCTATTGTAGCTCTGCTTTGCTAAATTTCTTCTCAACTTAGGCTCTCTTCTTCAAGCTTTTTGGTTCACCTCGGAGTCAATACTCTTGTCATTACCTCTCCTCAGTTCAGGTCAGTTTTCTCTTCCCCTTAGCTTAGTAGCTCTTCCTCACTGTCTCTCATCATTAACAGGCTCGCTGGAGTCACTTCCTCTGGTTAGTGCTTAGTTTCTTCTTTCACCTCAGCTAGCACATTGGTGGCCTCTAACTAACTCGATTAGCTCCTAGATAGAGCTAGTAAGATTTTGAATTTGATACTTTAAGTCATCAATACATCTCCTCAAGCTTCCACAAGGACTATCTCCACTGTTATTGATACTATCTTCACACATTCTAGTCTATATAGTAATTTCCACTAAGAGATTTTAACAAACTAGTATTACACTTAACTTTACTCCACTCTGCACTACCACTAAAACCATTCTACAAAGACTATCACTAATAAAATAGAACTAACAGCTGCTCACAACTGACAAACACTAGTACAACCAAAATTAACTACTAAAATCATTGCTACTCGACTCAACAATCCAGTATGAACAACACAATACCATAAACACTACAAACATGAATAATATACTATACTATTGAACATTGAGTAACAGAGACGTTCAAACCATAAATTAAACTTTGAAGAGCACTAACATGTATGTCTTCACAAAGCTCTGATACTAAGATGATACACTTCAAAGTACATAGCAGACATAAACAACAAACAAGTATTCAAAGTTCGATGGGAATGGAAAAAACAAGAAGTAGAATGTATTTTTTTTTTTTTTAATGAGAATGTCGATGGATATCACACACCAAGACATAAACATACTTAAGGGTTGAGTTCGAAATGGATTTTGATATGACTTACAAAAACCAAACTAATGTTCAGGGTTTCAAATGGGGGTTGGATGCAACCCACTAACTTGCTCAAATGAGGGTTTACCACAACCTTAAGAAGAAGATTGATAAGAACATAAAAAGGATTAAAGAGAAATAGCACACTCAATAATCACTTAAAAGGAGACAAGCTTGAAGCTATCTCATTAAAGAAGTTTCTCTAAGAAAATATTCTTGATGATTGATCATATTCTATGGTATGCTACTCATAAAAGTTACTATTTGTAGTATATCCTAAAATCCTAGTAGTCAAAATGTAAATAAAGTATAAGGCCTTAAACCCTAAAGTGAGCCCATAACTACAGTTAAGGAAAACATGTACAAGGGTACAAAATTGTGTGTTTGATAGGGAAGCCAATCATGTGGGTCATCTAAGCTATCCTTGATTGAGTAAGATCCGAATTAGTTGAGGTCGGTAATTAGATGTCTTGGTTTAGGTAGGATTCGCCAAAGTCCAACGGTGTTTGGTCAAGCTACCTATGAGGTCGACCTATGGTTGCTAAACTTATGGGTTGCTCAATACTAGATCCCTTTTATCATACCAAATTGGTCTATAAGCTTGGAGCCTTGATTGTCTTGTCTCTTGTCTTCTCAACAGCCAACAAAGCAGTTTTCGAGCTATCTTTCTCTTTGATGTGCCTAGGAGCTCAGTTATTACTAGAACTTACTGTAGCAGATTTGAATCAATTGGTCCATCAAAATATCGAAGAAAATTGAGTGAGTAGGTTTACGAATTGACTAGAGTAGTTGACGTGAGGCTGCTTGGAGGATATGACACTCCAAAGAACACAATGTGAGTTGACACTTCACTTGATATGATGCACAAGTTGATGTCAAGGTCCACCTGCTACTAATCCTAAGCTACTCAGCAAGATTAGATAAGAGTATATGAAAATGGATTTGGAGAGGATTGTCTCACAAGAACAGTATATTCAATGTCTATCTATAAGGTAAGATGATTTTGGCTTACAAGGAGAAGGGACTATTTATAGTAAGCCCCTAAGGCAACGATATAAATAAAGAAATTACAAAAGGCATACAAAAAGGTAGATTCCTAGTACGTACGAAAACGGGCAAAAAGGACCAATGACAAAAAGAGAAAAATAGTACAGTGTTAGATGAAATGGATAAGTGGCAACGTAACATTAGTTCAGTACAAAGATTTTCTATTCACAGCAGGCGAAAGAAATCAAGATGTTACAGCAAAAAAGAGGCCAAGACGAGAAGGAATGCCATAAGAGTTGGAGGGAGGTCAAGAGAGAAGTACTTAGCGGACAAGAGGCTAGCTCTCATTACTCAGTAGGAACTCTCGGCAGCTGAGGGTCAGATCACTCGATACAGGGTCCTCAGCTCAAGGATAGTTAGTGTCAGCACAAGAGAGAGAGCAAAGCACAGTATAACAATTCAAAGCTCTTAAGGAATTCAACTATCCACCTTCTGTGTACTATTTCTCATCATCGGTAGGTTAACAATAGAGAATTCTTTAGGTAAGGGACTAGAGGCCTCTGAAGCATGTATGAGTAAGTGGGCCAGTGGTCGATAACCCATTAGCTCCCCAGGATTGTTAGAGATTTACCCTCAAATCATGACCTTCATTATCATCTAGCACATTAAGAGTTAAGTCAGCAACATTGAATGTGGTCAACATGTCATACCCTTCAGGTAGCTCAACCTCATAAGCATTGTCGTTAATACACCTAAGGATCTTGTAATGTCCATCCACCTTGGGAGATAGGTTGTTTGTCCTCCTACTAAGGAAGCATTCCTTATTAAGATGGATCCAAAAAAGGTCTCCAGGGGTACAAACAACCCATCTCCTTCCTTGGCTTCCTTGTTCCTTCTATCAGGCCACAGTCTTGTCCATTTGTTTAGCAACTCTCTGATGTAACTTCTGGAATTCCTCGACTTGCTATAGGTCAGGTTAGCTTTCCCCTTGTGTATTCGAATTGATAATTAAATTTGAGGGTAAGTTCAGGTTAAGTCCATAAATGACCTTAAATGAAGATTTTCCTATCGAGCTGTGAACGGAGCGGTTGTAGGAAAACTCTATGACAGGTAAGCATAAATCTCAATCATGCAAATTCTTCCCACCAATGACTCACAGGAGGTTGTCAATTGTCTTGTTTGTAACTTCAGTTTGGCCATCTGCTTGGGGGTAGCAAGAAGTATTGAACATGAGTTTAGTGCTAAGGTTCTTCTATAGTGTCCTTTAAAAGAAGCTCGTGAACTTTAAGTTACAGTCGGACACAATACTTCTCAATACTCCATATAGTCGCACAATTTCATGCAAAAAGAGGTTAATGATGAATAAAGCATCATTAGTTCTATAGTAGGGAATGACGTGGCTCATCTTGCTAAATTGATTGACCACCACCATAATTGAGTCATGTCTTCTTGGCGTTTAAGGAAGGCCAAGCATGAAATCCATGCTTAGGTCGATTCACGGCCGCTTAGGTATAGGTAGGGGTGTATACTCTCCATATAACTCTCTCTTTCTCTTTCTCTTTCATGTTTACACACCTCACACCTCTCTAGAATTCGATGCACATCCTTAATTATCCCATGCCAGTAGAAATGTTCTTTCAATATCTCAGCCGTCCTCTTTTCCCCAAAATGGCTGGCCAAACCTCCAACATGAGCTTCTTGAATGAGTAGTTCTCTTGTCAAACCACTTGGCATACAGACTTGCTTACCTTTCATCAAGTACCTGATCCAAGCAGAATCCATCTACGACTCCCCTAACATAGCACTTGGCCACTAAGGGCCCAAAATGCGGATCATGCTCATACTAATTAGGTAAGGTGCTAAATCTAAGTACCATGGCTTGCAATGTTGTGACAAGCATATGACGACGAGAAAGAGTATTTGCTATGATGTTAACGCTCCCTTTCTTGTACCAAATGACATAGCAAAAAGACTCTAGGAATTCAACCCGTTTGGCAAGATGACAAGAAAGTTTCTATTGCCTACGGAGATGCTTAAGAGACTCTTGATCTGAATAGATAATGAATTCTCTTGACAACAAATAATACTACCAATTCTGTAATGTTCGGAGAAGGGCATAGAACTCCTTATCATATACTGAGCAATTCAAGGTAGCACCCTAGAGTTTCTTGCTAAAATAGGCAATTGGACAATGTTCCTACATAATACAACACCAATGTCGATGCCAGACATGTTGCACTCTACCTCAAAAACTTTCTCAAAATCTGGCAGGGTGAGTACTAGAGCAGACGTCAATTTAGATTTTATATCTTTAAAACTTTTCTAAGTTTTCTCTGACCACCTAAACTCAGTGTTCTTCCTAGTCAATTTGATTAAAGGCACAGTTATGGAACTGAAGTTCCAAATGAATCTCTGATAAAATGAAGCTAGACTATAGAAACTCCTAACATCAGCAACACTAGTCGACGTAGGTCACTCAAGAATAGCTCTCACTTTCTCATCATCGATACGAAGTCCTTTACCTAAAACAACATATCCAAGAAATAGAACCTCGCTTTGATAGAATATACATTTCTTCAGGTTACCGAATAAGCTTTTAGCATAGAAGATGTCAAACATCGATCTTAAATGCTCAACATTATTGATGAGGTCAACACTGTAGACCAGAATGTCATCAAAATAAAGCACAACACATTTGTTGATCAATGTTCTAACCACATCATTCATTAGCCGCATAAATGCACTCGCCGCATTAGTTAGGCCAAACGGCATTACCATCCATTCGAACAAACCATCCCTTGTCTTGAAGGCTATCTTCCATTCATCTCTAAGTCTCATCTATATTTGGTAGTAGGCACTCTTTAAGTTAACCTTTGAGAAGATGTAGACACCATGCAACTCATCGAGCATATCGTCTAAACATAGGATCGGATATTGGTACTTAATGGTAATTTTGTTGATGGCATGGCTATTGATACACACTCTCCATGACTAATCTTTCTTAGGTACTAGTACAGCTGGTATGACACATGATAAGGAACAAAGAAACAACAGTAGGTTGGGAACCCAAAATGGGTATTTGAGATTCCAAAAGAAATGGGTACAAAGAACAGGAAGGTTTTGATGGTGAATGTGAATAGATATCATGCACTAAAACACAAACACAATTAGGGGTTCGAGCTTAAAATAGGGTTCAATACAACTCATGAACACTAAATGTTGCTCTAGATTCAAATGAAGATTAGATGCAACTTACAAACTGGTTCAAATGAAAGGGTTCACCACAATCTCAAGGTTAAGATCGATAAGAACATATGAGAGATTAAAGAGCTTAATCTATACTCGATGATCAAGTAAATGCTAGCTCAAGAGTAACCTTGCTCAAAAAGGAAAAGATTCCAATCGCAGGAATATACTTTTATATCTCATTTCATATATTGACGTCAATGTATATCTATGATGTTTACAGATGTTGTTATTTATAGCATGTCTTAAACCCTAATGGTAAAACTGTAAATAATGTACAAGGCCTTAAACTTTAAAGAATTTGGCTCATAAATAAAATAAAGGAAAACATTTTTAAGAATACAAAACTATGTATCTTATAAGGGAAGTTGGCTTGTAGTTACTCGACATGTCCTAGAAGGAGTAGTATCCAAACCGGACAGGGTCAGTAATTAGATGTAAGGTTTGGGAAGGAGTCCTTGAAGTCTTGCAATGTTTAGCTGAGACACCAAAAAGGTCAGGTTATAATTGCCAAGTTCTAGAATTAGTCGACACGACTCTCTTAATGCTGTGTTGTGTGGTTCTTTGGTCTCAAGTACTCAGTCTTGTGGTATCTCGGCACCTCGGCTGATGACAGATTTAATGTTAATTGTTTATCTTGTTCCCCCTTATCCTTTAGCTTCAATTCGACTTCAACAAGCATTGACAGGCCTTAACTTTAGGAAGGTTTACCTTGATTTGGATATATTCGCAGGTTAATTCCCATCATTACCGTAGGTCTGAAAGGAAGTCGTCTTCGACGTTAAGTGTTGAGTACGAGCCAGGATGCTGAATAAGCTCCTTCTCCCTTTTCGTTTTACCATAGGTGCCAAGTGCCTTTGGATTTCCTCAATGCTCATCGGGGTTAAGAGATAACTCTTCCCATCCTTCCAAACAGTATAGGTATTGAAGATACTGTCATGGATCACTTTCCAATCAAACTCCCATAGTCAACCAAGAAGTAAATTTGTAGCATTCATTGGAACCACATCAAAGTCAATCTTGTCCTAGTACTGTCTTACCTTGGATGAGATCCAAGCTCACTTATGCACATGGACCATACCCTTGTCATTAAACCACTTCAATCCATAAGGTCAAGGGTGCGGGTAAGTCAGCAATTTCATCTTTTCTACTAATTCGACAGAGACGATATTGGTACAACTTCCTCCATCGACAATCAGGGAACAGTTCTTCCCATTCACTAGGCACCACATATCGAATAAGTTTTCCCTTTTGTCTAGGATCTACTTTTAGGTCAACTCGTGTTGCCATAACTAAGAGTTTATCTAAGTCCTCAAGATAAACATCTTCTTCTATCAACTAGTCTTCAGAACTCCTATCACTCTGACTTTCAACTTGGGCATTAGGTCCTTTAACTTTCAAGACCATGACCCTCTTATTAGAACATTGGGAAGCAATGTGTCTGTAGCCTAAGCATTTGAAGCACTTCACTTCTCAAGCCTTATTGCCAAATGCATTCTCTTTCTTGGCAATCTTTTTCTCCACATGGATGGGTCAGCTAGGCTCTCCTTTCTCTATCTTCTTTTCTTACCTTCTCTCAACATACCTCTTAAGCTTAGGGCTTCTTTGTTAAGGTCAACCAGTCGGCCTTTGATGCCTTCTTCTCCTCTGCCTCTCTACTCTTAATGCCAAATTAATTAGCTCATCTAAAAAGTTGAACAGCTATAATTCAACTATGTCGACAATATCATCTTAGAGCCCACTCAAGAACCTAGTAATGGTACAGTCCTGTAGCTCGACAATCTCACATCTTGTCATTAAGGTCTAAAACTCTTGCAAATACTCTTCAACAATATTTCGACCTCGTCTTGGGTGCTAAAAAGTATTGAGCATCTCTTGCTTAAAGTAAGTAGGTATGAAGCGCTAATTCATCAACCTCTTCATAGGCCTTTATGGTCTGATTAGCTCTTCTCCTTCAACATCTCGCTTGGTAACCAACTTATCCTACCAAAGGCTTGCATACTCAACAAGGGATAATAAAGCTAGCTTAACCTTTGTTCGTTCATCACACTCATAGCACTCGAACAACTTCTTGACTCGAGGAACCTAGTTAAGGAATTCTTCAGGTCAACTACTTCCACTGAAGGTCAACAGTTTCAGCATAACATTGTCAAGTCCTCGGCCAGTTGCTCAAGGTTCATCCCTTGCATTCCGAGCTAGTTGATTCACCTTAGTTTGGCTACTTTTGTTAGAGCTATGCGCTACCACATCTCTCCTCAACCTCAATACTCTTCTCTGGGCTCCTTGGTTCACCTCAAAGTCAATACTCTTGTCATTGCTTCTCCTCGGCTTAGGTCAGTTTTCTCTACTTCTCGGCTCGATAGCTCTTCTTAATGGTCATTCATCATTATCAAGATTATTGGAACCACTGCTACTTATGGGTGTATGCTCCCTTCTTTCTTCTTAGCCATTACATCTACGGCCTCTAACTAAACTAGTAAGCTCCTAGATAGAATTAGTGAGATTTTAGATCTGATATTCCAAGTTATCAACACATCATCTCAAACGTCCGTGAGGACTGTTACCAATATTGTTGACACTATCCTCGGACATTTTTGTCCACACTTTAATTTTCCATAAACTAACAAAACACAATCACAATAACTCAGAAACAACCACTACTCAGCTTCTGTAGCTACTACTACAAACAAACAACTCACTATACTACAGAACAAGGATTAACAGAGAGGTACAAACCATAAGTCAAACTTTTAAGGGTACTAGCACGCGTATCTCCCCAAAGCTCTGATACCAATATGATAAGGATCTAAGAAATAGTAGCGAGTCAAGATGCTAGAATGGGTATTCAGGATTCCAAAAGAAATGGGTATGAAGAACAAGAAGGTTTTGATGGTGAATGTAAATGGATATCTTGCACCAAGACACAAACACAATAAGGGGTTCGAGCTCAAAATAGGGTTCGATACAGCTCACGAATACTAAATGTTTCTTTAGATTCAAATGAAGGTTAGATGCAACTCATTAACCAGTTCAAATGAGGGGTTTCACCACAATCTTAAGGTTAAGATCGATAAGAATGTAGGAGAGATTAACGAGCTTAATCTATACTCGATAATCAAGTAAATGGTAGCTCAAGAGTAACCTTGCTCAAAAAGGAAAAGATTCCAATCGCAGGAATATACTTTTATATCTCATTTCATATATTAACGTCAATGTATATCTATGATGTTTACAGATGTTGCTATTTATAGCAAGTCTTAAACCATAGTGGCAAACTTGTAAATAATGTATAAGGCCTTAAACCCTAAAGAATTGGGCTCATAAATAAAATAAAGGAAAACATATGTAAAAATACAAAACTACTCGTTTTATAAGGGAAGTTGGCATGTAGTTACTCGACATATCTTGAAAGGAGTAGTATCTGAATAGGACGGGGTCAACAGTTGAATGTACGGGTTCAGGAAAGAGTCCCCGAAGTCTTGCAGTGTTTGGCCAAGACACCAGAAAGGTCGCCCATAATTGCCGAGTTCTAAAATCAGTTGACATGACTCTTTTAGTGTTGTGTCGAGTGGTATTTTAGTCTCAAGTACTCGGTCTTGTGGTATCTTGGCACCTCAGCTAATGATAGACTTAATGCTAAGTGTTTAGTCTCTGATGCCTTCTTCTCCTCTACCTCTCTACTCTTAATGCCAAATTAATTAGAAGAAGGCATCAGAGACTAAACATCTTACCTTAAGGACTTAAACCATCTTACCTTTATAATTCAAAGTGAGATTATGTCGTATTGTATATGTATGTAAAATATGACTATCTATCACAATACTCATATGTCTTATTTGAAGCTTTTACATAATAGCTTTTATACGACTTGTAATTTTTTCTTTACTACAATCGATTCCACTTTTTTCTAACCCTTGCATTTATGAACCAAGAAGCTTATCTAAATTCTTTTCTCCATCCATAAATTTGGCTATAGTTTTCTTTAAATTATCTAGGCTAGATTTTAAAATCTCATTCTCAATTTCTAGCCTTCCTAGCTTATCAATCATGTAATCACCATCATATACATCTTTTAAGCATTTAACTTTCTTTTCAAGAGACTCATTCTTTTCTTTCAAATTATTGTTCTCTATAACTAGTTCTTCATTTTTTTAGCCCAATTCATTATTCTTCTTTTCTAAATCCTCATTTTTACTCCTTAATATTTTAATTTCCAATCTCAAGTATTCATTATTTTCCTCTAATCCTTCTTTTGCATCATTGACCTTATTATATTCACATATAAATACATCAAATTTATTACCTACTTCATTCATCATTTATTTCAACAATTTATTGTTCTTTTTAACTTTAATGAATTCTTTTAGTAATTCATCATATATATCTTTAAGTTCATCGAAAGAAGAGTCATAAGAAGAAGCGTATGTCTCATCATCTATAACAATGAAGCATGTTTTATTATCGGAGTCGCTTGAAACATCATTGCTTCAAGTGACAACCATGACATTTTTTTTTTTTTGTCTCCTTATCAGCTTTCTTAAGCAATGGACAATATTATTGAATATTGTCTAGCCTTTGGTAATTGTAACACTTGATAACATCATTGATGCATTACCACCACCATTCTTATCCTTTTTCAACCTCTTATTGAACTTCATAAATTTCTTGAACTTTATTGTCATCATTGCCATCACATCATCATTTGTACTCACCTTGGTCACCTTAAGAGCAATTGCTTTCTTCTTGGGATCTTCTCCTTATGTCATTGTAAAACTTAGTAGTAAAAGAGAAAATAAAAATAAGAAAATAAAAAGGTAAAAGAAAAACAAACAATTTTATTATCAAAGGGTAAGTCTAGTATTGACATCTATAATAGAGGGCATTATTGGAGTGGAAATTTTTAGCGAAACTTAAGTATATAGAGGGTCACTAGGGTTTTTGGAAACCCTTTTCATTTCTTTTTCCACAAGTTCAACAGTTACCTCCTAGGATTTCCACATGTTCATGAAGCCATGAAGCAAGAACATCAAGGTTTAAGTGTTTTTGAGTTAAAGGATCAAAGGTAAGGCTATTACCATGTCCTGCAATCATGTTTTTCTCACGGTTTCTTATCAAGAGACCCCCCTTTTCTGCATAGGATAGTCCCAGCATGAATTTAGGTGACCTTCTTAGGTGTTTCATAGTGGATTTTGTGTGGTGTAAATGTTTAAAAAGGTAGATTACCACAAAGTAAGTTAGTGTGTGATGTTTTATCAAGTTACTAATGAATTCTCTTGAGGAATCTTGTTTTTCCATATAGGGTAGTGGGTAAAACGATCTTAGGGCAATCTTATACGTATCCTACAGTATTCTTGCTATAGTGGATGCACTAGGATAGATTCGTATCAAGTATGATCTAATCCTGCACCTTGCTCTTGTGGTTTTGACATTTTGTGTTTGGATAATGTTAAATGTTAATGTTAGGATGAGTTTTTGATTGTTAAGGTGTTTTGGTTTGATTTTGAGTGAGCTAGAGTTATTTAGTGGTCAAGATATCGTTTTGGGAGTATTAGATTACGATTCGATGAAGAGTGGGGTTGTTATTGAGGGGTTGAATGCATGTTGCAATTTGCAGAATTCTACAAATTGTAGCAAGCATCTAAGCACCAACCTCCCATAGCATTCAAACGTTAGGGTCAAGGCTATGCTCTTTCGAGTATGGCGTTTAGATGCTAGACAAGCTACCATTTAGATGCTTAACATTTGTTACATGCAGTAAGTTTTCCTTTGAGCTCTTTTAGGTTTTTCATAGGTGTTTATCAATTCTAAACCTTTCCTAGCCCTTTTCAATTTAAGAATCATCATCTAAACAATTTACAAACCGAGCTAACTACTTAGTGATCCTAGTTTACTTATGTGTTTCTTAGGTAGACTGAAGTCCGTTGAGTTGTTGTATTAGAGAATATTGTTAGTTTGGTTCTCAATTTGAGCGAGTGTAGTGTTTCGCATTTGATTAGGTCGTGAGACTTGTGATTTAGTTTTTGAGTAGACATTACAATCAGGTATGGGGTTGTATGTTGTTTATGAATGTAGGACTAGTATTACTAAATGGACTTAATAAAAAAAAACTTAACTTAAATAAGTTACTCTAAATTCCAACATGTTAGAACTGTGATGCTTATTGGACTCGAAGAAGGTAATAATCGATGGTTGTTGCATTTAGTTTAATGTTTAGTTAATTTGTGTGTGCTTGTGCATTGCTTCATGATCATGCGCCTATGCTTAACACCCTATACTGAGCTTTACTCACCTCCTAGATTTTCGATGTAAGCATAGGTATGGGTGATTGCGAGAAGTATTATGGCCATTATGGGTATTATGGTGATAAAGTAGATTATTATGATTACTATTACGATTTTAGGGATAGATTAGCATAGCTAATTTAGGTTTTGAGACTTATTGTTATAGTTTATCAGATATGTGTTATTTTCTTTAGTTACTGTTATTTGGTTCCAGAGAAGTCACCTGAGACTTCTTAAGTCCTAGTTAGTTAACAGTTTTAAGTTGTCAACTGTTGAAGATTTGAGATGTTAATTTTTGATATATGGCATACGAGGTAGATGTTAAAGAATTATGTTAAGTTATTTTGTTTGGATGAAATATAGTAGGGATTTGATCCTTTATATATATTGGTGAATTGTGGATGTATTTAAGACACCCTTGAATTATTGCATGGAAGTTAATATAGGTGACAAGTGATGATTAAAGTATATAAAGATATGTACAAGTGGATTTTAGATGCCTGACATATCAATAGACTATAGGGACATGTGGTAGGTTGTAATATCCCAGGTTCTAAAGCATTACACTCTTGACCGTTTCATATGTCTTTAGAGTTCAAGATGTTGCTCCTTCGGCATTGTATTGAGATCATGAGCCTCCTTTTTTGTAGTTCTCTTAGCTTCCCAATACTCCTATAAAGATTGAAGGATTTTATATTTGATTTCAAGATTAGTAAATGATTTTCGAAGAACACTCAAGGGATTGATAATATTGATAAACTTATTATGCATTTCATCAATAGTCTCATTAGGATTCATCTTAAAGTTTTCAAATTAGTCACATAACAAGTTATCTTGGTATCTCTTACTCTACTTGATCCTTCACATGTATTTTTCAATTCATCCCAAGTTTCCTTAGCGCTCTTATATGTACATACTTTATTGAAATTATTTTCATTTATAGCATTATGTAAGATACTCCTAGCTACTTCATTTAAATCAAGCGATTTCTAATCATCATAGATGTAGTTCTTCTAATCTTTACCTTCTACCTTAGACAACCTTAACTGCTTACCATGGCAATCTATTTTATGCTTTAAGGAATATTGGCCAAAAATAAATAAATAAATTTCCAATGGGGATGGTTACTTTAGTTAGAAGTAGTACCCTATTAATTGCTTGACCTTTGAAAAAGCTTGATACATTAGATGTCTTGATCTTTACTGTAAAATGTAGTTAAGCAAATTGTTAGAGATTATCTATAATACTAATTGAAATACTAGCTAATAAAAAGAGGTGCCGAAGGGAGTTGGTGGGGGGAGGGTTGAAGGTTTATGACAAATTTCTTTTTTAATTTAAGGAATATATGTGATAAGATGAATAAACAAGATAATTATAACAATAATTGTAAATACAAGAATTTAAAAGAGATGAAGATAGGGAAGATCAAGCCCAAATATAACATAGAGTTCAGACTGCCCCCCCCACTCTCTACAAACTTACAATCACCTCCGATCGAGGACTTCATATAAAATTTTTATGAATCACCACAAATAATGCTCCAAGAGCTACACAAGTTCAACAATATACATAAGACACAATCACAATCCTAATTACAGTGTAGTTTCATAAGTGTAATACTTTTCTCACTATATTTTTACAACTAATAAATCCCTAAGCACTATACTATATATCTCTCTAAATTAAATGCAAATTTGAGTACAAGAGACAAGAAGAATATTTAAGAAAAAATATAAGAGAATAATGTAGCTAAAGATTAGAATTATTTTTGTCTTTAACAAGTTGATGGAATATTTATAACAACTCCTAAAATTCTTCTTGTTATAGTGCATTAAATGTTCCAACTACTTTTTGAAATAAAGTTACTTGTAAGTTGGCACTTCGTACTACAGTTTGGCTAGTAAGGCAAATGTTTCACCATCAACAATGCCAACTTGAGCTACCATCATTACCATTTGAATGATAGGACCAAACTTAAGTTTCATGCTAGGCCTCTATACCAACAGGCCAATTCACCATACCACTAATAGGCCGACAAGACAAGCTGAAGCTTACTCTAAGTTTCTTCTATTGGCAAGTTGGTTTACACAAATACCAGCAAGCCAACTTTTTAGAGATTAGCTAAGCTCCCTTTTCTTCTATCGTTCTTTGCAAAAATACTTTGTATAAAAAATGCATATAATCCAACCAATGCAAGTATATAAACATACATATTGAAGAGTCAATTATTTTACATAAATTTACAAGTTAGAGCTTATTTTACAATTAGCTCAAATTTTAATTAATCTTAGTTTTAATTTCTTCTCATCAACATCAAAGTATGAACCCTAGATTCAACATTTATTCTTTTTAACATTGCTTGGGGGTCTTCATAATAAACTATTGTAAGAATATTTTTATGAAGCTAGTAGAAATAATTCCAAGAAATTTCTTCATAAACATGTCATAACATGATATTGACACTTTGAAATTCCATCAAATCTTTTTATCCTCCATTTTTTTTTTTTTTTGTTTAGGTTATTCTAATAAAGCATTTGTTTGTAGAGAAAAATAGACTCTTATAGCTAAAAATATCTTCTCATGGCTCTAAATAGATGCTCTGCAAATAAATATTATGTAATGAAATTCTTTTAGCAATGTGTGAAACTCCATGAATAAATCTTCTATTTTGTCCCCATGATAATAATTTCAAAAATTGAGCACATGTTATGGAATTGTGTTTTTGAATTTTTGTCATTCTAAAGTCTTGCACATACTTCTACTTCTTGGCTAAACATAACACTTCATAGTCTCAAATAGCTATTCACTTTTAGCTCTATCTAATACACTTGGAAGTCCTTAAGATAATTGAATTAATATTCTCTTTTATACATTTTCCCCTTTCTTTTTTCTTTTTAAAAATCATACAAGTTGTTCAAATGACATGTACAAGGCATCCATATGACTTCAACATGTTCTAGGAGCTCCAACTTCATCTTAGATGTGATATTCTCCTCCATCTTCAATGCTACATTATATTAGTGAAAAGACATTAGATCCTACATTATTACAGTCAAAATATATTAGGCTTTGTTTTATGGTGATTATAGCTATTAAAGTTAACATGCTACTGAATTTTTCATCTTCCATACAATCATAATTGAATGAATATTCTCTTTTATACATTTTCCCCACTCTTTTTTCTTTTTAAAAATCATGCAAGTTGTTCAAATGACCTATATAAGACATCCAAATGACTTCAACATGTTTTGGGAGCTCCAGCTTCATCTTTGATGTGATCTTCTCCATATTCAATGCTCTATTATATTAGTCAAAAAACATTAGATCCTACATTATTATAGTCAAAATATAGTAGGATTTGTTTTAATGGTGATTATAGCCATTAAAGTTGATGTGCCACTAAATTTTTCATCTTCCATGCAATCATCCAAATTTTTTGTTCAAAAACTATTAATGAATTTGTTTTAATGGCAGTTATGGTCACTAAAGTTGATTATGAAGGAAAACTCCCTCTTCCAAATTCTTTTAATCCTTCTCCATTATAAATAAGTGTCATTTAAGGCTTAATCCATAACTCAAAAAAAGTCCTCCTAGTCATATGAGTAGTAAGCTAAAGTGTGCATAAGGAGTCTTTAAAGTCTAAGAGTTTGGGAAAACACTTAAAGAAGCTCAAATTTTGACTTTGTTTATTATGATTCCATCTGAAGAATACAAACAAGATCCAAAAGTTTTGATTTCCTTTTCATTTCTAGATTTTAGTTTAATTTCACTGAGATTTTCTTCAATTCATGTGATATTAATATTATTCATATCATTCTTACAAGATTTATAGAGATTTCGATCTTTTTAGAGCCAAGCATCCACACTTCATTCATCAATCAAAGATAGAAGAAGGCAATTGCCATGGAATTACAACTTGCACAAGAGTCATTTGGATGACATGTTGCTCCCATCCAAACTGCTTAACTTTAAGCTATGTTCATGGATAAGGGAGGGGAGTCATCTACATCCCCCTACCAACCTATCTAAACAACTCACTCTAAGTGTACTACTTTACACTTTTTTTTTTTTCTTAACAATTCACTTCTTTCATTACTTTCTTTATAGAGCTATTATTGTTCATATACACTATCTAAAACTTGAAGAAGTTAGGGATACTCTCCTTAGGCACCAATCTTGCAAGTGTGACAAATATGAAGTCCTTCTCTAATAAGACAATGGTTCAATAATATAAATTGCCACCATTTTGAGTCATTGATCAAGGAAGGCTACGACTATTCCACCTAGACCTATCATTACCATTTTCCATTGTGAGTAAAGTCATTCTCAGTACCTAATGTGATTAGTTATGTGTCTAACAATTGAAGGAAGGTTTATCTATTCTAAGGGAAAGTTGTTTGTCCCTCAACACTATTTGAATATTTTCTTGACACATTTCTTTCATTGCATTTACACCATGGCCAAGGCATAAAGTGATAAGTGTTAGTAGTGACTTTATTAGATAGAAGGATATGCTAATCTAAACTAATGAACAATCTCCTAGTGTTTTTTGTCTATACAACAGTTGAGCTAATAAAGAACTTCTAAAAATATCATTTGCTTACTATGATGTTTGAGAGATGGAGTCAACAATATAGGAGAATTAGGGTTAGAGCAAGCCGAGTGAAGTATAATGAATTATCGAGTTGCTACGTCCTTACAAAAAGAGATGCTATTATCTCCATTCCAAGTTAGATAGACATTACTGCTTTTGAGAGTCTCTTCTAATGCCAAATGAGGAGATCTTCCATAAAAATATTACTGCATCTAAAAGTGTGTTTTAATGTCAATTGAGGAGATTTCCCATTGTGTCCTAATTCCACACAAAAGCCAAGTACTAGAAATAAAAATGTTATGGCAACACTTCATTAGAAATCATCACTTATGCTGTAGCATCACACAAAAGCATCATGTAAAATGATTGTTGCATAACAAGCATCAAGCTAAGTTGTTACATATAACAAGCACTACATGAAGATAACATATAATAGACATTGCTATAGTATTGTCAACTTGCTAAAACTTCTCATTACTTTCTTAACTTTTGCACTGAGTCAGCAACACTCTTGTTGTAATGAAGTTTGAAGTAATACATTAAAGAAACATGAGAGCTCTTGGCACAATAAAGGTCAATATCACACACCATGGAAACATGAGAGCATACTTTCTCAATTGATTATATTCGTACAAAATCTTATTAGAACTCATCATGTTGAAGTTGAAAACTCTTGATGCTTCTCTTCTCCTATTTGATAGCTCATTGTGATGGGAATGAGCCAGCAACTCCTTATGTAGTTACTACTTCAAAAGAGAAAATTCTTGTCTCATTGTCTCTATTTGCTCCCACTTATTTATGCTACTTAAGGAGTGTCTAGAAGTATTCCTCATTGTCAATTGCCATTTAGGCTAAAGAGTAGCTAGATCACCATGTCATCTTGAAGCCTAATAATAAGATTAAGAGAAGATTGAAACCCTTTAAAAGATATCTTAGGCCATGGATGTGGATATGAAGAAGATCATAGGTAAGAGACATTAAAGCTAATGTCAAACCTTTGCTCACAAAATGTGTTTATTGTGTATTCTATGATGTAATTGATTCAAAGTTGATGAAAGTTCTTCGACTTTTTTGCAATCATTTTGTGTTATTTTTCCTTATTCAATTTTTGTTATCACTAAAGATTCACATGCTTAGGAGGCAATGCTACAACTAATTAACCATGAAATCATAATACTGCATAGATTCTTAGAAGTATTATAGCTAAATAGCCGTACAAGTTGTCAACCTAAGGAAGTTGACCAAAGGCAGTTTCACCTAAAAGGATGTCTAGAAGAGAAACATGAAAGATTGGCCAAGTAGTCAACCAACCATGGTCTTTTGAGTGAAAAATAAACCAAGCTTCGATGTGTTCATGAAAGGTATGGATTATAATTCATCTTTTAGTGCTTACATTAATTGCTTTTATTCTTATTTAGCCATTTAAACTCTATTTTAAACATTAATCTTCTCTTCTTTTTATTGTAGAAGTTTCCTTTTATATTAAAAGTATGGGATTCCAAATAAAATAAAGATTCACAAATATTAATAGAAATTCTTAGTAATGTAAAATATGTTAAATACTTACCTTAAAAAAAATTTAAATAAGACTCTGTATGTCATAAATAATGAATAAATAGCAAATTATAAGTTCATGAGCTAAAATAATAAACTAAAGATTTTAAGTATATAATTATGTTCAATTAATTAAATATAATGTACTTATTAAGTTTCATGTATGACTAAAGGTTTGTTATTATATGTGTTGTATGAACTAAGATTTCCCTCATTTTTCTTTGTACCAACCCTACCATTGAGACTTACCCAACCCAAAAGTAGAAGTTCATCTCTCTCTCGTCACTTTTAGAAACTCATATATAACTCAGTTGGCCTTCTCTCTTTAATCTCCTTTCTCAATTGTCACTTAGTGGAATTTTTTTTTTTTCAAAAATAATTTTAAAATGTTTAGGAATAAGAATTAAGATTCTTTGAGGATTTTCCTTAAATGAACTAAATGAAGAAAAACGTAAATCTGGCCATTTTTCAAAGAAATAAAAATAACCTATAAACTAAAGTTTTATTAAAAGAGATAGAGAGAGAGAGAGAGAGAGAGAGAACTATGTTGATTTTGTAGACACCTCCGAGACAACCATTAAAAGGTTAAGAAAAATTTTTTTATGAAAATAATAATAAAAACAAAGCATTTTCCCTACATTTATCATGTTTTTCATGTTTTTGTATCCTTTAGGAAAAAAATAATAAAAGCTAAGGCTCAATAGTTAGTTTTTTTTTTTATTATTTCTACATGGTGACTTGATCTTAATAAATTAACCCTCAAATATGGAATTCTTGGTTAAAATTTCTTGAAAATTATTTTTAGGAAAATTTGTGGACTAGTAACCTAATGAAGGTTTTTATAAAAAAAAAAAAAGAAAAAGAAAAAGAAAACCCTAGTTATACTTTTTAACAGTTTTCACTAGTTGGCAACTCCAATTGATTTTTCTAAAATATTTTTTAGATATTTTTCAAAGAAAAATGTTTTCTTTAATTTAATATCGAGTAATTTATATTAAGTGAGCTGGGTTTAATGTACGTTAAGTTAAAGAAAATCAAAATAGAGCTCCGAACTACATAAAGACAAAATGAAGGAAGTGTAGAAGATCTGATGAAGAACTTTAACAAAAAGTTTGACATAAGAATAAGTAACCAAGAAGCCTATGTGCAAAACTTTGAGAAATGATGAAACGAATAAGTAAGAATTTGCTCAAGAGACCTCAAGGAGCCTTACTAAGTAAAACTAAGAGAAATCATAAAGATCAAGCTAACTCATCTCAAGAGAATGAAAAAAAGGCCAATATAGGATAGAATGAAAGATGTTATAGCGGGAAATATGTTCCTAGAGGTAAGAACAGCACTAGTGAGGAGCCTAAGGAAGAAGAATTTAAGTCAATGAAGGAACAAATGTAGAGGAAAGATGAAGGGGCATTAATTACTGAATATCAAGGTGATTCAAGTGAGGAAATTGAGAAAGGATTTAAAACTATAAAAGAAATTAAAGAGGAAGAACCAAATGTTGATTCAGTTTACAACTTAGTAGCAAATGAGAGGAGGGATGAAATGGTTGAAGAAGAAGATCCATGTAAGTATGAAGAATTAGAGAAAGGAGTTAAAAAAAAAAAAAAAAAAAAAAGGACCTTAGTGAATGTAGGTGGATGGAAAATCATGAAGTTAAAAAGGAAGATCCCAATGAAATTAAAGAAGATAATGAAGATAGTGAGATAGAAAAAGAGAAAAATTGAGATTTATGAGAAACTAAGTGGTCATCTCTTTAAAATTGTGAAGATGAAAAATCAGAGAAAGCTGTTCCAGGTCTTCAGTATGGACTATTCACAGTGCCAAGCACCACCATAGATCGATATTTCCTAAAAGTTTCCTTAGACATAAGTGCATCAGATAACTTCATATTTAGTAAGCTTATGGGAGAGTAGGAACTAGGTGAATATTTAAAAGAATCTCCATATTACGTCAAAGAACTATTGACATATCATTAAGAACACCACTTAAGGAGATTTGGTTCCTTTTGTTAAGGGTTGTAAATTGTCACTTTCCCTAATGAACACATCAGGTGAGGATCAGTCTCTAGTATTTGGGAGATTATTCTTTGCCACTATAGGAGCAGTAATCGATGCTAGAGATAGAATTGTCATTTTGAGGGATGGAGAGAAAAGAGTGACACTCTAAGCTAAGGAACAAATTAAGCAAGTAAGAAAGGAAGATAAATGATTAGATCTAGACGTAAAACTTAAAAAAGAGATACATGCTAGGAAGTGATATGCTATAAGAGCCAATAAGTGTGGAAATAATAAGGTAGATCTAACTAGGGCTGCAAGTGAGTCAATCGCACTCGCAACGTACTCGAGTTTGACTCAATTTTAACTCAATCGAGTCAAGCTCGAGTTCAAGCTACCTAAATAGCATTCGAACTCAAGCTCCAGTTTTAAAATACTCAATTCAATCAGCTCGAGAGCTTAATCGAGCTTTTCATATATTAAAATAAATATTATAATAAAAATAATTATTTTCCCTTGTTCAAGGTTATTTTTGTACCTTGATTCTTTTTCTAATCCAATGGTCCACCTTTATTATACATTAAGACAAAGTCAACTTAAAAACCTATTCATTCCTAATTCTTGTATGCAGCCACAAGCAATAACAATTAATAACAAAAGACAAAGACTAATCATACCATATAGACTATCAAAGGTCACACCTTTTTCTCTTTGTACATACAGACTTCAAATGTCACAACTTTTTGCCTTTGTACGCATCTATAGTCATTACAATTGGTGGGTTTTTTACTTTTGTTGGAATCTTTGATCTTTTTTCTTTGTTTTTTGACTATGTTTCTTTTTGTACATGCAAACTTCAAAGGCCATGCCTTTTTGTCTTTGTAAGCGTCCATAACCTTTACAATGAGTTTTGTCAAAATCTTTGAATTTTTTTTCTTTGTTTATTGACTATTTCATGATGTATAATTTTTGTAAGCATCTAATCTCATTTATTTCTACAATTACATGATGAATGATTTTCAGGTATACATATCTATCATTTTTTCACCTCTTATCCAAAATTCTCACTTAACAACATTACTTCTCAATTCACTTTCTTCTTCTTATTCTTTGCTAAGTTTTTATTTGTCTGCTATCATGTATTAAGGAAGAAGATATTATTAGATGGGTTTTTTTCTTTTCATTTAGAGGGTTGTTGATATATAATATGTTTAGATATGCAAATATTATGAACCCAAGGTTACATTAAATTATTATTATTATAATATTTTTTTTTTTACTTATTCATCACATTATTTAGGGATTTTCTTAACTGGAACTAGCAATTTACTAATCACTATTACGTATTTTGGTTTAGCTAAAGACAAAATTGAAGAAGAAAAAGAAGATAGAGAATAATAATAATAATAATAATAGTACTCACCCAGATGAAAAAAAATGTAAAAAAAAATTACAAAATTGTTGTTCCTAAGAAAACATTCCCTAGAATATGGCAAATGAATTCGCCTATTTAAGAGGCGATTTCCATGGGCATAACTCCATCCCCGACCCCTCCTCCCTCCATTCTGCATGTATACATTGTTTTTCATCTTTCTCTCTCTCTTAAACCATCTCGAGACTTTCTCAACCAAATCCATCATTAAGATCCATTTTTTTGTGAATCAGTCATATAATCAGAGTAGTAGTGTGGTGTAAATCTCAATTGTGGGAAGATTTTTTGAAATAGGGAGACAATTTGGGCAATATCATCACTTTCTCTCTCTAGACATCTATATAGGAAAAGGTATTGTTTTTTTCTCATTTTGATCCGTTTTAAGCACATGTTAGAAGAAATAGTGTTTTTACTCAATGCATTATGATACATTGTTGTCTACTAGCATTTTTTAAACAAGTTAAAACGTTCATCTTTTCTCTAACATATAAGTGAATTGAATATTTTTCTACACTCCATTATCTATAAGCTTAGCTATTTTTTGTATAAATTTGTGCTCGTTAACCAATTATATATATGCGTGTGAAAAAAAATTTTTATAACATTGTCTTTTTAAATTTTTCTTTTTTTTTTTCCCAGAACTTTGTGTTTGTTATTTAGTATAGTTTATATGTACGTATATATAGTTTTTCTCTGCATAAATTTGTCTTCGTTACTATATTATATGTACACATATGTATTGGTAATACATATAAAAATAATTATTGTTGAGGGGTGTGGAGAACGAACTGGCTTTCGAGGTGGTGTAACTTCTTTATTTGTTTTAATTAGAGTAAGTACTGATTGTAGTATCGTTCAGAGATTATGATAGTGAAATCAAATTAGGTGATGTGTTCATGAACTCGAGTAGTGTTTATGTTAGTATAAGATAGTATTTTTATATTCAAATGCTGAAGTTTATGAAGTTGATGTGGCAAACAAGTGTACAATGGATAATATGAGGTTGGTTTGTTATATTGATGGAAATATTGTAGAAGGAGATGATGGGGTATAGTATGATAAGCGGCCAAGAATAGTAGTTAGAGTTCCATTTGGGGCCGTGTATGACCAGTTATTTGGATTGATATGTAATTAGCTTCTAGTTGACATGATGACAATAGTCACATGTCTTGTGAACCTAATGTATTGATCACCAGTGAGTCTAATAAAAATACTGATGTAGAGAATGAACTGGCTTATAAGGACATTGATGAAGATTCTGATGATACAGATTATAATGTTGATGTTGGTCTAAGTAAATGCTGGTTGCAGGAAGTAGAAGAAGCACAAGGGTCATGTAGACAAAACAATTGGAGGCATAGGTTAGCTATAAGTATAGATACAGTTGGGATGTCGGAACCCGTGCCTTTCTATACGACAAGTGTTGGGGATGGACTAATGCCATATGAAGATAGTATAAACGATGGTGATTGGAGTTTCAATGATGAATTGAAGGTAGGGGTGTGGTTCGAAAATAAAAAATATCTACATATAGCTATGAGGCTACATCATGCTATGAACCACCACAACTTCATCGTAAAGGAGTGTGAACCTACATTATGGTCTATCAAATGCATTGATTGGGAAAAGGAATGCACGTAGAGACTCAAAGCTTATAAGAAACAACATGCTGGATGCTTTATGATAACTAGGTTTGTAGGTTCATACACATACCTCAATCCTACTATAAGTTAGGACTACTCAAAATTGGATTCAAACACCCTATCCTACTTTTGATAAAGGATGTTCAAGAGTTACCGAGTGTTAAGGTAAGACATTTGCAAGTGACTATTTGCAAACAATACGATTATACAGTGCACATAAAGAGAATCAGGGAAGCAAAGCATAAAGTTATTGAACAGGTTTACAGTAGGTAGGAGGAATCATATGTGGTGTTCCCACATCTACTAAATGTGATCCGAAAGGCTAATCCTAGTACTATGGTAAAGTAGAAATGGCAAGACAATGATACTATTGCACACGTGTTCTTCAATAGAGTCTTCTAGGCATTCAGTCTATGCATTGAGGCCTTCATACGTTGTAGGCCTATCATTACGATCGATGGAACATTCCTTTAAGGAAGTACAAACATAAACTATTGATTGCAACTGGAGTTGATTGTCAGAATCACATAGTCCCACTGGGTTTTGCCCTAGTAGATGAGGAATGTCGAGATAGTTGGAGTTGGTTCCTAACGTGTGTGCTTATGCACATTATAAAAGATTGTACTAATATATGTTTAATTTTGAACCATCATGCTAGTATCTAGTCTGCAAAATAGGGCGATAATGCAATGTGGCCCAAAGGTTGTATTGGTAGTGGTGTATCCAATACGTCACTAGTAACTTCAACACTCAGGCTAAGAACAAAGACTACAAAGAGCTGATAAAGAAGGCTACTTACCAGTTGCAACCTTGAAAGTGCCACACCTACTATAACGAGGCTAAGACAATGAGCCCCTATACTAGAGTTTACTTTAGAGGCCTACATCCTAAAATGTAAATAGTGGAATACAACAACGAAGCTTGGTTTGGTCAGGGGATGACCAACATTGTCGAAAGTTATAACAATGTTTTGCAAGATGCTAGGAACTTGCTCATTACGACACTACTTAAGAAAACTTTGTACAACTACAATGACTATTTCAACAAATAGAGGATCAAGTTAGTAGAGCTAATGGGCATTAGCAAAGTACTGACTAAATATGTGGAAAGAAAGTTTGGCAAGTGGTGCAAAGTGGCAAGCACTCACCATATCATGATTTTTTACTACAATGAGAAAAATATTCGAGGTCATCACTGTGCCACGACCTACGTCACACAAGCAGAAAGGAGAGAACAACCATACAGTCACACTTAGGACTTGATGGTGTACATGCAATAAATGGCAAACATATAATATTCCATGCTACCATGCTATAGCTATTATGGGAAAAATGAGCATGTACTATGCTGTACATATTGGACATTGGTACGCAATGTAAAATTAGCTACATATATATATGCATTCCTTCATGCCATATGCCAATAAGACCAATTGGTCTTATCTTGATATTCTTGCATGGCATCCAATTTAAACCTCAAATAGGGTTAGGAATCCAAGTAGGTCACAAAAGAAACGATTCCAAAATGAAATGGACATCTAAGAAGGAGCATTGACTTAAACATATGGACTATACGGTGGCAATGGACATAATAGGAGAAGATGTTTGCAGTGAAGAAGACAATCAATGTCAAGTTGAGCCACTGGTACTTGACTTAGTGAAAATAAAAAACTACGATAATATTGATTGATGATATATATGGAAACATGTTTAAGAAATTTTCATTTTTGCTAATGTTTTTATTTTCCTTTATGAGTGTGATGGTAAGCTTATTATTATTTTTTTTTTCTTTTTGTACTTATAAGGGCAGATGGATCCAAGACTGGCCAATAGGTTAATACTTCACTTACAACCATCCCAAAGGTCTGAGCTGGTGTAGGGTGGCCAAGTACGAAAAAGCAAATTGAAAACATACTTATGATATGTTCAATTCATATAATGCCTCTAAGATTAGTTCTTCTTCCTTGGTTACAAAAGAACTACTGACTCAAGTGTCATAAACATGAGGTGATATTTAGGCATCGGGATGGTGAGGAGATCTTAATAGATCAATGCATGATCCTATATTTAGAGCAGTCTAGCTTCATTGGTGCACAACAAGTTTCCTTCATACAGTTAGATTGACACTTAAGTACCGCCCTAGATAAGTAATAGAGGGAGGAGACACATACATTTCACTTCCATACCGACGAGATGACTATGACTCTACAAGATATATCTTTGCTCATTGGTCTACTAACCGATGGTGATGCAGTTACAAGGATGATGACATCTATTGGGTGGGCTGAATTATGTTACTGCCTACTAAGAATTCGCCCACTAGAGAGTGCCATGAAGGGTGCATGATTGAAATTGTCCTGGTTAAAGGACAATTTCATTGATTTGCATTTTGATGTAGACGACCTTATGGTGCAGCGCTATACGAGGGCACATATCATGCAATTGATCAGGGGTATGCTATTCTCAGACAAGTCTAATAATGTTGTACACTTTAGGTTCCTCCCTCTCCTATTGGACCTCACCATGGCCAAGAGATACGCTTGGAGAGCAACTTGTTTGGCGTAGCTGTAACGCCAGTTATGCCTTGCTTCTAGGATGGAAGCAGGAGAGATTAGTAGTCTATTGGTGATTCTTCAGATGTAGGCATGGGAGCATTTTCC
Source organism: Lumnitzera littorea (assembly GCA_024138015.1). Classification (NCBI taxonomy): domain Eukaryota; kingdom Viridiplantae; phylum Streptophyta; class Magnoliopsida; order Myrtales; family Combretaceae; genus Lumnitzera; species Lumnitzera littorea. The sequence continues at coordinate 46,070,544 of JAMXBB010000009.1, forward strand.
ACACATCGCACCTTTATGCCTCACTTCTAGAATGGAAGCAGGAGAGATTAGCATTCTATTGATGATTCTTCAGGTATGGGTATGGGAGCATTTTTCACACATCGCCCCTTTACGCCGCTAGATTACATCAGTTGTCAACAATTAACCACTTATGAGTTGATGGGGGGTAGAGTTTAACGTTACTAAGCAACCCACGAATGTGGTTAAACAATATAGAGATGCATTTGATCAATAGCATCTAGAGTAGGTTTGTGTTTAGCAAAATTGGCTTCATTCAGTAAGTCTTACTTTTTTTCAACCTCATTATTGATCATTGCTTCAGGTTGTTTAGATTCCTTACGATCACAAGGATGTTGCCAGACTTCCCACTTATTGTCGAGATAGAAGTGATGTGTGGCTAGCCTATGTCTCGCTTACATGCTTCCATATTGTTAAGATGTACTATCCCAACTGCGTGACTCGCTAGTTTAGCAAGATGCAAAAGATCCCAACCCACCTTAACATCAGATGGATGCTACATGAAATCGACCTAAAGGGCAAGACTAAGATCAATTAGGCGACAAGGCATATAGATTAGATAGCACATTAGGAGGATCAACGAAACTGGAGAATGTAGGTCCAACTACCACCCGGTGCACATCTTGATTATGTCCCTAGTACCTACAAGTTACTCATAGATACATCGACTGGTTAAGGGCCTCGTGGATGTATATGGTACGTACACTTGCTATTTCAATTACACATTTGTTTTTATAGTTATATGCTACTCAAACTTTCATGTTCGGATTACAAGCAAACCTCATACATAGATTGCTACATATGTCATACTAGGACATTATATCTAAGTAGTACAGGGTTGATTACCTCATCTAGGGGATAATTAGGGTCTACCTAAGCAACCCACTTGCACCCGATCCTGATGTAGATGAAGACAACTCCCTTTCAAATGAGCCACAGCGAGAAAGGGGCCATCAAGGACATGGTCATCATTGAGTAAGAGACCGGGGACGTAGATAGGCCAACATTCAAATTCGAGACAATGCTTTTCCCCTACATTACTCGCCGCAAGCATCTTCAAGATTGCCAGGATCTGAGTACCACAAACCATTCATCAGGGAGAGCTCTAGGGATCATATGTACTACACCCTTGTTGTGGGAGAGACCTCCGATAGTCAAGTCTATACTCTCCTTGTACCATTGAGGAGGCTAGTTAGAGATCCTCATCACAATATAAGCAAGGGAGTCACACAGATGTACCTTACTCTAATCCCCATGCATGCATCATTTTCGAGTGCTTATAGTCAGGATGAAGCATAGATCACCCAGTTAGATATGGACTAGATGGTTCTGCCCCAGGCCAATGTGAATCCCTAGGATGTTGGCCTACTTGCGCAATGATGGCACAAATGTCATTAGCTTTGCATATTTCACTTTCAAGTTTTTTTTTATCCCTTATTTTTGAAACATTATGTAGCTATTTGAAAGTGTAATGACATTTTCCATAATGCTTTAATACCTTCATAATATCAAACTATTAACATGTTTGAAAGTGCATCTCGGGGATGCAAATTTAGGTTAGAATTGGCGATTTTGGATTAACATAAATTTATAGCACTAATCCATATCGCAATATCAATTCATATAGATATAGAACAAAAATGTTCTCTATTGATTCAAGGCGTATATCTGTGATAGAGAAAAAGGACAAAACCGAATATCTCACATCATATAATCGAGTAGAATTCGATTTGTGCTATATTAATTAATTTAAAATATGATTTTGTGTTGAGCCAAGAATAGGAGGTTTTATGTAATGTAATGGTTAGTAGGACGGGTAGTTTGGAGTACAAAATTGCCTCATTATGAAACAAAATCGCCTGTTGGAGAGGTAAAAACAAATTATCCAAATTAACATTTATTTTCAACTAAAATCATGTGTTTGGGTGTTGATTGCGTTTTCAACCAAAATCGCTTATTTCAACCAAAATCGCTTATTATAATTTGAAACAAAATGGGTTGAACCAAAATCACCGTTGTGAACCAAAATCCCCTCTTCAAGAGATAATTTTATCTGCCATATTCGTGGGACTATTTTCTTGAGAATGAAAATTTTACAATTTTTATTTTCCCTTTCCACTTTCCTCTCTATACCAATCTACAATAAGAAGCTTCACAAATTTTCTTAATTCATCTAATGGGATTTGGATCCTAAGATGGTGTATAATGAAATGATTGTCGATTTGGTTATTTTTAGAATGGATAATCTAGAAACAATGGTTTAATGATTGGTCGAAAGATAATTTTCATTCGATTTTCTTTTTTTACAAATATAAAATTGACAATAATTATTGGAAGTAAAAAAACTATATTTACAAGGACATCTTAGATATTTTTATTTCATGACAGATGTTGATGTAGATGTCTACGTTTTGTGGGGTCTTATTTAGAGCTTCTAAACTTCATAAAAAATTTTAAAAAATAAGAAAAAGATTATTGAAGAAAACCGAAAACAGATTGTCTATCTTATCTTCTTTATTTTCAACCTTACAAGTTACATCTTATTAAATTTTATTCACTTTCATTGACTTTAAAACGTACGCAATCACTCGAATGTTTCTATATGAAATCCTATTTGTGATTTGTGATAATACAATTCAAAACTTTTGACGATTTTTGAGCCAATGGTTTGTAGACTAATATTTATGGAGATAGCAATTGCTAAAGTTTTATTGGACACTCTCTTGGCCTGCTTTATGATGAATCCTAAACTCTTTCGAATGGGAAATATTTTAGATAAATATAAAATTTCCCATGAAGCAATTGTGGCGATCTATGGTGTGTAATGATCATGCTTGGTCTATTGCAAAATGTTGATGCCACAAATTGAAAAAGATGATTCTTATGTATTTGTTGGTTCATTCTCTACGGCCATTAAAATGAAAAAGCACCCTAATGCTTTTTCTATTTTCACTTCCAGTAGCATTTGGAATATATCAACTCAATAGTAGAATGAAATTTTTAAATTGGAAAAGAGAAAGTGCATTCTTAATTAGAAGAATGAAATATATATATATATATATATATATATATATTGACCTTTACTCTAGTTAATGCAAAATGGGAATCAATCAGAAATAATTTTCCTCCTCCGTGTGTAATGATGCACTTGCACAATGTTCAAAATCACAAGGTTAATTAATTTCTACACATCTTACATCCACTATATTATCTGCATATTGCCTGATCTATTGTTATGATATTATAATATATGTATAATAGTTTGCGTATTGAGTGTTTTTATTAGAACTCACTGTTAATTATACAGTTATTTTTTTCTTTTGAGGATTACAATAATGTCTTCCATACTGGATGCCGCTGGTACTTCCATTCAAGGAGAACATCAATTGCCAGCCGATGAAGTAGTTATGGATAAGCCAGCTTCTAAGAATGACAACTTAAATCTTAATGCTTTAAATCCCAATGTAGAAATTGATGAAGAGTATCATGACAAAACTCAGTTTCATGGAAAGTAAAGGTCTAAAACTTCAATAGTATGGTCGAAGTTTAAGGAACTAACTCTTTCTAGTGACACAAAGAGGTCTAGATGCTCACATTGCAAGAAGAGGCTCAAAATTGTCATAAATAAGAGCACTAATGAGTTTAAATGTCATTTGAGTACATGTGTGAAAAGAATGATATTTCTAAATCAACAATATAGGCTCAATTTTTTTCTAGCTAGTTTAAGTAAAGAGACACAAGAAATGACCCTTGCTATAGTAAATGTTAAATTTGACATGGAAAAAAATGAGAGAAATCTCTACTCACTAGATTTTGATGCATGAACACCCATTTTCTATTGTAGAAGACGAGGGTTTTAATATGATGCAAAGACTATGAATGCTTGAATGGGAAAAAATTCCATGTAGCACTTTCAAAAAGGATTTCATTCAAGTGTATGAAATGGAGAAGAAAAAATTGCATGTGATGCTTAAGGCTATTAAGAAAATGACTTTGACAATTGACTTATGAAACTCAAAAAATCAAAAGATAGAATATATGGTGTTGACTGGTTATTTTGTTGATGATGATAGGAAGTTACAAAAATGTATGCTTAATTTTGTCCATATACCCCCTTCTCGTCGTGGAATTTATTTTGTTGATTCTATTTATAAATGTTTGAAAAAGTGAGGAATTGAAAATAAGGTGCAATCCATATCAGTTAACAATGCATTAAATAATGATTTAACAATAAAATCATTGAAGGATTCTTTTTCTAAACATAATGACTACTTTCTCAAGAGAAATTATTCCATGTTGGATGTTGTGCTCACATCTTGAATCTTATGGTTCAAGATGGTCTCTCAGATATTAAGGAAATAATTAAGAATGTGCAAAAGAGTATTACTTATATTAATCAATCTGAGGTTCGACTTCAAGTTTTTTCTGAGATTGTGCAACAGCTATAATTGCCTAGAAGGAAACTAATTCTCCATTATAAGATACATTGGAACTCAACATATGAGATGTTGTCTATTGCTTTGAAATTCAAAGGAGTATTCCCTAGATTTGTGAAAAGAGACCCACATTACTAGTCTTATCCAAGTTTAGATGATTAGGAGAAAAAAATGAGAAAGTTTATAAGGTACTATATGTTTTTAGTTCTGCTACAAATATTATTTATAGTAGTTGATGATGATGGTTTTATTCGGGTAATGATTAAGAAAATGAAAAGTAAGTTTGATAAGTATTGGGGGAAGTGCGATTTATTAATGCCTATAGCTAGTGTGTTGGATCCTCGATGCAAAATGAGAGGTGTTGAGTTTTGCTTTCCTCATATTTATCCTAAACAAGAGGCATGGGAAAATATTGGGAGATTTTGAAAAGCTTTATATGATATTTATGGGGATTATGTAAAGGAGCATAACTCTATTAATGAAAAAACTTATGGTGATACTTGATCAAAGAATCATGCTCCTTCCCTATATCATGAGAATCAGTTTGGTTTGGGAGAATTTACTCAGTTTGTAAAAAGTGTTGAGATAGTGCTGCCAGAGAAGTTAGACCTAAACAATTACTTTCAGGAAGGGTGTTATATTTTAAAAGGAGACGTAAGAGAATTTGATGTTTTAGAATGGTGGAAGGTGAATCATATGAAGTATCATATTATATCCCAAATGGTATATGATATCTTGGCTATTCCCATTACAACAGTAGCTTCATAAGCCACTTTTAGTGCTAGTAGTAGGGTTATTGACACTTATCGCACCTCATTGTCTCTAAATACAGTTCAAGTAATGCTTTAAGGTGTTGATTGGCATTGTAATCTTCATAGAGTAAAGAAGTATAAGGTAGCTATAATTGTTTATGCTTTTAGTAATCTTAGAATTTGTTGATATAGTCCTTTTTTTTTTCTTTTTTCTCTAAACCCATTAATGAATCGGCTTTCACGTTATTGTCTTTGCAAAATGATAAAAAAGCAATAGAGATTATCCATCTAATCACATGAGTTTCTTAAGAATTTATAAGCAATATGTTGTGTTCTATGTTCCCAAATTTATTATAGATTAAAGTGATATTGATGAAAATTATTAATTATTTGTTTTCAAAGAATACATTTTATTTATGTTCTCTAGATACTCATTTTGAAGTGGATTTGAAAGTAAGAAGTAAGAAGTATTTGTAGTTTAGTTGAAGTGCTTTTGGAAAGAGGAAACCAAAAATGTGTTGCATTTAATTTAGTTAAGAAAACTATATTTTCATAGAGGACTTTCTTTGATAATGTTGGTTACTAAGTTTGTTCAACAGTCCTTATAAGGTTGTAATAGCAATTTTAACTTGATGCATAACATTTTTTCATAATAAATAGAGCTACATCTTGCATGTAGTTGATATATTTCCTACAAGGCATATCTATCAAAGAAGATACAAATTTGTCATGTACCAATGTTTGAAAATAAAATGCTTAAACACGTTGAGTTGAAAAATAATCCATGATTGGAAATTTTACTACAAGTTATGATATTCGTCTTGGACTTTAGGTCAGTTTATTCATCTCTCTCATGCCCTCATGCTTAGACAATCTAGCTAAGTTAGGTTTTCTATACAAGTAATCAAATTTGGAATTGAAAAGCTCATGCAACCAAAAACATGTTGTACTTATTGGTTTTATCATTTGTAAGTATAAGTAAATCAATGTAAAGTTACTCTTATAAGCTTATTTGCAATAAAAATTTCTAAAGACAACCTTTTCTTGTAAGTTGTTTTTCATTTTTTTAAAAAAACTTTTATTAAGATAACCAAGTCCAATTGAGTCAAGCTCAAGCTCATTAAGTATTGTTTTGAGTCAAGTTTGAGCTTTTAAAATTAAAGCTCGATTGAGTTGGAGTTGAATTCGAGCTTTGAAATTTTCAATCGAGTCAAGTTCAAGCTTAACATTGTATCTTATCAACTCAATTTGTTTACAACCTTAGATCTTACTAGCTATAGCTAAATAAGAAAAAGGGGGAAACAATGGGTAACTAGCAAATATGCAAGCTATTCAAATGGATATTACACACCACTTGAACACATACAAACCTAATCTATAACTTTGATATGAGATACAAAGTATTAGAAGAAGGTCGTTCACCATAATCCTTGCTAAAGGGATTAATAAGAGCTAAAATGTAAGTTGAATTTGTGATGAACAAGAATAAATTACAGGAAACAAGTATAGTTAATATATTAGCAAGGAAGGTGATGATTTGCGACAAAGGCAAATTATACAGTTGATAAATTATTATCGAGGGAAATTTTCCTAAAAGAGTAAATAGTAGGTTAGAATGTACAATAATAAGGGTGAATTCATATGAATACCAAAGGGATATCCTTACAGTACTTGTACATAGTACAAGTATCAGAGGACAACTAGCATTAGTTGCTTAGGTGAGCCTCCAATGCAAGTAATAGACTAAGTTATGATACTAGCAATAGCTGTGGATGAACACACAATTGAAGGTATCACACGAACAAATGGGTTCGTACCACAAGATGACTCGAAAGAATGAATGGAGGTCAAAGGTTGAGTAAGGGTTCTAATGCATTGACATTGGATATGACACATTAATGCCTCACACAAGCTCAAGCCACACTTGATATTATGCATAAGTGCAATCGAAGGACACTTACCACTAGTCTACACTCAAATGGTCTAGATAAGAGTAAAGAAAGAGCAAATAGAAAACACTTAGCTCAAAGGAAAAGTTCTATATTCGATATTTTGGATGATGATAATGCAGCTAATACAAACATAGGATATTTATACATCTTAAGTTACTAAAAATTACTAAAAAGGATTCTTACCTATAAAGGAAAAGGGCATATTACATAAGGGTAAATCAGTACACAAATGAAAAGGAATATCCTTTATAGAAGACAATACAGTTTCAGAGAGGGGACACATGTTGGCCTCTCAATTTTGTTATCCAAGCAAATAACAAATGGAAGGCAAAGCTATCTATATCGATCTCAAGTCAGTAGCTCAACAAATCGAGAGTTTGGAGAGCACTTACTCTACAAATTGAAACTTAGGAGCTCGAGGACATCAGGTCAGCTCAATAGTTGGTAGGCCTAAGCTTAAACATCTATGAGCTAGAATTCATACAGGTTCAATGCTTAGCTCTAATGGGGGTCGGTAGTGTAAATGGGATCTCCCTCTACTCATGAAATAGTGGGCAGATTACAGTAGTTCAAGAGACATGTCAAGTCAGGTTAAGAGAACTGTTCTTCTTCTAAGGTTGATTCCCTTAAGGTAGCTCTATGTGTTAAGGAAGCAAGTCCTCAATCTTAAGATCTCATAGTTAGTCCTTGATTCCTATCATCCCCTCCAAGCTATTTGAGATTTAGGATCAAATCTTGGTTAGTTTCAAGTGGTTCATCATTGGGGAGATACAAGCTAAAGTTGGCAACGTTGATGAAATCGAAGACTCCATATCCCTCAATTAGTTCTACCTTATAAGTACTAAGGTTGATCTTCTTTTTTCAAGTTTAGAAGCAGCTTGGGTCAGATGGTCCATGACCTTTTAGTACATTGCTTGTATGGCTTCTATTCTTTCCACAACTTGTTGATCATCAAGCTGGCTAAGTTAGGAAATCTGATCTAATGGGAGATTGGAGTTGTATCCATATACAACCTTAAAGGGTGATTTTTCGATCACATTATAAGTGGTCCGTTGTAGGCAAACTTAAATATGGGCAAGCACATATCCCAATCAGATAAGTTTCTTCCAACTACAACTCGTAACTAGGTCCTATTGACAACCTTGGTTTGTCCATCGATTTGTAGGTGGCAAGATGTACTAAATAATAGCTTAGTCCCTAGTTGCTCCCAAAGAGTTTTCCAAAAATGGCTTAAGAATTTGGGGCCCCGATAAGATACTATGGTTCTAGGCACTCCATATAGCTTGATCACTTCTTGCAAAAAAAGAAAAGAGATAACCGAAGCATCATTAGATTGATTACATGGCACAAAGTGAACCATCTTATTGAAGTAGTCTACGACCACCATGATGGAGTCCTTCCCTCGTGACATCCTTAGCAAACCCAACATAAAATCCATACTCAGTTCAAACTATGGTTTAGTCAAGATAGGCAATGGCAAATAAGGTCCTTGCTTAGGTCAGCTTTTTGCTCTTCAATAAGTACCACATTTTTCTAACACTAACTACATGTATGTCATCATCCAAAGTCAAAAGAATGCCAAACAGTCCTCCTCCATATACCTCGTGTGCTAATAATTCTCTTTTATAACAAGTTAGGATACACAACTTTCCCTTTCTCGACAAGTATCCATCCTCACTATGATAATCATCAATAGCTTAGCCATCTTTGCATCAATTATGTAGTCCAAGAAAATAACGGATGTTAGGTAAGGCTGAATAGGTTAGTCTCAAGTCAACAACTCAACAAATCAGGAGTTTGGGGAGTGCTTAGTCTACAAGTCGAAACTTGGGAGCTGGGGGTCATTAGGTCTACTTAGTTTTGGGTACGCTTGAGCTCGAACGTCTATTAGTTCTAATTCATGCAAGTCCATTACTCGACTCTAATGGCGGTCGGTAATGTAAATGGAATCTCCCTTTACCAGTGAAATAGTGAGCAAATTGGGTTAGTTCAAGAGACATATTAGGTTAGCTCGAGAGAACTATTCTTCTTCAAGGGTTAATTCCCTCAGGGCAGCTCTACATGCTAAGGAAGTGAGTCCTCGAGCTCAAGATCTCATAATTGGCCCTTTATTCCTATTAGGTTAGGTCTTAGTGCAGCTTAGTAAAGTACCCAGGTAGATCGGCTTGTAACAATGGCAACTTAGTGGTGGCTTGGATAAGTCACTCTCTTAGTAAACTAAGATCAAGTTGGTTACTTTTCTATATAGGCTTCAATTTTACATAACTCAAGTACAAGTTGGCATCAGGGAAGGTCAATAATTGGGCATATAAGTCAACAAACGATGTAGAAGGCTTAGAAACACAATTGTCAAGCTATTAGCTAAGCTTGCCGAGCTATTGCTACACTCATCAAGTCAAGATGAGTATGATTTTTTAAGCTGCAACATGGAGTAAGGTTTAGAACAACCGAGGCAAGGTAGATTGCATTGTAGGGCAGACTCTTTGGACTTAGACGAAGTGAGAGAATCTACTATACCATACTCTCTAATCCTCTGGCTCTAGCTTAGGTAGTTAGCCCAAGAGGCCAATCTCTATCAGGAAGAGAGATTTAGGAGCTAAGAGTAGTGGATGGGGTATTGTGACTAAGGAACCCTAGGTCATGAATGATACCCCTCCGTGAGGGATGTAGGAAAGCTAAGTTGAAAACTTAAAAATGAGCACTTAGCGAAGCTTAGCCCAACCTGAGTTTACATTAATATTCGCTATGTTTAGTTTATGTTGAGTTTTCTAATCAAGAGCTACTTTTGGTTAATGTTTTCTTTACTTTATGCAGGTGTCGTATGCGTCAATAAAAAAAAGGAGGAAACTAGTGCACAAGAAACCCATTCCTCATGAAGAAACAAAAGGGAATGAAGATGCGTAAGACTCATTACACCCTTAGGGAGGGGATGGGGTTGAAGTTCTTACCCTTCCTCTTTTACTTTTTTGTAAGCTAAATTGAAGATACATTATTGAGCTTAAGTTAAGGATGAGGAAGGAAGTAGATGAAGTGACGATATAGCACAATCTTGATTAAATTATAAATGGTTGTAGGATATGTTTACATGATTAATGAAATGTAATGAAAGATTATTGCATGCTTACACAAACTTTCAATGAGAAAAAAAATCCTCTTTGGCACCTAGAAATGATCTTTTCTTTAGGTTCCATTTTCTTTTACACTTTGTGCTTTTCAACTTAAAGTATGTCTAAATCTTATCAAGATTGTATCTACCAACAGAAGTGAAGTATACTAAAGTTTTTGAAATTGTTCTCTTATGCTTATGTCATGAACACTTTTTAGTTTGTTGTAATTAATTCATAAAATTCATACTTTATTTAGTTATGCTTATAGTTTCAAGATTTGAAGTTAGAGGAATGTTTTAGCCTTAGGTTAGATGAGGATATTTTTAAAAGTTGACTGGTATATATATGATTTCTTAGCTAGTCTTAATGGTGTAATAATATCTAGCGAAGGGTAGTAAAGATGCTATTTTGTCTCATAGTTTTCCTAACCAAAAAGAAATCAAGTTAGGGATGATCTTAATAAAAAAGAATAAAGCAAAAGAAAAATAAAAAGGAATTAAAAATGAAAATGAAAAAGAAGAGAGTGTACAGGTGGACATCCGAGTTGCCCAATAACTGCAAGGCAAATCTTCTTAAACGATAATTTCTTGGATCGGTTTATGAGCCCCTAGTGTTCAACCTATGAAAGAGGTGAGGAATAAAAAGCTCACTTAAACAGAAAGTTATGGATGCATTTGTGTACTAAAGTAAAAAGACAACAAAAATTCACAAAAGGTTAAACAATTCAAGAAAATAGAGTAAGGCATAACTTGGGATTTCTCCTTTTAGTATACATTAGCACACTTAAGGACCTAAAAAGAGAGAAAGTATATCTATAATCTAATCACTTAAATACTCACACTCTCTCTTGATTTAAATGCTAAACCTATCTCCAAATTTCCTAAGCTTAGCTTAAATTGGAATGTCAACTTTTCTTCACTTTGATTAGTGATTAAATGACAATGTTATTGACCTGCATGTATTTAATTGATCATGTCAAGAGGTAGATTCATAATCCCTTCTGAAGTTTGATGTTTAAGAATGGACACAGGCAAACTTCGAGCTTTAAATTAAATGACATACTTTCAATTTAATAAGGGGTATAAAAGAAGTGTTTCTTATTATGACACTTTCTTAAACTATTCATCTCTCTTTAGAGCTTGCTTGAGGACAAGCAAGGTTCTTAAGTTAGATATGGTGTTGTGGGGTAAAAATTCATAATTTTTCCCAACTTAAGAACAACACTTATGCACAAACTTATATAGAATTTGATCAATAATTGCATTAAAGTAGTGTTCTTAACTATGCTAAGGTTGCAATAATCAATGAAAAAGATTGAAACTTTATGTAAATTACACTAAATTGGTATGTTACATACAAGTGCATGGTAGGGCTACTATATATCAACTAGCCCCCATAGATTAGAGGCTAAAAATCAAGGGACGGAGAGAACTTAGCTAACTTATTAACCAATATGCCCTGAAGTATCAAGGAAGCCACCAAGATGTGCCGCGAAAAAAGTCTTACCTATGCATGGATGGGTCCCTCAAAGATTAGCTACCGGAAAAAGAAAAAGTATAGGTTTGGATGGACAAATGTAGGGAAAAAGAAAATGATGAGCCTCTTAAGCTTCTCAAATAAGTGACCAACCGCTCAAGCACTCACGAACCAGATGTGACTCATCAATCCAAAACTAAGGGTTGCTATGAGCTAGGAGAGAAGAACTTCACATGAAAGAACTCCAAAAGGGAAATTTCATTAATATCAAAAGAGGAGTCTAATTCCAACTATTGCTATAAATGGGTATTTATACCCAATGATCCCTAGGGATACAAACATGCTAATTTACTAAAATTGGTAAAGATTACATACTAACAATAATACAAAAGGAGAAGGATAAATTCCATTGTGTATAGATAGGAATCATCATTAGCTTGATTTGGTCCAATAACAGCTTAGAGAAGAGATCCTAGTATTAAGTTGACAACCTTTGTTTGACCATCGGTCTACGGGTGGCTAGATGTACTAAATTACAATTTGAACTTTAGTTGACACCATAGGGCCTTCCAAAATTAGCTTAAAAACTTTGGATCTCTATCAAACACAATACTTCAAGGAACATTATGCAGCCTCACGATCTCTTGCAAAAATGGAAAAGAGATAACTAAAGTATCGTTAGTTTTGTTACATGCTACAGAATGTGTCATCTTGCTAAATTTGTCAACTATGACCATGACATAATCCTTCCCTCATGCCATCTTTAGAAATCCAAGAACAAAATCTGCACTCAAGTTCTCCTACAATTTGGTTGGTATTGGTAAGGGCATAACTTTCCCTTGCTCAAATTTGCTCTTTGCCTCTTTGCAAGTTTCACATCTTTTAATTACTTGGTGTACATCCCTAAACATTCTTGGCAAAAAAAACCTTGATTTCAATAGCTCATATGTCATCTTTTCTTCAAAATGACCAAACAATCCTCCATAGTGTACTTCTCAGATGAGTAAACCCATAATGAGCAGTTTGGCACACATGGTCTTCTTACTTGAAAAAGATAGTATTCTTCCACTAAGTAGTCATCCAATATCCTCCCATCCTTAAACTAAGCAAAGATTAGTCCAAGAATGGGGGTTTTAGGTATATTGCTCTTTGATGCTCACAAATCTAACAATCTTGTTTGTAACTTGAAAAGTAATATATGTTATGTCGACAACACGTCTACAACTACATTAGCCTTCCTTCGCTTGTACTTGATCATGAATGAGAATTCCTCTAAGAACTCAACCCATTTAATCTATCATTTCAAGAGCTTTATTTGGCTCCTTAGGTATCTTAAGGTCTAGTGATTGGAATATACAACAAACTCCTTTGGCAAAGTCTTAGAAGTTTAAACTAAGGCATATAACTCTTTATCATATACTAAATATTTCAAGGTTAGTCCTCTGAGTTTCTCACTAAAATAAGCAATAGGTTGGCAGTCCGACATGAGAACTACTTCAATTCCTATACTCGAGGCATCGTATTCTAATTCAAAAACCTTGTTAAAGTCAAGCAAAGATCATATGAGTGCTTTAGCCAACCTCTTCTTTAGCTTAATAAATCTCTCTTCTTCCTTATTTCTCCATCAAAATTCAATTTTCTTCTTTGTGAGTTTGATAAGAGGTATAGCAACAAAACTAAAATTTTGTACAAACCTACAATAGAAAGAAGTTAAACCATGGAAAATTCTAACATCAACAAATGAAGTTGGGGTAGGCTACTCAATGATAGCTCAAAATTTTTCTTTTTCTACCCTAAGGCCTCCTCCATTGACTACATGCCCAAAGAACACAACTTCCTTTTGACTTAAATAGCACTTCTTCAAATTCCCAAATAGTTGTTCAACTTAGAGCACTTCAAAAATAGCTTAAAGATGTTTCATATGATTAGGTAGGTCAAGACTATATACCAAAATGTCATCAAAGTATATGACAACAAACTTCCCTATTTGGTTCCTTAGCACGTAGCCCATCAACATCATAAAAGTGCTTAGGGCATTGATAGCCCAAATGGCATGATAAGCCATTTATATAACCTATATCTTATTTTAAAGCTAGTATTCCATTCATCACCTTCTCGCATTCTACCCTGATTTCAAATCAATTTTAGAAAATATACACACTCCATGTAATTAGTCCAGCATGTCATCTAATCTGAGAATTGGATATCACTATTTGATGGTGATCCTATTAATAGCTTGGTTGTCGACACAAATCCTCTAAGTTTCATCCTTTTTGGGAACTAATAGTGTGGGCACATCACATGGACTCATGCTCTCATGAACATAACCTTTCTTAATGAGTTCATTCACCTGCCTTTATAGCTAAGTGACTTGCTCAAGATTCATGCAATAGATCGGTTAGTTCAGCAATACTGCTCTTGTAAATCGATGCCATACTCTATTCCTCACTTCAAGGGTAAGCCTTTTGACAACTCATTAGGGAATAAGTCAGCAAATTCTTTAAGCAATACTTCAACCTCTTCAGGTAGGTTGGTATGTCTTTGAGTTTCTAGCAACCTTCGTATTAGCAAGAAGGTCAATTCGACCCATCACCAGGGTTTTCTTAGTCTTCTGATTTAGTCTAGACTACATGCTACTTACCTAACTTAGTATCATTAAAAAGAGTGTAACAGGTCAATTATCTTTGTAAACCCTACTTTTAAGCGGGCCTATGATTCAACTAATAGTACTTCCTAAACATTCCCAAGGATCAACTAAACTAAGAATTCAAGTTTACATTTAAAAAAAAAAAACGAACTTACTTTTCCAATTCGAAAGCCTATTATCGATAAAACCTAAACATGAAGAATTGCGAACTCTAAAGTCACTTAAGACCCTAAAACCTAAAATAATTAAGGGCTTTTAACCCCAAGCAACTAATTGATAATTTAATTTGAATAATTTCATTCAACTTTAGAAAATTTCATAATTTTATAAGAATTGAATCATAATCTACAAAACAATTCAAGAAATAAACTTAAAATAATTTCCTATAAGGCAATTCCCTTATCTTCATGCCTAAGTCTTACATATGAATAAGTAGACCAACTAATCACCCTAAATGACTTATTAATTGAGAGTTGGAGTCATTTATCAATTGATAACTTCTCAAAAACTAGTGGTAAGACACTTTCCTTATCACCCATTAACTTATACTACATATGGACAAATTTTTACAAGATTTCACATGCTTAACTTTAATAAATAAGACAAGATAATTCCATGCCCAAAAGAAGGCCTAATAGCCGGTTCTTACAAGCAAGAAAGGGGGGTTATGCGGGCATGCCTTGTCTTTCATCCATCGATCACTTTATTTTACACTCCACTATTCACCCCTTAATGCTTACATCATCAAGAGTTGCAATTGTTGACTTTTATGCATGCTACAAAACAATACAAACAAACTTCTTAAACACACTTCCACCTTCAATACCAACCGGCCACTCTTTCTCCATTTTCTCTCACTTTCAACTTCATTTTCTCTCACTTTGAAAACAACTCAAAAGCGGAAACACAAAATCCTACACTTGTCGCCACCTTCCAAGCATCCACACCTACGGCACTTTCAACTCCACTTGTGTCTTACATTTGCCAACATTCAAAGCTCCTTTAGGACCCTTAAAACATCCTTCAAACCCCACTTCAAAAGACCAAAACTCAAAGTTCCCAAGAAGGTTGCAAGTACGAAGAAGTAAGACAAAAGTTTAAGTAGAAACTTAGTGCACCACCAACATATCTTTACTTTGTGGACTAGTAAGTGTATCTTGTGTTAGTAGTTTAGTTTTCATGTTAGGAGACCATGATTTCTTGAAGATGTGAGTATGATCATAAGTTGATGAAACATCTAAGACTACCCTAAGAAGCAAACTCATGAAACCCTTGCATAAAAGTCGAACTATGAGCATGTGAAGTTAGTGTTTTGTAGAGATATTTGTTTAACACTTTAAATGGAAGATTTCAAGTTGAGAAAATCTAGAAATGAGAACTTAAATGAAAGGGAAGCATGCTTGACGTAAGGAATTAAGAGTCACTTGGATGTTGTTTTCACTTCTATTAAGTTAAGTATGCTCAAATCTAGACTTAAGTAAAGGAAGAATCCATTATATGAAGTTTTATGAGGAAACCTACTTTGCAAGACACAAACTATGATATAAGAGTTATGATAAGTGCGAGATCTTCTACTTTCATGTAAAGTATGAGCTAAATAATCATCTCATGGAAAAAAAGTCAAGTTAAGATTTGAATACAAATACTTTAAGTTCATGATCTAGCACCTAAAGTTAAGGAAATAATGAAACAAGTTAGAAAACCAAGTTGGAAGCCCTCATACCCAAACTGACTAGATCTGGAACCTTACTAAAAGACACTAAAAAATATAATAAAAGTAAGTAAACAAAGTAAAAAGACCAACTAAGGCACATACAATAAGTGTATTAAGCTTAAAACTCAAAACCAAACTTAAAACTTCCAAAACGAACCTCAACCACCAAGTTGAACCCACCTTAAGTTTCTGACCAACATCTTAGTACAACAATAAAAGTTGTTTTAAGACTCTCAAGAATCTTACAAGACACTCCTTAAGCCTAAGAAGGTGACTATCTTAGATTTGGATCAAAAACAAGCCCACTTAAGAGCCCAAGAAATAGTTGGTAGCGTTAGGAGTATAAATCAAAGTTGTGAATCTAACCTTAAGGAGTATTTTGAGTCTAGAATAAGATCTTATGCCCAAGCCCAAAGGAGTTCCCAAGTTACCAAAAATCCCATTAACCAAACAAAGCCCAAAAACACTCTAAATCATAAGGACCGCTACTATTTCGACCTATAGTAGATTTCCATGCCTCATCTTGAAAATCTAACCTCATCACGTTAAAGTACACTCGAAAATAATGAAGATTGACTATAAGATTATAAAAATCAAATTTAAAATGAGAAAGTTATACGCAATTGAACTTTAAGCAAGAAACCAGGAAAAATACGAAAACTAGTCAAAAGTATAACCTAAAGGGTTTTAACTTAGTTTTCTAAGTCTTATTTCAAATACTTATAGTATTATGACTGTAATGTCCAGGGGACCTAGCATTCGAAGACGACTTACTTGCAGACTACTTCGATTGACCTGCATAGTTGAGTGAATGAATTCCTAATGACTTTTTACTTGATTTTGCTTGTAGAATAGATGCACTTAAACTTATATATATAATTTAGATGCTTATAAGATATGGGAAATGCATGTGTATGAATTTTTGGTTAAATATTATGGCTTGTTAATCACATAATAATGGAAATTGGTTGTGATAACTTGTATGTGAGATTGTATAGAATGAAATTATCTGATCACCATGAAAAACCAAATTAATCACTTATATGATTAAGAAATTCAATGAATCATGCATTCCCCATAATTGCATTCGGATAACACTGACTGTCGCTTCACGCAGAAAATAAGAAGGGACTCACAGGAGAAAGGCCTCCCGCAGGATTGGGCACTAGCTATGTCATCATTTTTATTAAGTCTTCATCTTAAGCTAACGGGCTTAGTAGGTACCGGAAGACGCTAATCGTTGGCGAAGGGCCGTGTCTTGTGGCTTCTACTTAAGGTGAGTGTTTATGGATTGCGGGGGCCACCATATCACTAGACTTAGGATTTTGAAATTATGATTTGTTATTTAGTAAAGAAAGTATATATATATATATATTGGCTTAAGCACAATAGTGCAAATGAAATAACATCCAAGGGCTAAAACCTGGATTTTGGTGTAGGTTGGTTAATTATCTCCAACCTCGACTACAGGGAACGTAATTCTAAGTCATATGCAATTCTTAGGCCACTGCATGCGTAGTTTGGCATACTGATTGTTCATGCATTCATATATTTGTGCATCTAATAAATTTATATCATGCAGTATTGACGAAGGTATTTATCTTACTAAGCTTAAGCTTACACCTTGATAGATTTCTTTTATTGCAAGGAAACCTCTTTGTCCATCTGAGCCAAGGAATGCTCGAGGTAAGTCTCGCGTAGAGACAAGTTGGAGCAATCAGGGAGTGGATAAGACACTTTGTAATAGTTTTTGTAGATAACTGTTTACCTTTATTTTTGTTCATAATATAGTTTGAAGTTTATGATGCAGTTTCCTTTACGAACTGCATTTGCTTGTAATATTCTTTTGGTGTAAAACTTAACAAGTCCATACGTTTATTTAATTAATTTACACCATAGAAGTTAATTTTAGTTAAATTTCTCTATATTACTTATCTATGGGCCTAGTAGTAACGTAGAGTAGAAGGAGCCTTATGTGTCGTATGAAAGGCCTACAATCAACAAGGGGGTTGATAGTAGACCTTTATACAATACACGGCAATCTACCACAATAATGATACTATTGGTTCATGATAATCTTTCTCAAAATTGTAGGTATTCCTATATACATCATGCATGACTCTTTGATCAAACAGCTAAGGTCAGCCTAGTAGAATATGGGAAGCATGCATTGATAACACATCACATATGACCTCATCTTTGTAACTTCCAATAGTAATTGCTAATAGCACTTGTTTCATGACATGCAATGATCCCATCTCATTCAACCAATGTAGTTTATACAATTTAAGATGCATAGAGGTTAGTAAATTCAACTATTCTACCATTCTAGCAAAAGCAACATTCGTACAACTTCCACCATCAATAATTGAAGCACAAAGTTGATTGTTTTCCTTATAAGTAGTATGAAACAAATTCTTACACTACTCTTCTTGTTGATCATGTTCCATACTAAGTGCTTGGAAAATAACCAACGTCTCCTTTTTTTGGGTAGATGTCATCTCTTGTAAATTCCACCTTCACTCCATCCTCTATATCTTCTACAGCTTCACTTCCTTCTTCATCCATACTGTATACTTCGAAGGTCAATATCTCACCCTTAATTACCATCGTTTACACATTTGAACACTAGATGGCTACATGACTAAGTGATGTGCCTAAGAGCTCAATTAATCATTAGGGCTTACCGTAGGAAGTAGTAATAGTGGGTCTTTCGAGGTATTGAAGAAAGAGGAAATGGACAGGTCAACAAACACAGTAGCTTTCAAGAAGTTGCTCATAAGATATAATGCACCAACGAACATAACACGAATTATTACTTCACCTAATATGACGGACAACCAAATACTAAGGTCCACTCACCACTTATCTCAAGGTACCAAGCAAGATTAGATAAGAGTATGAGAAAGATGTATTCAAAGGATAGTATCTCGTAAAAACAAGAATATTCATTAATAATATTATGTAAGATGATTATGGCTATAGTAAAAAGGACTATTTATAATAAATCCTTTAGGGTAACAATATAATAGTGGAAAATTACATAAAGGATAATGTAAGAAGAGGATTCCCGATACAATCAAAAAAGGTAAATATGATAAAGGACAAAAAAATATATAGTACAAATGTCTAAAAAGTAAGGGATAGGTGGCGGCCTATCAATGGGTTCATGTTTTGGGATCTTAGGGCATTGTGGCCAAATTGAGCTAATGTTGGGCCTGTTGTTATTGAGCTACGCTAAAAGCTACCAAGGTGATTGAGTGAAGCTACAACTTAGTAGGATGGAAAAGGAGAGCTTGGCTTACTAAGACCTCTAACTCAACACTTAGCGGGTCAATCTTGATACTTAGCAAGTAGGCTTCGACACTCGACATATAGGCCTCAGCATTCAATAGATTGGCCTTAGCACTTAGTAAGTCAGCGATTAGGTAAGAGTCCAAGCAAAGCAAAGTGTATTGGAGCTAAAATCTTAGGGAGTTCTTATGAAACCCCATGGTTAAGTGTCTCACATAGATTATGGGAGGTTATTATATTAGTTGATAAGACCATGGTTGTGAATACCTTATCAACACAAGCTTGAAACTTTTGGGCTATGTGGTTGAAATAAGCCTATCAATGTTTGTTGGCTTGGTTATTCATTGCTTTTGGCTTAGAGCATTACAAATGATATCCGAGTGAAGCCCCTACCAATGGGTCAATGATTCGGGTCTAACTCCAGTTTAGAGAAGAGGTCCAAGGAAGGTAGGGAACATCACCAGGTTATGACTCCTTGCATTCTTCTAAGATGACCTATAAGTAGTGGGTAGGCTAAATTGTATACCAAAAAGGGGGAAAGATCTAGGCTAAATTGTAAGATCTCGCAATGAAGACATTGCATGTTTAAGGAGGGAAAGATTATGAGACCTCATGGTTAAGTGTCCTACATAGATTGTGGGAGGTTATGGTACTAGTTTCCTATCCACACAGGCCTAAAACTTTTGGGCCATATGGTTGAAATGGGCCTATTAGTGTTTATTGGCTTGATTATTCATTACTTTTGGCCTGGGGTGTTATAATTCTTCTACAACTTTTCCATGTATTAGAGCTCATCCTTAGCAAGCTAAGAAGATAAGATCCTTCTTGTGAGAGACTGTAAGCCTCGGAAGCGAGCTCAGGTAAGGAGTCCGAGGTTAGTACTCCATCAACTCCCTAGGGTTATTGAAGATATGCCCTCAAATCTTGATCTTCCTCTTCTTCCAACACATAAGGTATCAAGTTTGTGACGTTGAAAGTTGGAGACACTCTGTATCCTTCAAGTAGTTCTAACTCATAGGTGTTGTCATTAATGCGTTGAAGGATCTTGAAAGGACCATCTAAACCAGGAGATAACTTGCTTGTTCGCTTCCCTAGGAACCGCTCGTTACTGAGATGAATCCATATAAGGTTTCTTAGGATGTAAATAATTCACCTTCTACCTTGGCTTCCTTGCTCTCTTTGTCGAGGCACTATCTTGGTTAATTACTCGACAACCTTCTAATGCAATTTCCAAAAATCCTTGGTGCACTGCAAACCTAACTAACTTTCTCCTTAAGAGGTCGAGCTAGTAATCACATCTAATGGTAAATTTGGATTAAGTCCGTAGATGACCTCGAAAGGCAACCTTCCTATCGTGCTATAAGTGGAGCGGTTGTAAGTGAACTCGATGATGGGCAGGCATAGATGCCAATCATGCAAATTCCTCACAACAATAGATCAAAGGAGGTTACTTACCATTCTTTTCACAACCTCTGTCTAGCCATCTGTCTGCGAATGGCAAGAAGTACTAAACATTAGCTTAGTGCTAAGCTTCTTCCATAGCGTTCGCCAAAAGAACCTCTTGAACTTCGAATCATAATCTAACTCAATACTTCTTAGGACACCATACAGCCGTACGATCTCTTGCAATAAGATGTTAGCAATAAATAAAACATCATTGGTTCTATGGTAAGAGATGAAGTGGCACATTTGACTGAATTTATCAACCACCATCATAATAGAACTATGTTTCCAAGGTGTTTTGGGTAAGCTGAGCATAAAATCTATGCTTAGATTAGTCCATAGCCATTCAGGTATGGTAAAGGTGTATATTCTCCATATAGTTCCTTCCTTCCTTCCTTCCTTCCTTTAGCTCACATGCACACCTCATAACACTCAAAAACCTTGCAATTATCTTCATGATCCCAAGCCAATAGAAATGTTATTGCAACAACTCGGCAATTCTCTTCTTACCAAAATGGCCAACTAAGCCCCCAGCATGGGTTTCCTGAACAAGTAATTCCCCGATAGAACTACTCAACATACAAAGTTGCTTTCCCTTCATCAGAAATCCTTAGCTCAAATAAAACCCATCTACTACTCCTCCAATGTTGCACTTAGCCACTAAGGGTCCAAAGTATGAATCATGTTCTTATTGATTAGGTAAGGAACCAAACCCAAGTATTCTAACCTATAATGTCATGGTAAGAACATACCAACGAGAAACAACATCGGCCATAGTGTTAGAACTTCCCTTCTTGTACTTAATGACATAGTAAAAGGTTTTTAGGTACTTTAAGATACTTGAGAGATTCATAGTCTATTTAGATAATGGACTCTCTCAACAGTAGAAAATGCTACTAGTTCTAAAGTACTCGAACATAAGCATAGAATCCATTATCATATGTCGAGTAATTCAGTTTGATACCTCTGAGCTTCTCACTAAAATATACAATTGGTTAACACTCTCGCATGAGAACGGCTCTAATGCCAACTCTGGATCTATCACATTCTAACTCAAAAACCTTACCAAAGTTAGGTAGTACTAGTGCTAAGGCAAAAGTTAAATTGGATTTTATTTCTTCAAAACTCTTTCAAGCTTTCTTAAACCAATTAAATTTAGAGTTCTTCTTAGTCAACCCAGTCAATGGGGAAGCTATGGAACTAAAATTCCAAATGAATATTCAATAAAATAATGCTAAACCATGAAATCTCCTAACTTTGCCAACATTGGTCAGCATCAACCATTCAATCTTTTCATCATCAACTCTAATTCCTCCTCCAGAGACAATAGATAAGAGGAATACTACCTCACTCTAATAGAATACAGCATTTCTTTAAGTTGCTAAATAGTTGTTCAGCTAGAAAGATATCAAATACTGACTTCAAGTGCTAGACATGAGAGTTAAGGTCAACACTATACACTAAAATATTGTCAAAATAAAATACAACACACTTTCTTATCAAGGGTCTCAAAACATGATTCATAAGTTGCATAAAGGTGCTTGGCTTGTTTGTAAGCCCAAACGACATCATCATCTACTTAAATAGACTTTTCTTTGTTTGGAAAGCAATCTTCCACTCATCTTCTAGTTTCATTTAGACCTAAGGATAGCCACTATTCATATCAACCTTTGAAAATATTAGGAATCAACTTTTCAGATTGATCACACATAGCTAAGCTAGAGGACTCCAAGGACTTACGCCGAAAATATTAGCTCAAAGCCCCATCTAAGACAAGAATTCCTATCTCGACCTCCATGTTTCACTCTATTGCTGACTTGAATACCAAGCAAACGTACTAACCTGCTAAGCATATAGCTAACTTGCTAAGCAATCATGCCATGTCACAAATAACATCTAAGCGTAATGCCTCAAATGACTGTCCAGGCTAATCTCCCGAGTTAACCACCAACACTCGATGCCAGTCTAAGCTGAATACTCTTTAGTAACTGATTGACTAAGCTCTGACATAATTTAGATCAAGTTAGCTCTAGCTACAGACTCTCTTTTCTTCATTTTGTCTAAATTGTACTATATTTCAGAACATTAGCTACCATACGACACGTGTCTTCTTGCACAACATTCTAAAAGGATTCTTTACTTTTTCCATACTAAATATTCTTTGTCTCTTTTACCTTTTTTAGTATATTTCATGTATCCTAATTGTAAATTACCTTTTTTGTCTTTTCATATGTGCTTTAATCGTAATGAGGCTAATATATAAACCCCATTCATTTTGTACATAGGAATCAATCACTCTCATTATCAGATTATTTCAAGTTTCCCTTTTAAGCAACTAGTGTTCTCATTATGCTTTTAGCTCTTATCCGTTCCCTTTAGCATGGAGTAATGACGAGTAACCCTATAGTTAGAACTAGTAAGTCATATCTGACGGATGGTAGGCCAAGTAGGACCAATTGGTATGTTATATCCAATTGGTAGCTGCTTGGACTTTGCTAGTCTTCTTTTATTCTCTTTTAGTTCTCTTCGTTGCGGTGTTTCTATATGTATGCTACCCTGAAGACGCATTAGAAAATATTCATGCACCATGCAACTTATCAAGCATATCATCTAACTGTAAGATCAGATATCTATACTTGACAGTAATCTTATTGATGGCTCGGCTATAAATGCACACTCTCCATGAGCCATTCTTCTTTAGCACTAGGACAGCTGGTACAGTACAAGGGTTTATGCTCTCTCTAACATACCCACGCTCAATCAACTCATCAACTTATTTCTTCAGCTTGGCTTCTTGCTTGGGATTGAGCCCATAGGCAAGTCGGTTAGGTAAGGCAACCTTAAGCTAAATGTCGA
Source organism: Lumnitzera littorea (assembly GCA_024138015.1). Lineage (NCBI taxonomy): Eukaryota > Viridiplantae > Streptophyta > Magnoliopsida > Myrtales > Combretaceae > Lumnitzera > Lumnitzera littorea. The sequence goes on from JAMXBB010000009.1 coordinate 46,094,239, forward strand.
TGCAATGCTCTATACCTCTGATAGGGGGTAAACCTCTTGGCAACTCGACAAGAAACATGTTGGCATATTCTTGGAGCAATGTCTACACCTCAGAAGGTAATGCTCCAACATCCTTCAACTCAAGAAGTCTTCTAACCAATAAGAGTACTAACTCTTCATTCTTAACATCCCTAGAAAATTAGGCTTCGAAAATCACTAAGGACTTCCTCTACATTGATTTGGAAATCTTCTTGTACCTCTTTAAGGCTTATTAGGGTTAATATAACTTTCTTCCCTTTCTTGTAGAGCATACAAATGTTCCTATACCCGTCATGGAGTACCTTAATATCAAAGATCTATGGTCAGCCTAATAGTATGTGTCAAGCACACATAGATAAGATGTCTCACAATACCACATCCTTGTATCTATTGCTAATAGCGATTAGCAATATAACTTGCTCGAAAATAGGCAAACCTCCCTTCTCATTAAGCTAGTGAATCTTATAAGGTTTATGATAAGAACAGGTCAACAACTTCAAAGCCTTCACCACTCCTTATGCTATGACATTGGTACAACTCCCTCCATTAATGATCAAAGCACATAGATTGCAGTTTACTCAACAATTCGTGTAAAAGGGATTCTCTCTCTATTTATTCTCATCAGAGGGAAAGGTACCGAGAGATCTCCACACAACCATATAGTATTCTCCCATTTCAAGTTGGGTCAAGCGTTAGAATCTTCTTGAAACTCATTTAGCAGTTAACCAACACCCACTTCTTCTTCTCCTTCATTTGCCCTCTCCACTTCGATTTGTAGGATGTCACCTTTGATGGTCATCACACTTCTGTTTGGGCATTAACTAGCTACATATACAAAAACATAGCACTTGAAACACTTGATTCTCAGGTTTTTCATCCTGAGCTTTAACCTTGGTCCTTCTTAACTTCAAGCTCCTTGACCTTAGTCTTACTTCGACCATCATCAGGTCTTCTCAATACTTAACCTCGACGGTCAACCTCGGAATTGTATTAAGCTCGATCATATCTAAGTCAACTCGACATACCAGTTTTGTTTGGCAAGCCAGGTCAGCTGTTCTGTGCTTAATTAAGCTAATTTCGCCCCTACCTCTCTACCCTTTACACCACTCAAATGGTCTTATCTAGATTTCCAAGCCTTTTTACCTCCACTAAATTACTAATCTCAAATCTTAGGCCAAAAATGAACCCGACTACTATCCGCACTTCTAGCTCATTGACATTACAGCAGAGCATCAGCAGTTGAAACTCTCAAACATACTCATCTACAAATCAACTACCCCACTTGAGTTCTTAAAGACGTTAGAAGGTATCTTGCTCATAATGTTATGGCACAAATCTACTCCTTAGAACTCTCTTCATCTCATTCCAGGTTCAAATTCCATGTCGAACTTGCTAACATATGTTTTGTAATTTCTTCTACTACATTGCTACATACTTAGAAAATTCTAAAGCAACTACTCGAATACTCACCAAGTTTTCATAATCATAAAAGTCAAATATCTTCTCAATCTTCTCCTCCCATTCCAAGTAGTCACCAACACTACTAGACCTATTAAACCTCAAAACTTGCACTTTAAGATGTTCAGCTCCTCTAAGAGGGCGGAGCTCGTGTTCTTCGAATCCGTCATACTACTCTTCCTCCTCTCCATACTCTTTAACTTTATCTAACTTAAGTCTTCTCCTTACAAACCTCTTAACATGTCAGGGTAGAGCTAGGTTTGTATTAATAGCTTCTAGTGCTTTATTCTAACTACTTTTCTACTTAAGGTGTCTCTCACATCTTGACCCCATTCATCAACTCTCTCTTGAAGCCTAGCCTCTACTTACCTTTGTACAAATATAGCCAGGTTAGCTACAATAGTAACAAGGTCTTGTAGTTTCTCATTAGTAGTTCATCGGGTCTATTAAGTAATATGGCCACAACCATGAGCATCACCCTTAGCATTATTAATCTCTCCTTGAACACTAGGATTTGACATTCTCAATAAAAAACTCCAAGAAGTTCACTACTCAATGGAAGATTTCACTCACCTTTAATTATATGATATCACACAGTGACTTAAGAACTTGCTCTGCTTTTCCACTAGAGAAATCAAGTATAACAAAACACACACTATGACAAGAAGCAACTACTACAATACTTAGCTTTTGGTTACAACCTCAAGCTTTAATACCAAGATTATATGAAGTGCCTAGGAGTTTAGTTAATCACTAGGGCTTATCGTAAGAAATAGTAATAGTGGGTCCTTTAAGGTATCGAAGAAAGAGGAAATGGATAGGTCAGCAAACATAGTAGCTTTCATAAAGTTGTTTGTGGGATATAATGCATCAATGAACACAACATGACTTAGTACTTCACATGATATGACGCATAACCTAATACTAAGATCTACTCACTACTAATCTTAAGTTACCAGGCAAGATTAGATAAGAGTGTGAGAAGGATGAATTCAAAAGATAATGTCTCATAAGAACAAGAATATTCATTAATAATATTGTGTAAGATGATTGTGACTATAGTAAAAAGGAATATTTATAGTAAGTGCTTTAGAGCAACAATACAATAGTGGAAAATTACATAAAGGATAATGTAAGAAGAAGATTCATAGTACAAGCAAAAAGAGTAAATATGATAAAGGACAAAGAGGAATATAGCACAAATGTCAAAATAGTAAGGGATAGGTAATAGCCTATCAATGGGTTCGTGTTTTGGGATCTTGGGGCATTGTAGCCAAACTAAGCTAATGTTGGGGCTGCTGTTACTGAGTTGCATTGAAAGCTGATAAGGTAATTGGGCGAAGTTGCAACTTGATAGGATGGAAAAGGAGAGCTTGGTGTAGTAGGACCTCTAACTTAACACTCAGCAAGTTGGCCTCAATACTCGATGGGTAGGCTTCAGTACTCAACAAATAAGCTTCAACATTCAGTAGGTTGGCCTCGGTACTTGGCAGGTCAGTGATTGGGTAAGAGTTCGAATAAAGCAAAGTATGTTTGAGCTAGGTTCTTAAGGAGTTCTTCTACAACTCATCCATATACTGGAGCTTGTCCTTAACAAGTTAAGAAGATAAGATCTTTCTCATGAGAGATTGTAAGCCTCATAGGCGAGCTTAGGTGAGGAGTCCAAAGGTCGGCACTCCATCTCCAAAACCCTTGCACTTGAAGCACTTTAGCTCACTAGTCTTTCTCCTAAAGGTCTAGCCCTTTTTGAATTTATTAGCTTTCCTTCCTTATTCCCTACTCACTCCTTCTAAGCTATCCTTAGGTAAGTCAGTTTATTGAAATAGGTCAGGGAACTAGTCGGTTGATAACATTAGTTCCTTCTCTCTCTCAACACACTAGGTGACCTTGATAACTTCCTCAAAGATTCAATAGGATAATACTTCTAGAATATCCCAAAGTTCATATTTCAGAACTGTAACAAATTGCAAAACAGTTTAGGACTCAAGCTCCTCCACTTCACACTAAATCATTAGCATCTAGAACTCTTGTACATACTCATCAACAGTTTGGGTACCTTACCTTAGTTCTTGTAATTTTATAAAAGTGTCTTGATAGTAAGATTGAGGTATGAATCTGTTTTGCATGATCCTCTTCATCTCTTCCCATATCCTTACACCTCGGCATCCTTCTCTCTTTCTCCTGGCATACATCTTCTTCTACCACATATATGCATGCCTGCTGAACTCTAGGACACTATGCCTAACCTTATCTCTTTTAGTGTAATGATAACATTTAAATACTTCTCAACATGCTCTTCCAATTTCAAGTATTCATCAATATTACCACTTTTTGAGAAACTTAGCATTTGGATTTTCATGTAATCAATACTCATATGAGCTCGAGCAACACATCTCTCATCATAATAGTCCTCATCGAATTCCTCTTCAACCTCATCAATATCATATAAATCGATCCTTCAGTGAGCTTTCTGATCAACTCTCCTCTACAACTATCGAGCATGAAAATATCCTTGATTAGGTCAACCTTCATACTATTCACCCATGGGTGCACACTCTAGTTTTTCCTTGTCCTCATAGGGTTCCTCTTCTTCACTTTCATCTTCTTTGGCCAATTCTAATCTTCAATTAACCCTATGTTCACACAAGACGAGTTGGGTTGATTTATCTCTTGCGTAGAGCATCATGAGCCTAATTAACTCAATAGTTAGCTCAGTTTTCAACTAGAGTAATCTCATCAGCTCGGCCATTGGCTAGTTGAGCTTCGCCTGTACGAGTGAACACTACGCTTTACATTAAAATCATTATATTCTCCATCAATACAGTGGCCCCTTACTTAAGCATCACTCTCATTATCCTTAATAACTACATTTACACTTAAGTCCATCATCTTTCATCAAATCTAATAATAACTATGTAACCACAACTACCAAACTATTCTCTCAACACCACAATACAAATTCTCTCAATAGTTCAATCTCCACTACTCAAGCTCTAAACCTTCAAGTATTCAACTTACAACACCACTTTTAGAGTTTAATCCCAAATCAACCACTACCTTATTTTGCAATCTGAAAATAGAGTACAATAGAAAAATCACCACTAGGCTTAACTACAGCTAACTATGATGCTCAACTTCAATCGTCTTTCTCCACTCTAGCGTTTCACAACTCAACACTACTCATTTTTTACCCTACTCAAAACCTTGAACTCCAATATCAAGATGATGTGCCTCAAAAAATGCCTGACTTATGCATGGATAGGTCCCCTAAAGAACATTACCAATGAAAGGAAAAGTATGGGTTTGGATGGACAAATGTAAGGAAAAAGAAAATGATGAGCCTTGTAAGCCACTCGCAGATATGACTCATAGCCCAAGCACTTATGAACCAACACTTCGTCGGATGTGACTCACCAGTCCAAAATTAAGGGTTGCTCACCAACATAACCTTGCTCAAGGGTTTTTATGAGTTAGGGGAGAAGAACTTCACATAGAAAACTCAAAAAGGGAAATTCCATTAACATCAAAAGAGGAGTCTAATTACAACTATTGCTATAAATGGATATTTATACTTGATGATCCCTAAGGTTACAAACGTACTAATTTACTAAAAAAGAGTAAAGATTACATACTAACAATAATACAAAACGAAAAGGACAATTAAGTATTCCTTCTAGAAATATAAAGTTCTATTATGGGAGAAATTGGAGCGCTTACTAATAACAGTTTCTGACATGTCTAGATAAGATCAGCATCAGTAGAATCCTTGGGCTACTCAAAACAAGGGACTTATGATAAGAGACAACCTATTGGAAATGATGGAACATTAAATATTGGAGCCTTGGATAGCTCAGCCAAATCTAGGCTTGTTAAGGTGGTACAGCAAATGGCTTAGAAACTAGAGAAGTCATACAAGTTGACATCTTCACCTTTCAAGTTAGGGTCTATAGAAATTGCTCAGCAATTTAGGAGACTAAACTAGGCAAACCTCTTGCTCTTACTCGAGTAAGAGGTCTAGTTGGAAAATTCCTATCACACCGTTGTATCCACTGATCAAATGCTAGCAAAGGATAGTAAATTGAACAAGAGGGTCAGAATGGTTTTACTTCTACCAATCGATCAATAGCCCTTACACTGATCAATTAATAGCTCAAAAACCCTAGCTAGGGATCCTCAAAATGCACCATTTCTTTTATCAGATGGAGTCAAGGGATGATACGTGTCTCCTGATCAATCAACAATCAATTGGTCAAATTTATAAAATCATCCTTTTCTTCTTTTACAAAGCAAAACTAAGTAGTATAAAGTTTAGGCTTTTAATTATGAACCTTCTACTATTCTTTAAATTACTAGGACTTAGGTTATAGTTTGCTTAGCTAATTTTTTGTGTTTTCAAGTATTATTCAACATTGTAAACAAGGATTTGAGCCTTATTTCAACATTTTCATCAAGGAGTTCTTCATTCTTCAATTGGGTTATCTCTAATCTTTGCTTTAATGAAATTTATTGTTATTACTTTGCTATTGTTGCTTGTTTTATTTAATATTATGAGTGGGTTTGTGATATTGTTGATAGTATAGTTGATGAGTATTATGTTATTTAGGTATGGATACTATGTTTATATGGATTTTTTTTATGATAAAATATTCTTGTTAAAACAGTTAAAATGCATGACCATTGATGTTAATGTGTTTGAGAGCATTTGTGAGTGTTTTTCTATGATTACATGACTATCATGTTGTGGAAATCATTTGAACTTACCGTATCTATTGTGATTCTAAGCATGGGTTATGAAACATAACAAAGATTAACCCATATTTAGAATTGGGACTATTGATTAGTGACAATAATCAATATGTTTACTTCTTTGTATAGAAAAAAGAGACATAAATGTGATTTTTCACTATATAGTTAAATTCAATGTCCTGTTCCGAAGCGAGTCCAAGTGAGATCTTTCAAAACCCATTCGAAGACCTTATATAATACCCAAGTAACATTATCATTACTGAACTAAACGATACGTGTCACAAGCCTACACCTTTATGAACCATGTTGTTTAGTTATTTTTAGTGCACTTATTCAATTCTATTAAAAATTCCACAAAAATCCCCACTTTTAATTCACATTGATTAGAGTAGCAAGTCACATCTACTACTGAGTTCTAGCGCTTCTCATGGAAATCGACCTAGTAAATACTCACCAATTTATTACTACATACAATCCAACACATTGGTCAATTAAGCGCAACACAATTTTTAAAATACTTATTTACAAAATTCGTGTTTTAAAAATTTGTATATCATATCGTCACATCAATATGGTTCCTCCCCAATAAATCTAACCTTCAATAGCTTTTGGATTTCTCCCCAATAGCAGCTTGTCGTTTCAAAGGTAAATGCTACTTATTTTACTATATAACCTTAGCATTCAAATCAATATTCAGTTGGTGCATCCTAACATGCCCACTAGTACTTGGTGTATCTAGTGGGGACTAAACAAACACATTAGTACTAGCTCAAGGAAATTTACAACTTACTACTTCAAATTTGTTAGCAATGACCTTCTAATTCTTTTGGTTTACTTCAACCTATCTCTAAGTTGAACCTCTTAAATTTCCTTAGCCATTTCACCTCTAACACCTAGCTTCTCTTTTAAGTCTATATCAACATTGAATACTTGCTCCCTTTTCAACGCTTTCAAATTCATCAACCTTACTTACTGTTGATCATTCGACTTACTCTAACTCCTATTGCAGTAGGAAATTGGGCTATAAGGTAGGCTACGGAAGGAATATCTTAAAAACATTTTGACAGGGACAACCCATAATAATATTGTAAGGAAACTAGCAATTCACCTGTATAAAATCTACAAGCTACTTAACCATGTTCTCATCATCTCCATTCTAAATTATGAGAGTAATAGTACCTTTTGCCCATATTGGTTGGTTATTTACATGATACAAAGATTGTGCTTATAAGGCTTCATCTTGGACTCAAGCTTTTATTAATCATAAGCATGTCCAAAAATATTGTTTTGTATAGCTCCTCATATCCACCAAAATCTTCGACACATCAAATTCCACAACTCTTGCACTAATAACAAAGCATCATCATGAGAAATCTAAACTCCTTCCAAGTCCTTATCCATAAAGGAGATCACATTATCAAAGCCTTTTTCTCTTGAACATTCAATACTTGTTAGTCACCAAGAGTATTAGACGAGCTCTGAGAGTGCAACATGCTCCTACTTTATGGACCTCCTTTAATTTTGTTGATTACCATTAGGGGCTCTATTGATGTTATTGTATGTAATGGCATTACTTTTATTGTCTTCACTAGTGTTATTAGCTCAGCCTACATCATTTCTCGTCCTTTGTATGGGCCTCTTAATCGTATCAACTCAGTTAACAATAAACTACCTCAAGTAACTGCATCGTATTGTATTTTTCAATGCATTCCTAAGTTAAATGCATTTGCTAGTATTATGACCTCTATCTCTATGAAAGCCATAAAATTTATTAGAATTTCTTCTAGATATATTTCCTCTCATTTTGTCTAGCCATTGCAAAAACCCTTGATTTCCAACCTCCATTAGTATGTTGCCCATAGGTCAATTAAGGGGAATATAGGTTAAATAGGATGGAATGGTGCATTTCCAATCCCTTACATAGTTATCTTCCCCTAATCCCCTCAATCTACCCTAATATTGAGGAGATCCATTTTGAATTCCTTTCTTTATCTTACTTCTTATCCCATCTATCTTTTTCATTATCCCTTCTTACTTTAATATGTCCCTATACCAAATAGATTTTTCTACTTCAGTTCAAAATTCTACAAGCGTTGTTGGTTTATGCTTTGAGAGAGACCTAAAAAGTGTCCATGAGAGAAAATTGTAGGGCCATGTGTTCTTATCTAGATTCGATATACATCATAGTGGCATCAAAGTGAGCTATATAGTCTCAAATCAACTCATTCGATCTCTCTTTAATGGAGTTGAGTATGGAGGTCCTTCATTAGTGGCTCGCATGCAAGAAAGCACTGATGAAATTGATCAAAATGTTTGCCAAAGCATGAGATGGAGTTATCTTTAAGGTTATTATACCAAGTACATACGACCTCAGTAAAGTTGTAAGAAAAGCCTTGCAAGCAACTGCATCACTACAACTATGCAGATTTATGAGTCCTAAAATACAAAATGTAGTCATCTAGATCTTTACTCCCATCATATGTCTCAAATGGGGGAAGTTCAATGTATGGTAGCATCACTTCCTCTTAAATTGCTTGGACAAATAAGCTTTTGTGGATAGAAAATCCGTAGTCCAAGCTTTTACCCTAAGATATTGTAAACTTAGGTCTACAATAGATTAGTGAGGATGAGATTAAGCTTCTAAGCATTCTAAACTATAATGATTATAATGAGCAAAAGCATGACCATGACAAGCAACAAGTAATAATGCTTGTTATAGCTTTTGGGGTCGACTATGTGAAGTAGTAGGCAAAAATAGTTCAGCGAGAGCATGATGAGATTATGCTTGCTAATGATTATCTATATCCTCTAAAGGTGGTGGAATGTCTCATTTAACTAATATTTACTGTTATTGCTCATTTATTACCAAAATCTCCTCATTTTGTTTAGCTAATGTAGCATATAGTTGCTCTAATTGTGTAAATCTTTTTAAGCCAATTTACTACTGTAGAGGCTCTGTTTTGTAGGATCAATGAGAAATTGTACCCTCACTAAAGATGCTGCTTTTTGAATGACATAGCTTCCTACCATATGGTTGGATTTCAAAGACAAACAGTGCCAAAATGTTGTCACTTCAACTTTGTAATCAACTTATGATCTGCAAAATAGACAAAAAAAAAAAGAGCTAAGAGGATTATTGAAGCTGTCCAATGTAACCACTTCAATACCTAAGTTAGATAATATATTGAAAAATATGTAGAAATATTTGAATTGATTAATGAATTAAGCTTAACCATTTCCTTGTAGCGGTTGAATTGTTTAGACTACATCTTAGAATCATAGAAGTGGGGCGACATGGTGGTTGTTGGATGCAATAACCATCAAATTATGTACGCCCTTTGTCATAATCAAAACATTTAAACTCTTAGGCCAGGCTTAATCGATTTGGGTCTAATGGTTTAAGTCCATGTATTCTCTATTCACATGTTCTAACCTGTCCAATCTCTTTCAACTCAGCTTAAGCACTTTCAAGGCCATATATGAGAATATTACTTAGTGTGGTACAACTTAGTTAAATAGGTCGCATGGGGTTAAATAGGTCGGTGCAACCCTCATACATGTCAATCTACACCTTAGGCCATAGGTCGAAACAACCTATCAACAATGATAAAGAGCAAAAGAAAAAGGACATAATAGAAATTTATGGAGGATTTCATCTTCTAATTCGTCGTTTGTAATTAATCCTCGTATTTCTTGAATTCTTTAGACCTTAGAATTTCTCTACTATTGCTACGAAAAGGAACGGAATATAAACTGTTGCTTTATTTAAATGTTTTGACCTTTCTCCCTTCCATTCTCTTATGTGATTTATATTTTGTTAGTATCTATAAATGTCAATCTATCTCTTTATACATAGGCTTTAATTGTTCTCATTGGGCTAGACAACCTAGACTAAAATGATTGCATGGAATTCTTCATATATGGGGGTGTGCATCTTGTGGAATCAATGAGCTTCATTGCTGTTGTTAATGTAAAGAGCATTATTTTGTGATGGATGGTGTTGACTTCACAATTCTCAAGGCATTCATGGCTTTTTGGCACGATCATTGCTTCTTTTTCAATTGAAATTAGGCATAGGTGTGTTCAGATGAATAACTTTAATTTTCTCAACACTTGTAAGTATATTGTGTGAATTTCCTATTAAAAATAAGAATATACATATAATTATAAGAAAAAGTTGGATAAATGTATATATATATATATATATATATATATATCTACCCACTTATTACTCACATTAATACATTGAATTTTTAGTATCTACAATATATTAACTAAATCACCTTGAAATGAACTAAATAGATGATTTAAACTAAAACATAACATGTGTCATACAGTATCTTGCTTTGGCTTAAGATTGTCACTATTATATGATAGACGAAACAATTGCTCAATAAAGGAAAGTCTATTTCACCATTAGCAAACTAACTGGCATAAAGATTATTGCACATTTGACAAAATCAAGTAGTCCCACTCTACTGTTCTAAGTTTACCAGCTTCTCACAAGAAGCCATGCTAAGGGAAATGGATAATATTGAGGTTAAGACAATTGGAAATTACCATAGTTATGGCTTTTAGACAATTCCCAAGCACTATTAGTGGTCACGAAGACCCTAACATAAGGTTTTTCTAGCGGGGGCATTATACCATAGATTTTACATCGGTTAACAAAAGATTACATGCAATATTACATTGCATATGGTTACTCATACATTGCAAATATTTGATAACTTACTTGATCTAATTTGATATGTAGTCATGACAATATTACACCCCTACCTCACTAAGCTTTGTTTTGCTTCCTATAGAATCATCCATCTTGCAAGACCTTTTATTCACAACACAAGCAAGAGAACCACTAGGGTATGTCTCCTATGGTAGATCTAGCTATGTAAGGAAACAATGTGGACAAGAAGAGCTAAAAGAGTTATAAAACATCCTACAACAATTATACTTTTTGAATTGTTCCTGTGCATTGAAGCTTTTCTTACCTCGCTTTTATACCTCTTTAAACTTGTAATATCTCTATAGGTTAGCATTATTCCTAATTGTAAGTAGATGCTTCACAAACATTTGACAAATTGTAGAGTATTTCTAGTGAGTTGTCACAACTAGGGCGCCTTTGAGGGCATGACATTTGCGGCTCATATTGGATCCCCTTAACAACTTAATTGTTTTCTATAATCATGCATCAATTGAAGAATTAATCAAACCCAATTCATCTCACAAATCGTGGCTCAATGGAAGAATTAATCCCTTTAACAACTTAATTAGGGCATATTTTAAAGCATGACATTCATGCCTCATATTGGATCCCTCTAGCAATTTAATTATTTTCTATAATCATGCATCAATTGAAGGATTAATCAAACCCAATTCATCTTACAAATTGGTACGGAGTTCGTCTAAGTCCCTTTACTTTTAGGTTAATATATAGAAAACCATAAAAATGTCATTTTTTTCATTATATTTTTATAGTATCAAACCTTAGATTCAAATCTTAAATTATGTTGATTCACATCATTATTGGTATCAAAGCAATCTGTTTCACATTAGAGAGAGAGAGAGAGAGAGAGAGAACCTAGTTAAGGTTGGGACTGCAATAAGATTCGACACTAGGGCTACAAGAAACCATTCATCAAGGGAAAAAGAGAATTGTGTTCGGGTAGGGGAAAAAGGCACGAGTATTTCGAGATTGTAAAAAATATTTATGGTCTTTTATGTGCTTTGAAACAGTTATTATGGCGAATAAGACTTGCTATATGTATTAGGTAACAAACATGAGTACAAATATCTAATGCATGTGTTAAAATGCCTGTCCAGAGACTTCTGTGCTCCGCAAAATGAACACCGGACAACTAAAATTGTCTGGTGCTTTTCCCCGGTATGTTGCAAAAGAAAGTGTGCTGAGTACTTACATGACCGGTCTCAAATGCAAAGCATTTGATGGAATATCGTATAAATTGAAAAAAAAGGCAAAAACGCAAAACAAAAAACCTTCTAAACTTACCCAGAGAAAACACGACCTCAAATTTTCTTATGATATAATATAATTCCAATATATATTAAATACTTTGATTAAGACTTGGCAGAAAATCATTTGTTAGGAGAAGCTTCTTAGTTACGAACGCCTGACCCAAGAATTTGGGCTAATATCCAATAGGATCCATTCACCAATCAATATTGGATTATGAATTCAAGATTAACGGATTTCTTTCAAATCAAACCAAAGAAGAAATGAAATTTGGATTTGAATTACTTAAGATGAAGAGGCACCCTTTAATTTTAAATTCAAAATATTATTAATTTTACCTGGATAAGACGACCAGCTACAGATGGATCCACCAAACGACTTACTAGGCTAAAAGCCCGTCATGCCCCATAACCAAAGCGCTAGAGAGGGGTAGTGAAATCGGAAAGAAAAATCAAGATGCTACCACCAACTATGAAAAAACTAAAGACCACTGCACCAGTCCACTTTGAAGTATAAAATCATATTGACTTAACCACACCATTGCAGCATAATCTAATGTCAAGCCACATTCCTTAAAGCAAACCAAAGTCAAAAGAACAACAGGAATCATATCTTTAACAATATGAATTCCACCAGAAGAATAAAAATCAGCATTCAACAAAGAAAATCACATAAAAAGATAAGTCAGAGAAAATAGAAAGCTACAACTAAACCTTGAAGACTGAAATTTTTATTTCAACACTTTCACTTCCTTCAACCCTCGTACATATTGTACCATGCTCAACCCAAACTACTACTAGAAGATTGGGGAAGACAACGGCCGATGATGATAAGATAGGAAAGCGCTCAAAAATTGCCTTCAAAGAAAATAAAGGAAAAGAAGACAAGATTTGAGAATGGGAAGAAAAGAGAAGATCGGGAAAGGGTTGAAAGGAATAGAGGTGCAGGTTTAGAGTTGGGAAGGGCAGCTGGCGGCTAGGCAGCTGTTGAAGAGGTTTTGGCTTCTCTCAGAGTGGAGAGAGTCAATTCTCTTAAGAGGGGAAATTTGTGCATAGAAGACTCAACTTTTGATAATGCAAATTATAGAGACCATTGGTCTACATAAGCACTGATTAAGGGCCAGACTGATTTCCCATTTTTCTAGTCATCCTCAAATCGACCAATTCACGTCCGAGCGTCTTATGCCTGCAGCTGGAAATCGTAGGCTTCACTTCTGCTTTTCAAATTGAACGAACCGGTTTTTCCAAGAACACCAAAAACAAGACTAGACCTCGTCAATGAGTCAGGACCATTGGGTGCCCATCCAGCCAAATATGAGAGAACTTTCCACAGATTTACTTTGTTCACCAGAACCTGGACATAGGCTAGAAAAGGTGCACTGCTCTGTTGTGTGGTCCAACCAAACCAGAAACTTACCTCCAACATGCCAATTTATCAAATTTGATTTTTCTTCTGCTATGACAGCCACACAATTTCAAACCTCCAGGATCAGCATCCACAAAGTAAGTTGCAGCAAATATAAAATTTAGCAATTTACTCAACCCACTGAAGAATTCTGAACAGACTACAGTGATTTGATCCAATTTATAACAGCAACTAGCAGGTTATTGTTTGGACATGCTGAAGGGGAAATTAGATAACTAATTCATGAAACTTAAGTAGATACAACCAGCAGCTGTCATTGTCACCATCAATACTCAATTTCTAACTTCTGTAAAGACCCTAGTATGGCCTGTACCTCATATCTGACCTTGAGGATCTGCTGCTTCCAATTCCATAGCCCCACTGCAATACAGGATACAGCACATAAAAACCATTTATTTACACACATAGACAACAACAACAAGAAAAACCAACCCAGACCATCAGAACCAGATCCTCATAGCACCTTAATCCCTAACTACATCTTGCACTTCAAGGAAAGAATAATTTCAGGACTCAAAGATCTAGATCTTCATCCCAAGTTTACATGATCCTCACTCATGTTAACAATGCTTCCAATCACTAGGAGAGGAAAAATGAAGAAACGTCACACTCACCCCACCAAAATCCATGCTCCCATACAGCCGGCTATAACGCATTGGACCCCCCCCATAGCCCCCAAAAGTCTCGGGAGGGGGCATCATATAACCACCACCAATGCCAGGATCATCAAGTGGTGTTGCTGAATCTATAGCAACCTGAAAATGGGAAGAGATTCCAATCAAAAAACTCAGCATTTGCAACAGCATAAATCAACAGTAAACATTACATACACAACTTGTTCTTTCCAGAATCAACTACTCCACAGTCATGGACAAAGAGAGGGGCAAAAGACAATTAAGATACAAATTAGCAGCATTATAGAATAATTAGCAATATCCACCGGATACTATAATGCCATAAGTAAGCATGAGAAAATGCATAAATCATGGCAGTACAGTATATCTCAACATCTCTTCGCAACTCTTCCAAATAATAAAAATTCATTCTTATATAATGATAATACTAATATTGACACCCTGATGTCAAGTGGCACTATCATAGACCATTAATACAAGTACCACCTCAACATTTGCTGTGGATTAAAAAATGAACATAGAATCTTATTACTATCATGCTAATACAGATAATCTATCCAGCATATCCTGGTATACAAGCACAAAACTGTTGAAATGGCCAGTTACCTTAAACTAAGGAATGCACCCAAGAATCCCAAATTCAAGAAATCACAATCATCATTCAACATACTCTGGCCTAAATATAAGCTTTCCAAGCAAGATATCCTAAATCCAATCTGAATATCCCCCATACAATGATGGCAGGAGATAAAATAGTTTTATATGAAGAAGTGATAAAGGTTTGCTTTGATTCTTTAAAAATATAAGCAAGTGATAAAGGTTCTTTGATAACCATTCCAGCAATTTTCAACCATAATCACTACACCTGAAGATCCAATATCACATGAACCCAGATCTATGGGACAAATATTATCAACAGAAAAAGGTAGAAACAAGGAAACATTTCAGCACCTGTTGGCCACATATCTCATGGGACCTCCGAGCCACACGATCAGCCACACCATCTTCGGCAAATGTGACAAAACCAAATCCTCTATGACCGCTCCTTTTCGGGTCCTGCATAAAGTAAGGATCATGAGAAGATTATGCCATTATATTTTTACTAGTTGTAGCATAAGGAGGGAAAATAAATAAATCTTGCCTTGGGAACATAGGCATCTAGAATGCGACCATATCTACCAAAATACTGGCGAAGATCATCAGCAGTTGCCTCCTGCGGAAGCCTGCCAACAAAGATTTTTCTGCCCATACCCCTAACTGGTTCCCCTACAACACAAATCAACAAATGCGTGAATAAAAGCAATAGGGTGAACTTCTAGAATAGATCACGGGCAGCTTACTTCCATATATCGAGCCTGGATGGTCATATAAAGTAGGAGCCCCAAGTGCTGCGTATCTAGTGGCAGCAGAGATATATGCATTGTATGCACCATACCCACCCTGTGACATTCTGCCAATGGGCCTGAAATCATCCTCCTGGTAATATAAAGAGGAAAACCACTTAAACATGCTCATACTTAAATCAAGCAGTTTAATCCCAAGTATTGCTGCTGCTGCCGAAATGTTAATAGCCACACAAGGTATTCATATTAAGAGGCACTTGCCTTTGGTGTCGCTCGATCAACCACCACTGTGGATCCTCCCATTTCATGAGTTTCATCCATCAAAGTATCCACAGAATCTGCAAATTACAAGCAATCATAGTGATCATCAAATACTTCTTTTTTCCCCAATTTTTCTCAAGATGACCTAAAGTATATGCAAATCTGAAAATTGCTTCCTGAAGATCACACACAAGCATTCTCCAGTTCACTTCAAATTTCAAGATATGACCCTATACGTATAGTCATTTAGCTCAAATGGTTGTATTACTGCATATTTTAATTAGTAGTCTTGGATATTTTCAGAGTTAGTTACGGTAGATACTGTTATATTGTTTAGTAGCTTTTAGAAGACTCTAGAAGTTAGTCTCCTCTAGTTGGTTAGGATGGGATCTATAAATAGTCCTTAGACTAGAAGAGTTAGGCTATCAGATTTTTCTACATTCACATAGGTGGCAAAAGGAGCTTTTAAGCTCTTGTATTAGTATAAGAGAGCTCATAGCTCCAGTGGGCTTCCATTGTAGGAAGTTGTAAGCTCTGCTTTTCATTATTAATCAAATAAAATTAGTCATTTGTTACTTATAAAACCCCAGATCATATCAATTGGTGCTGTCTGTAGGAAACAACAATGAGAAGATCTTGCCACATCATGAAAATGGAAAATGGTGTAGTAGCATTGGAGAAATCAGTATGTGAGCTCATTGAAGTGAACTTCACAAAGACTTGGAGGATTGGAGCATAGGTTTGCAAGAACTGCAGGAAATTTTTATCAATGCAGAAGATAATGCAAGAGTTGTACCTTGAAATGGAGAAATGAGAAGATGTCAAAGGAAGGAAATGATTTCATCAATAGTCCAGCAACACAAAAAGTCAGTGAGATTAACATTGGTTGCAACAAGGAGAATGACCAACCAAACAGTAAGATTCAAAGTTCATGGCAATGGCATCCGAAATGAAAGTCAACTAGGAAGTTGAAGATTTCACACAAAAATCTAAGAATGAGACATATGAACAAGTGCGATCACAAAAGCAGTCTAATAATAAGTCGCATGAAATTAAGGTCTTCAACAAGATTTATTTTGACCGCAATGAGCTGTATGATTATCAATTGAGCTTCCCTCAAGAAAGGGAAAAACACAGTCAACTTAAATCGAATCATATCAACCAAAAATTGATGGGTTGTTGAATAATTGGAAGCACTCTTTGATGAATCAGATAGACTCAAGAGCAAAAAGCCATCATGGTGTTCATCAAGAATTTTTATCCAAGCTCATCATTGATGGATTACCTCCACTTACAACTAAATTGGAAGATGGCATTTACTTCCAGTGAAGAAATTGGTGTTTGTCACTCGAATCAACCTAAAAAGCAAAACTTTTATCATGGTTGCACGCACACTTGTCATTCATGGGATATATTATATATGCTTCTTTGGACCTCTTTATTTTGGGTCACCAAGTTGTGTTTAAAGGAGGTGGCTCGTAGCGTACATTTGCTTTCACATTAATCTTTTCCTCCATTGTCTCCAAAAACTTGCTAAAGCCATCACTTAAAAGTTTTAGTTCTTGTTTCTTGAACCTTTTTTTTTTTTTTATTTGTTATGATAGAGAGGTATGACCGTATTGTGATTAGCTATCTTCAAGTATATAAACCACCCTGCAAAACTTATGCATCAAGTAAGAATAACTTGCAATATATAGGTAACCCCAAGAAGAGTACGTAATGGGATTTGAACCTAAAACCTTATGCTAGTTGTTATGAATGAATCTTAGACTTAACCACTAAGACGACCCATTCATGTTATTGTTTCTTGAACTTGTCCCTAAGGAGGTCGATTTTAAGAGGGGATGTAATTAACATGATCCTATACCCATACTTAGTTACTTCAATTGGTTGTATTTTTCTGGGTAAATAAATAATTTCACTAAAAGAGGAATACACAACCGTCAAAGACAGGTCAGATTACACAGAAAATTAGTAGCATTTTACTTCATGTATCTTAAGTTAATTTGACTAGTAGTCTTAGATATTTTTATATTTAGTTACGGTAATTACTATATTATTGTTTATTAGCTTCTAGGAGTCTCTAGAAAAAGTTAGTAACCTCTACTTGATTAGGATTGTGTCTATAAATAGTCCTTTAAGCTAGAATAGTTAAGGGCCGGGTTTTTCTACATTTGACAGTTGGCTAAAGGAGCTCTTGTGGGCTGCATGGTATCCAAAGTTGTATGACTTTCTCAATAGCAGCAATCCTAATAAAACATTGAGACCTTTTATTAAATAAAAGCTCCATATTTGAATTTTCAAAAGACATCTTCCTAGGTAACTAGCTACTCCCAACACTGGATAAAGGAGGAACACACAAGTTAAACAGCCAGAGCAAAACTTATCCATCCTCATGAACATCCATTCCGGTAAGATTGTACAATTCTCAAAAGAAAGGCAACAGCATAGCTGACTTTGTTACATATTTTCCCAGCCATGTTAATATCTGATTGCCATTGCACTAACCTTTTCATGTAATGTTAAAGAAGAAAAAGGTAACTAGTTCAGGCACAATTCCAGCTCAAAAGGAAGAAAATCAGATCGATTGTAAAGCAGGCTGCTGTATCAAGAAATATAGGTACATCTACACTGAAGAGCAGACAGAATTAAGGATATTAAACTCAAGAACCATGGCAAAACTGTCTACATTCCATGAATTAGTCCTCCATATCTGCCACCTCACCTCAAACCCTCACCCTCAATAATTTACCACATTGAATAGCTTCCTTTTCATGAATATATATGCAACAAATATCACGTTAGAAAGAAAACAGGACAACCCAGATAAAATAGAAAAATGGGAGACCGAAAGTCTATACAAGGGTCTGACCTGCACTTGCATAAGTAATGAAGCCAATTCCACGATGAGCTTTTGTGGAATGATCCTACAATATGAATTCATACTGTAAAACAAAAAATATGATGACACTAGATGTTTGCCATGAACAGAAAGTCATGCACATAAGAGAAGCACATGCACGAGAGAGAGAGAGAGAGAGAGAGCACCTTCGGCATATATAGATCAGTTATGTCACCATATTTCTCAAAATGGCTGCAGAGGACAGGATACCAGATATTAATTTACATAATGTTTTATTTGAAATTTCAAGAAATATTGCTGAGGAGATTGTCAATTGTTTATATTTGGTACGCATTAGATAGCTGATCATGCTTGCAAGATTGATAGATAAACCCTAAAGTCCATCAGAAAATTATTTCACCTCCGAAAAGTTGCTTCAGTCACGGATGAAGGAATCCTAGCCACAAATATCCGAGATACTTTCTTTGGAGGGGCTCTCATCTCCTCCTGGAAATTATACCCAGCATATGGATGATGAAAATGATCACACAGTACAACAAATAAAGATAATGTCAGCTCTTCACAGCATGCAGATGATAAAACATTTACTGTTTCTATGAGACAACCTTAGGTGTTGCAATCTTCACTTCCAGCATTCTGTTTCCAAGAAAATGCTCACTTGATAGTGCAGCCTGCATGCAGGGAGAAATCAGGATTGAAGCTCATGAACCACATGTACATGTCTACAAGTGCCATTGGCAAATCCAGAATAAACTTACTTTAGCATCTTCAGATGACACAAATGTTACATATCCAAAACCCCGTGATCGACCCGTCGAACGCTCCTAAAAGATTGGGAAAAAAAGAAAAGAGAGAGGAACAGCAGCATATTTAAACAAGGAAAATCAAAAGTAGACGTGTAAGATATTAAGTGCAGTCAAACAAGTAATACCAGACTTAATATCAGCAAAATTAACTTGGAAAGATACTCATATCAGCTGCATCATATTTTCTTTATTCATTTATCTGGTTAAGAAAAGCAGCATGACTACACTTAGACCAGATATCTCGAGCACAAGAACCACCATACAAAACTCATGCAGCAGTCAAGTGCAACTTGCTTTGCCTCTGTAGCCAAAAAAGTGCTATCAGTGATTAAGAGAGAGAGAGAGTACTACAACCAAGTATCATACCCCCATGGAATCTTATCAACCCCAACAGACTGTATTTTCATATTCCACAAGTATATGTACCATACATGGCAAGGTCAAAGAAAGTGTTTACTCTGAGAAGCCATGGGAAATGGCTAATTAGGAATAATACAGCAAACTTTTTTTTAGTGCCAACATATACAATGCTAATTGACTCCCTATAAAATATGTTTGGCTTGTCAGCTAAAATTCTATTGTTAATAATTACTTTCATTGGATAAGAATCATAATGCTAACTTATAGATGGAAATGAGTTTCTATACCATTCTAAACTATACCATTCTCTGTAGCTCCTATTTCTAGCCAGACCATATCAATTGTGATGAACCGCTGAACAAATTACAAGTGCTATGTTGTGAAACCAAACAAATTCCTAATCCCACCACTAGGTGTCCCGCACCCTGCCTCCCACCAAATACAAACGTTGAACTCAACAGACTTATGGATTATCCAATACAGAAAAAATATGAAGCACATAAAGAACCTTCATGACAATACAATCTTCCAAGTCTCCGAATTTGCTCATGTATTCACGCAAACCATCCGTATCAACATCCCATGGAATACCCAATACCTGAATCACACCAACCACCACAAATAAACAACAAATACAGATAAGGAGGGAAAAAAATAAATAAACAATAACTCAAAGTAACAAGATGAATCAATACTAACCACAAGCTTTCGCTCCATGAAGATAACAATTACCCCGCAGAAAAAGGGATGAATCAGAAACCCTAAAAGTGAAATAAATTTGGGAAATTGGATGATGGGCAATCCTCACCAGAACACACTCCCCTCTATATCTCTCACACTCGCCCTCTCCTGCACACAAACAGCGGAATAGAACCTCTTTCTCGCAACAACAGCAAAAACAACACTCGAGTCTCGTCATTGTTATCAAATAATTACTAAATCAAACTCACTAAAGTTTTTTTGTTTCCTCTTTCATTTGGTTCAAATTGAAAGAAAAATAACGTTATTAGGAAATAAAGTACAGATCTTCAGGTGGAATTTGCTCGCTCACTGACCTTGATTTTGATCTTACGGATTTTCTCTCTCTCACTCGACCTCGCTCGCGCGCAAGAATGAAACCCTAATTCTCTTTTTCCTTCCCAATGTTGCCTCAGCCCCTCGAGTCTAATCTCCCACGTCAAACGAGCGTTTTCCGCTATTTGTTTTGGTTTTGTTCATTGTCTTAAAGGCCCGGACCGCATCGTTTTGAAGTATGAGAAACCAAATTTGGGGGATTTATTTTGTCTTGCAAAGACTCGGTCCACTCAAGGCTTACTATCATAAATACTAATCTGCTAAGAATCACTCTACTAACTCGTTATATGTATTACATAACGTTTTTTCTTAAAAATTCTTTTATGAAAATAATATGTTTTGTATAAAATAATACTTACTCACTCAAGTATATTAATAATTTATAACCATGTATAAATTGCTATAAGCATAATAATAATAATAATAATAATAACAATAACAATAACAATAACAACAGTAATAGTTGTTGTAATAGTATACATATACTTATATTATATTAAAATTGTAGAATAAATTACGAATATCATGTCAAAACACTCATAATTAATTAAACACCTTTTTTTAATGAAATAAACAACTTCATTAATAACACAATGATAAGAGAAATTTATAAGTCTAGAGATCTTCATGCATAATCCATAAATAAGAGGAAAGATAGATGGGATGGGGTTGATTGACCTAAAAACTACAACTATCTCACTTTGGCTTAGGATGCTATCCAAAGCTTATTGTCTATCAAAAGAGATGCAACAATAATGAAAATAGGACTTCAAAGTAGCAATATCTCATTCTATTGCCAATGTCTTCCAAGAAGTAGATTGTGAGAATTAACCACTACTACAACCCACTAAGAATCTATTTCAACCACAATGTTAGTCTACCCTCTTTCCAATGTAATCTCTAACCCTTCCCTTATTCGACTTCTAAAATTTTTGTATCTATGAAAAAACAAATAAAGTTATTGCTTTTAGTAAATTTCTAGCACCATCTCTATACATTATGCCCAAACCAACTTCATTCATTCATTGCACTGTTGCAATTGATTTTGACTATATACAAAGGAGGTGGCATCCATCTTACAACAAGTAATCCTTTTACATAATTCAAAACATCAATGTTTGAACATATATAAGCAACTATCTAGTTGACTGCATGCGGTGGGACTTCATATTAGGATCCACAATTGGTAAATTGATAAATTTGTGACAACTCCTTATTGATAACATGAACAACAGTATTTAGATTAGGCTGCATCCTTTTAAAGAAGCAAAAATTATGATGTTTCCATAAATTCCATAGCACTACAGCTGCTTTAGAGAGAAATTGTTGAGCTTTATGCTTCGTTAAACATTGACCACAAACCACTTCCTCAATCCAAATGCTAACTTTGTCACAATTGAAGTCTTTAATCCTTATATTCATAACAGCAATCCATATAGGACAAACCCTATGGCATTGAAAACAAATGTGTTTAAGAGATTCAATGGGCAAACAAAAGGAATATGTATGATCAAATAAGATTCTCTTATAAAATAAATTCAAGTTAATAGCTAAAGTGTTAACACATAACCCACATAAGTGATGTTTTTGCTTAAGTTAACAATCCAAAGCCCAAATAAGTTTCCAAACAGATCGTTCAAGAGCATTGAAGGAAGAGACAACAAGTACAATATCTACTTGAGCATAAGACACCAAGCAATAATAACCACTTTTGACAAAGTAATCCCCAAATCGTTCCCTCATCTAAACCAATCTATTACTTGTAAGGAAATTGGCCACTTGTATATACTTAATAGCATCACACTCATGCAAAGTCAAACAATGTTCTACTAGCTCCAAGTTCCAATTCACCTAATTATTACCAAGCAAATCACTTACAGTTAAGTTATAAAGTTTAGGTTCAATTTGTTTAGGATGTAACTTATACCTAGGCAAGCTTGGTATCCATGGGTCTCTCTAGACATTTACCAATCTACCACAATAAGTTCCTAATAATTGCATCTCTACCTTACAATATACTTTGCCAATCCCAAGAAGCCTTACATCCCCAAGATATTGTCAAAGAATCTTAATTAGGAAAATAAATACTTTTCAAAAGATGGACATAAAGAGAGTCGAGATTTTACAAAATATGCCTTGCCAATTTTCCTAGCAAAGCTAAATTGAAGCTTCTAAGTCCCTAAAACCAAGCCTATCCCTATCCTATCCTTAGCCCTTGATACTTCCTTTTAACTCTTGCAATGAATTTTATTCCCATTATCTGACTTTGCCCACCAGAAATTGGCTAATAATCCATTAACTTCCCTACACCATATCTTAGGAAAGCTAAAGATACTCATTGAGTAAGCCAAGATGGCATAGGCTACTAACTTAATCATCACTTCCTTCCCTCCAATAAAAAAAGATGCTTCTTCCAACCATGCATTTTGTGTAAGATTCTATCCTTTACATATCCTTTACAAAAGCAAGTATCTGCCTCTTCGATCTTCCCCATGAAGTAAGGACACCCAAGTATTTACCTAGGGTATTTTAAATCCTAATATTCAAAACATGAGCACATTGTCTTCTTGTAAACTTTAGACATGTCTTACTAAAAACCAAGGAACTTGTCCTAGAGTCAACCTGCTATCCTAAAGCTTCACAATAAACATTTAATATGGCTTTTAGCTTCATAAAGTTATGTCTGTTGACCTCTAAAAAGATTTAGGAGTCATCGACCAAAAATTCAATGAGTTAACATTAGAGTAGATTCCTTAATTCTAATTCCATTCAACAATCTAGTTGAAGAGAACTTCTCCTTGCCTGAGCCCTTTAGAGGGATAAAATCGGCCCACTCGTTTTCCACTAATGACTAGATTGTACGAAACAAAGGAAACATAAGCTACAATCCATTTTACCCAAATTGAAGAGAAATCCATCTTAACCATAACTTTATTTAGAAAAGACCACTAAACTCAATCGTATACCTTAGTTATATCAATTTTGGCTACACAAAAATGTTTCCTTTTTCTCTTACTAAGTTTTAGATGATGAAATACCTTATGAGTCACTATGACATTGTTTTGAATTAGTTGACTAGGAATAAATACACTTTGAAAAGGAGATATAACACTATTTAAAAGTGATTGTAGCCTATTAGCTAACACTTTAGAAATAATTTTATAACAACATCAATTTCATTAAAAGAAATAGGAAAAGTACCTTATTGCAAGTAACTCTTGATTGCTTCATAAATGTAAGGACTAATTAGTTGCCACTATGATTAGTAGAAGATGTCGCTAAACCCATTTAGACTTGGTGCTTTGTGGCTACCAAGCTGGAAAATGGCTCCCTATACCTCATCTTCTTCCAAAAGGTGCATTAACCAAGTATTTTGGTCATTTGAAATAGTACAATCTAACTAACTCAAAACCTCCTCTTTTACTAACCTTTTGCTCTAATGTATACAAATATGAGAAGAACAGTAAGAAAGCAACAGCAATTGAGTCTTTATCCGCATTCCAATTTCCATATTGGTCCCTCATTCTATATACCTTAATCTTAACCCTTTGGTCTAACGTTGTTCAACAAAAAGATTTAGTATCTCAATCTTTCAACCACTATACCTTTGCGCATTAGGACTAGCATTGCTCTTCTTGCTATTGAGCAAAGGCTAACTGTTCATAAAGCAACTACTCTTCCTCTTAAATGACCATAGAAGCATCACATTATTGAATAGCAATAAGTTGAGTATATAGATGATCAATAATATATTTGTGTCTTAAATTTAAAAAGAATAATATATTTACAAGGCTAAAGAAAGTGACACAATAATAATATGCTTATGTCTTAAATTAAAAAAAGAAAAATACCATATCATGTTAAAAGAAGTAATAAATTGCAATGCTTATGAAAAAAAAAAAAGTAAAGGAAAAAGAAAGGAAAAGAAAAATATTAAAGTAAAAAATGCAAACTTAAAAATCAAATAAAAAATTAAGAAGAAAGCCTCTCTTCTCTAAATCTCAAACCTTCTCTAGACTTTTATGTCCACTACCACCAACTTTAACTTTACAAGAAGCAATTGTTCGCTATAACATATGGAGCTCTTGCTCTAAAATCTACTACCCTAATTCTTGCACAAATCATGTGTACAAGTAGTGCTTTAGACACAATAATAAGGAAATTTACTTCATCAAGTATCATGAAGAAGTTCGGTCACTTTTCCTATTAAGTGAATTTTTTCACCTAACATTTCATCTGCTAATAAAATGGATTAGTTTTAGTTATTCCCTCTTCAAACATTTTAATATTGTATTTAGGCCAAAAATTGAAAAAGAAAAATACACTATTAATAAATTATTTATGGCACCTATTTGAAATTTAAATAAAGTAAAGCCTTCTCCTCAAAGCCTCCATCAACTACCATCTCTATTTCTCTTTTCTTATCTCCTACAAAAACTCTTGGAAAAATTATGAATAGAACACTTATTTTCTTCCACCTACCAAATGCAATTAAGTTATGTATCTTACCAATTTTGTTCTTTTATTCAGTTTCAAGCTATTCAATATTGCTATACTAGAATGATAATCATCATTGAATTATCAAATAATATTACGGTATGAGAATATAATGATGAGGACATCAATCCATACATTTAAGACCCAAGACTTAGTTTAAGTTGTTGCAACTAGAATTGAGGAAATAAAAGGCTCAGAGAAGTACACAAACCTTATCTACATACTTGTGTACAAGATGTGTTATTCAACACATGTACAATAACATGGGATTACATGTCATGATCACCAAATAAACCATACACGTTATGTCATGCAAACCACTAAACTGAGATTTATACATTGGGGACTACACACCTATGTAACAAACATGTGTACTTATTGTCTTATATGTTGCATAGCTAAAAAGTGCATTAGCTATTCCATGTGTATGTGTTTATTATTTTTCCTCTTTGTAATGTTTCTTGTAACATTATTAGTATGTTCCTTTTTTAACCTTATAACCTTAGTTATGCTTTATTTATAAGCTTGTAATACTATTATAAAGATAGACTCTTTTGATTATTAAATATATTCATAAGTTTTATCCCATTTCCTATGTCTTATCAATCTAGGTCCTAAATTGTAATGGCAATCTGACTACTTTTGTATTGTTCATCCATAAATAATATTGGATGTATCATTTGAAAAAACCATTATTATAATTTCATGAGTTATATAGGATACAATCTTAAATCAATTATTTTCTAGATCTATGAGTCATATTATTTTTAGGGTTCAATCAAAACTAGTTCAACTATTGAGTCAATGCATAATATCTAATTCAATATTCATCTGTATCTTTTACTTTTTCCATTATCTTAAATACAAGAAACCAAAAATATTTCCCTTTCATTGTTATTAAACCTAAAATTCCATATAAAGATAAAATCTTTAATTAGTTGTGCAACACTAATAAATGGTCAGATTTATTCATTAGGTCCTAGTCCTATCATCTTAGTATCAAAGATATGGAATGATATGCTATTGGTAAGTTCTTTATATTTATCTGTTTGAACTTTAATGCTGATTGGGTTCTAGTGGTCTAGTTAGAGTGGTGATAATAGAGATTATGGTTTATTGTTATTATTATTGTTAAAAAAAATGGCATGAAGAATCATGTTAGCTATTGGATCGGGTTCAAATTTTATTGATTTTAACATTCTATTGAAATTATTCAACAAAAGGAATTAGGGGTTGAAGAGGATAAGAATATGAACCACCAACATTCAAAGTTACACACCATTGAGCTTCAACTAGCTCTATTTCTACAAGTTCAATTCTTTAACATTAAGGGCTACACTTAAGGTGTTGTGCTTCTATAGTTAATTATCATTGCAATACTCAATTGATTCCGATTGACAGGGTTCATGATGAATGGAAGTAGAGTATGTAGATTGTATCATTTCAAATTAGGATAATTTTGCATTTTGTACTCAAATTTTATTGAAATATGCAATTACCTAAAGTTTGAAAAGGTCAATTTAATATCTATTTAATGTTTTCATTGTTATATATACTACCTAATGTAACTCTATTACTATTCATTTATTGACATGACATCAACCAATACATCGCAAAGGCATAGATCAACATGTGGCATAACACTCATTGACATGGCATCTACAAAATCACTTCTAAAAAGTTCTTGAGATACATGTTAAAGTGGCCTTTTCAATTATAAAACGTACTTAAAGAGCTCACTTTGACATTAACACATTTTATAAGTATTTTTGTAGAAATATTTATACAATTTAAAAATAATTATGAAATAAATTAAGTATTAAGCATTTTCTTATAAATTAAAAGTTGAATAAAGTGAGAAAATTTAGGTCAAAATCGACTCATTCCCTTATGAAAACTATAAGTTATAATTCAAAACTCCTCACCTTCATACATTGTCCCACATAGAAACCCGTACTACGTAAACCCTCTACATATATTGTCCCAACCATTAATGTGAAGAAATGTGCAATATGGTGTGGTATACCCTTAGACTTATGTTAGTCAATGATGGAATATATTTTTACTCTTAAAATGGATGCCACTTGTCATTCATGCCATGTCAACGAAGAAACATGTCAAAAGTGCCACGTATCAATTTGTACGAATGTCATTTGTCAATTCGTGCTATGTCAACATACGGGAAGTAACATAGTTAGGTAATGTAGTATAAATGACTACAAACTTTAATTAAGTAGTAAATAAACATTTCAAAGTTTAGGTTGTAAATTATACAATTTGGTAAAGTTAAGGTACCAAATGCAACATTAGCACTTTTAAATTTCCCTAAGTTGTATTACTTTATTTCTTTTGGAATTTTATAAACTGTCTTTGACCTAGCAGGGCTACTGTTTCAAGATTCAAGTCGAATCTTCCCTAGAAAGGAAGGTATGATGAGGACATGAATCTATGCATTTAAGACATGAGACTTGGTTCAAGTTGTTGCAACTAGAATGGAGGAAATCGGAGGCTTAAAGAAGTATACACCCAATGTACAAGATGTGTTGTTTAACACATGTGCAATAACATGAGACTACATGTTGTAATCACCAAAAGTACCACACATGTTGTGCTATACAAACCACTAAGGGATCTGAAAGTTACATGTTGGAACTATACACATATACTCATTTTCCTATACGTTTAGCTAAAATGCATACCCGCTATTTTATATGTGCATCTTATTATTTTTCCTCTTTACAATATTTCTTGTAACATTATTTGTATTTTTTATTTTTATCCTTGTATCCTAGCTATGCTATATTTGTTTTGGTAATTAGCTTTTTGGCTCATTTTAATATCATGAACCAATTTAATGGGTTAGTGATAGGTTGAAAAAAAAAAAAAGAAAAGAAAAACCATGGCTTAATTAGGGATGTTTGAGCGAGATAGCACTTGGTAAGCTCAGAGTAGAGATCACTGGATTAGTTATTCTACTATCAACCTTTCTTGATTAACTCATGTGAAAAAACAAAGCTTGAAAGAAATATTTCTAAACTTGTTTGGACTTTATTTAGTCTATGTCATTTTATGCTATAAGCAACGATTAGTAAGGTAACAGTTTAAAAACTATTGTTTTAAATTTAATATCTAATAGTTAAGGTTATGATTTACAATTGTTACACTAGACATTTATATTAGGCGATAGTTTTTTAAAAAAAGGTTACCATAAGTACCTTAAGCAATGAATATTTGGAATTGTAGCCTTGTTTAAATAAAATGGCACCTTAAAAAAAATAAACCAATGCTAATCTAAAACCTTACATTTTACTTTTAAGTGATCAACCATATTTACACTCAGAAACCTTCTCTTTCTTTTTTCTTGCCAATCAAATCTTTTTAGAAAAACTTACACTTTTATTTTAGCCAACGAAGCTACGTCACATCTATTTCTCTCTCTCATCCTTATGTGTGTACAATGTCTATACAGATCAATTTTTGGTATTGTTAAACTATCTTTGTGCTTGTGTATACATTTGTAAGATGTTGTATATTATATATGCCCTAGGTTAGTTACATGTTGTTTAGGATAAAATTGGTCCTTTAAACAAGAAAACTAGTCTTTTTTTTTTGTGAGTTTGTGGAGGGTCCTATAATTATAATTTAGACGGTTGTCTTTACTAGAGAAATTATTAAGAAATTTGTCTTGATATGCTACATGTCAATTTTAAAAAGGTTGACATTTATTTTCTTGCTTGCATAGATGTAGTTAGTAAATATATTTTTTTTTAATTCCCTCACTATACTCCAATACTATTGAATATTCATAATTCTTTGTCTTTTGGTTGTGAAGTTTATATTTTATCTATTGATGATCAAGCTGAATGAAAGTTGCAAAAAGTTGCATTATGAGTATCCTTTTTATCATTTTACCATAAACTGGAAATCTTCTAAAAAATGTATTATGAGCTACATATTTGTAATTTTTTTTTATTAATGTAATGTTTTTATAGGTGGGACATTTGGCCGCAGCTCTCATGAACCAAAATATAATATTAAGTTCCATTTTGAAGACTCACCTTATCATATTGTAGGTGTACGTCTTGCTTATAATGCTAGTTGAACTCCTACTAGTACATGTCACTTGATTATAGTATATATATACCTTAATGAAAGTAGTAAAGAATATATTATGCACTCTTTGAGTGCTCTAAGTATGTAGTATTACAAAAGACGGATTGTGAGCTTTATTAATGTTATCTCACTCACAATTTGAGCTTTTCTCATCAATTATAAAGTATATTAAGTTGGCACTTTAGGAGCACTTACTGTAGCGTACTAGCTAATTATTTTTGATGTCTTCTTTTAGTAATATTTTTGTTCAAAGATACATGTTAGTTACAGTATCATTTGTGTTTGGTATCTTATAACATCTTTTTTTACCTTTCTTTTTGCAACACTTACTTAATTATCTTAGTTGAGTTTTCTAGACTAGTAATTTTACATTGTACTCTAATTTATACTCTATTAATGCCAAAGTAGAGAAGCAAAGGTTGAATATATTTAATTGTATAGAGGTATCTTCATAAATAGGAATGTTAACTAGTTCATATTTTCCTACCTAGCAAGTAAAAAAAGAAAAAAAAACTTTCTTATTTGGTTATATTCTTTGACATTGCATGAGATTACTTCCTCTATTCTCCTTAGCTTTTTTTCATACCTTTTGAATAATTTGCTACTGATAAAACTTGTTGCTATACCTATATGAATTGCTTAATTTATTCCTAAAAATCATTTTGTAGTTAATGGCTACTTTTCTCTCCTAATTCTGCAAATGTGATGGTGTATCAAGTTTTGCACCAAAGTTTTTGAAAAATAAAGGAGTCTTTTTTCATGCTTTTATTTATTTATTTATTTTGAAGTTTTTTGTTATCTTTAGAGTTATAAGATGAAATATGAGATAATTTTACCTTTGTGAACTTCCAATTTCAATAATAAAAATAGTTTATTGTTGCGTTAAGAACCCCATGGTCTTATCTATAAGAGTAAAGCAGTGGTCTAATTGGTTACTCTATCTTTAAATGCTTAATGCTTAGTAGCTAGAAAATTTAGACAACTGGACCTGTTTCTTTCCTAATAAGTTAGGCCATAATCTACCGTGTAAGATGATTCCATGTGAACTCTTTACTCGTTTTTATTTCTTGTTTCATTTTCCTCTATATCCGCAACTTCTCATTTATTTTTTTGCCATACTCTACTTCCATGCTAATATAAGATGTTTATGTTGCTCTATACTTGTGCCTATTAAAACTTCTAATTAAATGGTGTAATGTTATAACTAAATGTTGGGTATGTAAACTTAGTTTTTTGAAAATCCTATAGTCTTTAATTTATAAGCTGGGACTTGTAAAAGGCAATTTAAGTAGTTGGATAAATGAAGCTCTTATTAAAGAACTCACATTTTTCCTAGAACTTCAGCTTATTTGAGGCTCACATTCTTTTAAAATGCTTCACTATCTCTCTTGGGTAATTCTTTTGTAGTTGTTACTTGAAAGCAAATATCAATTGTACTGTTGTTTGTCTTACTTAAATGCATTTTTTTAACCGTTTATAATTCTCTTGGAGTTATGTAATATCTTAAGTGAACTTTCCTATATCCTTAATGCTGTATGATTTGCTATCTTATGGATTCTTCATTTACAAAAATTTTATTGTATCGTTTTATAGCTTTTTGGTAGTAGAATGGAATAATTTAAAGCAAAATAATGTTGGAATGATTTGAAGCAAAATGTTGTTCCTATAGATTTGTTTTTTTCTTAGAGGGAATTTGGAGAGTTCTATATAATTGTTATCTTAATTTTTGTCTTAATTTCATGATAATGATTAAATAAATATTTTGGCTACAGCAATCTTCACATGCTCCTTTTCAAGTAATTATGGCAAATGTTTAGAGGAATGTTTACTTGATCTTATATGTATGTCTCTTTATTTTAGAAGGACCTACTCCATGTAGTTAATACAGATTAAATGCAACATGAAGGTGAAGCTTGTGGAATCTTCGTATTCTTCCTCATTGATGATAGTAATTAGCACGCCACTACTTTGTTGTTGATTTGGATATTTATTACGAAGCTTATTATGTCTATCTTATGTTTTCTTTTCAATGCATATCTAATCTTGTATGTTTTTAACACTTTTCCCTTTTTCTTTCACATGTTGATTTTAATGTTTTGCTCTTTTATCAAGTAGTTTGAACAAATCTTATGGCTGGTGTACTGTAAATAGTATGACACAACAAACATAATCTGAAGCCAATAAAGGTATGTTGATTCCCTTTGAGCTTTTGCTTGTTACAATAATTTCTAATGACCCATCAATTGCTTTTAGTAATATGCAATTTTCAAATGGCATGCATAGTCCTTTTACTCAAGTAATTATATAAAATCTATGTTATATAATACATGAGTTTCTATATGATATATATGGGTTTTTATAGATAATGTTGACTATTTTTAATATAGACTTATAATTAATTTTTATTGTTCTCTTTTTTGTAGGATGATATCGTTAAAGGCGATGGTGCTTGAATATATGTTAAAGTCTATGAAGGACTAGAATATTTAAGATATCTTTGAAGATTTTTTTGTATGAAATGTTGAATAAAGGATGATCGAACTTTTTTATGTTACTTTAGAGTACTTGTCTAAAGAAATTTACATTTTGTTAGAGCTTAGTTGTTTGGATCACTAATTTTGTATTTTAAACATGTTGAAACTTATGAATCATTTGGATGGTAATTAAATGTAGACTAACGGCCTACAAGTGGTTGTTGATGATATTTTGTGATATTATCCTTTATAAAATCTATAGGTTTCTCATTATGAAAATTCAAAAGGTCACATATAAGTTTGCAAGAGGTTGTTAATGTTACTTTTGTGATATGATCATTTATAATATCTATATTTAAAGTCTAAAATTTTATATATAAAGTAAAACCATTGCTTTTAAATATTGTTAAATTGTTGCCTTTGTTATAAATGTAATGAATGTAAAATTGTTGCCTTATATCAAAGGCAATGGTTTTATGGACATTGCCATCGACTATAGTTTATCATCATTATTGAAAGTGTAAAATGACGTAGTAAAATAAGAGATATAGGCTTATTTTATTATAAATGGGCTTATATTGCTTTGTTCTAAGCTATTGTGCCTATCTAAAGCTTAAGACCAAAGCTCATGGTCCATAAGAAAAAAAGGGGGTGAATCTTGGCTATTAGATCATTTAAGGCAATCCAATGTTTGCTAGTAATGTTAGATCTCTTCCATCCATTCTAGGTGAATCTAATGTTTGAGGTCAGCCTCCAAATTTTATAAATAAAAGGTTTATCCTCTCATTTGTGTCATTCTAAGCATTGGATAGCTTAAGAAAATATGGAAGCCTTGCTAAAGTTACTTTATGAAATATTAAGTAGGCTATTTCGTGAAGAACGAATTAAGAACATCCAAAGTGCAACACTTAGTCTTCTATCACACGTATATATACGAATGATCAAGTTTGCCTATTCATACTTCCATATATCTCTCCATTTCATTTATACATGTGTTATTAGATCAAGTGATTTCCAAGATCGACTATCATGTACATATCATGCAATCGATCAATAGGAAAACCTTACCTACATTATTTGGTGACTCCAATGGGGATAAATCACTTGCAATCAGCAATGTCAAATATCAATGGACTGGAGAAAACTTATAATGTTTAGGAGATGGCTCTTGTTATCTTTTAGCAAACTATAGCAACAGGTGATAACATAATGTATGTAAACATACAATAAACATCTCATGTTGAAACATCCTTGATTATCATACCATACAGGAGAACACTCGTGCTTTCAATCAGTTCCTAACTACCGTTGCATAGCTTTTGCCTAAAATGACAACTCCTATTGCTATTGACCTTACAGGTGTTCAACCTACAATAGTTCTTCTTGTACTACTCGCATAAGCTTTTAGATTTAGTTTAGTGACCTCTACCACTGCACCAATTGCTTTGCAACAAAGTACTTGACATGTACAACTACCATAAATCCCTGTAGAAGAGGATAATACATGTGATAGGAGTCAACCTACAACTGTCTCTAGGCTGAGATCGACTTGTTTGAAGTTGAAGCTAATGTATTCTAGATCGAGGTCGACTTGTTCTAAATAAAGGCTAACTGATCCCTAACCGAGGCTAACTTGACCCATTTGAGGCAGAACTAATACCAAAAGGTTGAGAGGGAGAAAAGAAACAACTTAGCATCAAATCTATTATTTGCCAAGAAGCTAAGAGACCAAATAACCTAAAGCTCAACATGACACTATGAACTTAATGTCAACTAATCTTAAGGCTCGGCAACTATGGGCTAACCTCATAGGAAGCTCAACTAAGTACTCTAAGACCTCAGTAACTCCTACCTAAACCAGGACATCCAACTATTGACCTTACCTAATTTGGATCTTACTCTTTCCAAGGCAGCTCAGAAGATCCATATGCTAACCTCCTTATTAAGCGGATAGTTTTCACACTTGAAAATATTTTCCTTAACTTTAGTTGTGGGCTTACTTTAAGGTTTAAAGCCTTGTGCTCTATTTACATTTTTGCCACTAAGGTTTTAGAATGTACTATAAATAGCAACATTTGTAATTAACAGGATAATGGAACCTTCTTTTAAAAGCAAGAATATACTTGATATCTTTGTGAGCTGTTTAAGTTTATGCTTCGAATTATTGAGCATTGTTTTACTCTTTAATCTTTCTCATTCTTATCAATCTTCTTCTCAAGATTGTGGTGAACCCCTTCATTTGGGCAAGTTAGTGAGTCATATTTAACCATCATTTGAAACCCTAAGCCTTGGTTTGGTTTTCGTGAGTTATATCAAAACCTATTTCGAGCGAAACCCCTAATTGTGTTTATGTCTTGGTGTGTGATATCCATTCATATTCGCATTCGCATTTAAATCCCCATTTCACTACTTATTCCTCGATCCCATTTGAACTCCGAAATACCTATTCATGGTTTGAGTTCACTACGTACACTTCGAGTTGTATCAACATAGTAAGAAGAAAGATTATAGCATATGCTACTCCAACTCTTATAGGTCCAATTCCCCCTGGAATAAAAGATACTAAAACCTAGTCTAGAAGTTGATTATCATCCAAGTTTAATATTCAACTTATTACGATAGGCATAGATTTGACAGGCAATCTTACCCTTAATACTCCAAACTAGAGTTGTTCCGCTCCTAATTCTTCGTTTTATGTGACAAAGAAGGATATGTATAAGTACTTAGAGCAAATTCAAGCTTCGTCTCCTATAGGTATCATTAATATGAAGCTACTATACCCTAAGAGGGCTGTAGAGAAGCTATACCCCAAGGACTACATTAGTCCTAAATCCATAAAATTCAAAGATAGATAGGGGAGTGCTAAGGAGCATTT
Source organism: Lumnitzera littorea (assembly GCA_024138015.1). NCBI lineage: Eukaryota > Viridiplantae > Streptophyta > Magnoliopsida > Myrtales > Combretaceae > Lumnitzera > Lumnitzera littorea. Next base: position 46,129,161 of record JAMXBB010000009.1, read on the forward strand.
TCTCAAATTTATTAAGACACTTAAAGTCTATGTGCCTGATGATGATCTCAAATAAGGAAATTTCTAAATCTCTTATAGAAAAAAGCATATACCTAATATGTATTGAACTCATAATTCATTAGATACTTTTTAGGAATTTCAACTAAGTATCGTAAGTAAATTACTCTTGGTTGTTCAATCATTTGATAACCAAAGTCACTCTTTGATAAATGATCACTATGCATTAAACTCGTTAGAATTTGATAAATTGTTTTTTCGTAGAAAACTGCACCAAAAGTTCTCTTTCGTTTATCATCAATCAAATCACTGTTCGTAACTCAGGATTCTATTTTATCATCAATATCACCTTCACCCTACCCTCAGGTTCTACAAATTCATAGGGATCATGATAGGAATTAGCTTGTGACTATTTTTAAGTCGAGGCTGACCTGTCCTAAGCCAACATTGATTTGTTTTTACTGAGACCTTACTGATACTAGAAAGTTGAGGGGAAGAAAAGGAGCCACTTAACATCAAGTTTATTATTTGCCGAGCCAAGAGACCATACAATTGAGGCCTCAAGGCCAAAGATCCATTTGGTACGGTACGGAGAGACTAATGTCGACTAGTCATAGTACTCGGCAACTATGAGCTAACTTTTTAGGTATCTCGGCCAAGCATTGCAAGACTTTAAGAGCTCCTACCCAAACTCGGATATCTAGTTGCTAACCTCTCCTAGTTCAGATCTTACTCCTTCTAAGACAACCTGAATGACTACATGCCGACTCTTTTTGCTGAGCACATAGTTTTATATTCTTGTGAATATTTTCTTTATTTTAATTATGGGCCCATTCTTTAGGGTTTAAGGCCTTGTACATTATTTATAATTTTTCCACTAAGGTTTTAAGGTTTGCTATAAATAGCAACATCTGTAATTAGTTGAGGTAATAGTAAAGAATATTTAGATAGTGATTACACTTGAACATTCCTTTTCAAGCAAGGATGGTCCTAAGCTCTTAGAGCTTGCCTTTTTAAGATTATTGAGTGCTGGTTAACTCTTTGATCCTTTTTGTGTTTTTATCAATCTTAACCTTAAGATTATGGTGAACCTTTAATTTGAGCAAGTTAGTGAGTTGCATCTAACCCTCATTTGAATCCTGAGTGACATTTAGTATTCATGAGTCGTATCAAACTCTATTTCGAGCTTAACCCCTGATTGTGTTTATATCTTGGTACGTGATATCCCGACACATTCACCATCAAAACACCATTTTCACTTTTTGCTCCTTGTTCTCATTTGAACCTTGATTACCTCATTCATGGTTTAAGATTCACTGCGTATCAGATCATGTGCAAACTGTTCCTAAAATAAGTTCTTTGTGACATAAGAATGAATAACCATTACAAACATAGGGGTATATCAGAGAGTGTCCTAAGGAAGACCTTATGGATTATATTGAGCGCTTTATGGAACATTATTGGACATTTAAGATATATGTGATGAAGAAGAGCTTGTCAAGGTCTATGTCTAAGGCATTTTTACAAACTATATCATATATCTTGAAAATTTGTCACTAATATCCTTCACAATGTTAGTAGAAGGTGCTCATAGGACCAACAACTCAATCTCTAAATAAAGAAGTAACCTTGGAAGAAAACGAGGACCTTCTATAAACTCTGTATGGGAAAAAGGTTACAAAGACAACAAAAGGATAAGGAAGGATGCTTTTGAGAATGCTCTACTATTCCCATGATCAATGGATTAAATTTATGTCATTCTTGATAGATAGATTAAGGATGGGAATATTAAACTGCCAAGGGTTGATAAAGCAACTACAACACAAGAGATGAATGATCCTCAATATTGTTAGTATTACAGAATTGTATGTCATGCCACCAAGGATTGCTGAAATTTAAAATGGATATTCTACAAGAGAATATGAAATGATAAACTTCTTATTGAAGATAACAACATCCGAATGTTGGACTATCAAAATATAGATAGTGAATGAAGTCTTATAAGAAAGACAATGTTTGATTACATATTGTTGAAGTTGTTGATCATTTGTACTTAACCTATAATAAGAAGAAATAAAGTGATTCTCAAATCAAGAAGTGACATCTCTTCTCTCATTTTCTACATCTATTTACACTTATCCTACAACAATTTTGCTTCAATAGAAGTAGCTAATGTTGTTGCTAAACATTCCTTATCATCAAACAATTGAAACGCCTCTCTTAATAAGCTCCTACTTGTCATTATGTTATAGTTGTTCCTACTTACATGATGCTTTGTTCTTGAATAAATCGTAGTGTAGCTAATATCACCTTCTGGTAGTCCTTACTAATAATTCTTACGAATGAAACTAATAAAGCTAACATTGCCGCTTGATTTAACGTAGCTAGCATTGCTATTATGATCCATGAGCATGATGATAGGAATCAATATCCTGGACCTATGACTAGAAGCTGGGCTAGAGGACTATAAAGCCTAACCCAACATATCTTAACTTAAGAGCTATTAAGAGATGAAGATTCCTTTCATAATTAAGGCTTACTAGACTTTGATCGACCTAAATATAAGACATTGGTCGTTGTTCAAGCAACTACTAACTTATCTCAAAACAAGATGGTAAACCTTAGGGAGTCTAATGACCTAACCTATAACTTAGATGCTGAGTAAGTCAAGTGCCGAGTTGACTTATCCTTTGTCTTGACCTAATCTAGACCAAATCAATTGATTTGACTTGCTCAATATCCTACCTACTGTTAGCTATCCAACCTAGTTACTAAGCTATCGGAGATTCTAAGCTTTCACTCCTATAAGAGGCTAGCTAAACATGCCTTACTTTACCTTTGTCAAAGCTCCCAATCAGTAGACAATAGTATCTATGGTATATAATCCTATGAAGATGATTTTCTAACAAATTATCACTCCTTTTTGTCCTTTTATCCCTTTTAGCTATGTATTAGGAATCTTTATGTAGCTAATGTTGTAATTTACCCTTTTAATCATTTTATCTTTCTTGTAAACCCTAATGGCTAAGTATAAAAGCCATTCTTGTAATTGGCCATAGGGAGTTGAACATTAATCATATAATTCCCACTTCATTCTGTGAGAGTTGTCCCCTCTTAGGAATGAACTCTTATCTAACTCTTTTAGTAAGAGTTAGTGGCAAGTGACCCTAATACCCATTTGTACATCACATCAAGTATGTGTTAAGCTACATGGATTGATTGGTGCATCATATTTGGCTGGTTACACTCGAGTTTGCTAACCTTTTCCTTACTTTCAAGTTGTTCTTGGTGTGTTCTTGCATATCCTAACCCCCAAACATATCACATGCATATATAACCAATATTACCATCCAGTATTCTTTAATTATGGGATTAAAGCGATCTTGGCATTGAAGAGTGATGCGTCTCCGGGGTTGGACAAATGGAGAGGCATGACAAATGGAGAGGCACCATAATGAAGCAAACTAAAAAGAATAAAGAAAAAATGCTAACAAAGTCCGGGTAGCTACCAAATGAATTTAACATACCATCCGATCTTACTTGGCCAATAATCTACCGGATATGATACACCAATCCAAATTGAAGGGTCACTCACCACTACTCCTTGCTAAAGGGAATAGATAAGAGTTGAATGATAACGAGAACAATAAGGTTGCTCAAAGTGAATAATTCTGTATTAAAAGTTGGATGATCTTCGTGTATAAGAAAGTGGGGTTTTATATACCGTTCACTAAGGTTACTTTATACGTATGAAAAGACAAAAAGGTATTCTACACTAGGTTACATAAGACATACTAAAAGGGGTAAAAGAGACAAAAAAATTTAGTACAGAAAAGAAAGAATCATTCTAGAACATTATGTTAGAAGATATGTGTCACTTAGTAGCTAGACATCAAGGATATGATACAACATAGGCGGAAGTAGGAATGTGTTATAGTTAGGGGCCAAGCTGATCTAGATCAGGTTGAGAGTCAATCAATCTGGTTAGGAAGTCAACTAAATTGGAGTCATGCACCATTGGTCGGTTAGAGAGCTCAGTTCGGCTAGCCTTTCTTGGGTAACCTTTTAGGTTAAGACTTTGCAGCTGGGTAGGAGCATGTTGGACATACGTGAATATCTGACAGACAGGTTAGTAGGAGTTTGGATCAGGATAGGAGTCCCCATCTTAGCTATGGCTTAGAGTTAATATTTTCCATGCAAGTCCTTAAAGTCCTAGAGTTTAGCTTCTTGTGATCAGCCCAGGGGGTTGATTCCTATCATTTGCTTGAGGGTCGGAAAGATTTATCCTCAAATTTGAAGTGGTTTCTACTCATTCTTCTAGGGTACTCGTAGGGTCTTCTACTATTGGTTGATGGGGAATCAGATTGGACACATTGAAGGTAGAGGAGACACCCTAATCATCTGGTAACTCGATCGAATAGGCATTGTGGTTAATCTTCTTCAGGACCTTGAATGGGCCGTCAACTTAAGGTGGTAGTTTGCTTTGTCTTAAGTGTAGAAATCGCTCTTGGCTGAGGTGAATCCATACTAAGTCTCCTGGTTGAAAAGAAACAGTTTGGCAGCTTCGGCTACCAATCTTTTGTTGTTTCTAATTGAATTTGGCAATCTTCTTTGTTACGAACTGTGCAGTTCATGTAATTCTCGAGCTTGATCAACTCCAAATTGACTATCTTCAGTAGCTGCTAGGGTGCTGATCATGTCCAAGGGAATGGTTGGGTTAATGCCATTAATGACTTGAAATGGGGTCTTCCTTATAGTGCTATGGATAGTTCGGTTGTATGCGAACTCCACAATTGGTAGGCACAAATCCTAGTCCCTCAAGTTCTTCTCTATAATAGCTTTGAGTAAATTGTCTAATGTCGTGTTTACCACCTCAGTTTGGCCATCAGTTTGAGGGTGGTTACTGGAGTTGAATACAAGTTTAGTTTCAAGTCTTCTCTAAAGAGTCTTTCAGAAATAGCTCAAAAATTTCTTGTCCCGATCTAAGACAATAGTCTTCAGTACTCCATGTAGTCAGATAACGTCTTGCTAAAATAAGTCAATAATATATAAAGCATCATTAGTCTGATGGCATGGAATGAAGTGTGCCATCTTGCTAAAATGGTCTACTATAACAAAAATAGAATCTCTGGATGTCCGAGGTAACCTTAGGACAAAGTCCATGCTAAGGTTGGCCCATGGTAAGGTAGGCGTTGGTAGAGGCATTTAGTCTCCATAGGGCTCTCTGTTCCTTATAGCATGCTTACATACTTCACAACGACCGACTATCTTATGGACATCCTTAGCCATACCTGGCCAATAAAAATTCTCTTTCAACAAATTGGCTGTCTTGACCTCCCCAAAGTAGCTTGAAAGTTTACCGCTATAAGCTTCTCGAACCAACAGTTCACGTGTGAAGCAGTTTAGAATACATAGCCTACGATCCTTGAATAGATAGCCATCCTTAAGATAATATCCCTTAACAGCAATTTCATCCTTATACTATTTTATGATAGGGATGAAATGAGAATCATGAGCATACTGCTTGGTAATTAGTGAGAATCCTAATAATTTTTTCTGCAAAGTGGTTAGTAAGGTTTACTGTCATGATAGAACATCAACAACCACATTTGCACTTCCCTTCTTGTATCGAATGACGTATGAGAAACTCTCCATGAACTCTAATCACTTGGCTTGCCTCTTTGAAAGCTTATTCTAACTTCCAAGATGCTTTAAGGATTCGTAGTTAGTGTAAATAACGAACCTTCGTAGTAACAAGTAGTGTTGCTAAATGGTAAGGGCTTGGAAAAGGGAGTATAACTCCTTCTCGTATATAGAATAGTTCAGGGCTGGGCCATTTAGTTTCTCACTGTGGTAAGTGATAGGTCGTCGTTCTTGCATCAGGACAGTACCAATTCCAACTCCCGATGCATCGTACTCCAATTTGAAGGGCTTATCAAAATTTGGTAGTGAAAGGACAGGGGTCAAGATGAGCTTCTCCTTGATCTCCCTAAAGCTTCGCTTAGTTCAATCGCTTCACTTGAACCATTTATTCTTCTTTGTCAACTCGGTCAATAGGGCGGCTATTGTACCGAAGTTTTTAATAAATTGCTTATAGAAAGAAGCCAGGCTATGGAAACTTCGGACTTTAGTGACATTCTTCAGCATCGGCCATTCTGGAACAGCTTGGATATTCTCTTCATCTACTCAGATTCCTTCTCCTGATATTACAAACCCTAAGAACATCGCCTCTTTTTGGTAGAACATGCATTTCTTTACATTCCCATACAACTTCTCAGCTCGCAGAATGCCAAATACTTCGCGAAGATGTTAAACATGGTTGTTTAGGTCGGTATTATACACCTATATGTCATCAAAGTATATGACCACACATCTTCCAAGAAGAGAGTGCATCACATGGTTCATTAACCTCATGAATGTGCTCGGTGAATTAGTAAGTTCAAATAGCATAACCAAGCATTCGTAGAGTCCGTACTTAGTCTTAAAGGTAGTCTTCCATTCATCGCCTAGTCTCATGTGAATTTGGTGGTAGCCACTCTGTAGATCTATCTTTGAAAATACCTTTACACCATTAAGATCATCTAATATCCTTCTTCTATCTACTATTACTCAATTTGAATTTTACTTAATTTCTTCTTGTAGTTTAGCTAAGGAAATGGGGGATACATTGGCACAAATATATGAAGGCATGGATACCATCAAGGAAATAAGGATCAAGTCTCTCATGCAATAGTACGAGACATTTGACATTCTACTTGGTGAAGAAATCAATGAATCATTTGGTAGATTCACAACCATTACAAACGAACTTTCATCTCTCGGGAAGACAATAGAGGATTTAGATTTAGAATGAAAAATGTTAAAAGTACTACCTAAAGCTTGGAATGCAAAGAAAACTGCAATAGAGGAAGCACATAACATGAAGAAATTGATACTCAATCAACTAAGAAGGAAACTGATGGCTTACGAAGTTGATTTTCTCAAATCAAAAGATACAAAGAAAAAGGGGATAGCTTTTAATGCTTAAAAACTTAAATATGATTCAGAATCAAAAAGTGAAAGCGATGATGAAGATGATGTCATACTAATTGTAGGGAAATTAAACAAAATGATCAAAAGATAAGGTAAGAGAAAATTTTTGAAGCATTCATTTTCTAACAAGAATGATGTAAGATAAAGTTATAAGGAAAAGGATTTGAAGAAAGATAAAAGAGAAAAGAAGAAGATTATATATTGTGAGTGTAAAAAGTCAGGACACATTAAATATGAATACCTTGTTCTGATCAAGAAATTGGAGAAATGTAAGAAGAAATAGAAGTCATTACTAACCACATGGAATGATCTAGACGAGTCAAAGAATGAATCAAAAGATAAGTTAGATGATGAAGAAGAAGTGAACTTATGCTTAATGGCACTTTTGGAGGTAACCTTTGATTTTGAAGGTGATCAACTTGAAAGTGCACGTAAATGGATAAAAAAACTACTTAAAGTAGTATGAAAGGTAGATATTAAACTAAGACTAATAAGGAAATAGAATATTTAAAAGAAGAAAGAGATCAACTAATTCAAACCAATGAACTTTTGATAGAAGAAAATGTTGTGTTAAAAACTGATAATGAAGCATTAGAAACTGATAAATATAACCTTTGTGTTAGTCAAAATAATCTAGAAGAGGAAAACAATGAGTTAAGAGAAGAGATAAATAGCCTGAAATCAAGGATTGATGATTTATCTAATTCAATTAATTCAACATTTAATAAGTTTTGTGAAAGTGATAAAAAATTACAAATGCTAATTGTTTCAGAATGAATGAATGAATAAAACTAAGATTGGTTTAGGATTTGAATATGCAGAATCCTTAAATTCAAATAAGAAAACTATCTTTATCAAAGGAAAAGAAGTAATAAATAATGATTCAGTAAATACTCACACAATTGAAATTGTAAAAAAAGTTCAACAAAAGAATTATTTTATTTGAAACAATCTAGACAGAGGACTTATCAAAGGATCCTTTAGAAGATATGACATAAGACATGATGAAAGACACCTAAATTAAAGGGGTTAGGTAACAAACAAGTGCATCAAATCATATGGCTTTTTTTTTTTTTGTAATAAATTAGGCCATATTAAAAAATATTGTTATTTCAAAAATCACAACCTCAATAACTATCAAGAAAATATACTAAAAACAATGAGCTTAAATTTTGGTGAGCCAAAGCTAGTCTGAGTTCCTAAAGGGAATTAACCTATTGTTATGTGATCACAAGAGCATAGAGCTAAGCTTAAAGGAATGTGGTACCTATATAATGAGTGCTTACATCATATGTTAAGAGATGCTTCACTTTTCACAAATATTAAATAGAAGAAATGAGGGGGTCTTAAGTTTGGTGATGATAATAAAGGAAATATAATAGTCACTAGTAACATCGAAATTTCTCTTTATTCTATAAAAAATGTCTCTTTACTAGAAGGACTAAAATATAATCTTTTAAGCATAAGTCAATTATGCAATAAAGGTTATCAAATGATTTTTGATTAAAACAAAGTAGAAGGTTTTGATATGAATAGCAACAAGTAATTTGCAAGATTTAGGAAAAAGAACATATATTTAATTGAGCCAATTAAGGTTCAAGTTGAAAATTGCTTCTTAAGTATTTCTGATAACATATTTTTATGGCATAAGAAACTTGGACATGTACATTTCAATCAACTAGAGAATTTATCTAAAAATAACTTATATTGATGGTATATCTAAGATAAGTATAAAAGATGATGTTCCTTGTATAACATATTTCAAGAATAAATTAACATCTACAGCTCACAAATCTAAGAGAATGATATCAACTAAACAACCATTGGAATTACTTTGTATAGATTTGTTTGGACCCACTTGAACATTAAGTATAGGTGGTGACAAAAATGGAAGGGTAATTATTGATGACTATTCTCGATATTCTTTTCTGTTCTCGCACAACAAGGGTGATGCTTTTGATGCCTTCAAAAAGTTTGCAAAATAGGTACAAAATGAAAAAGACCATATCTGATTAATCTCAAGGCAAAGAGTTTGAAAATGAAGACTTTATTAGGTTTTGTGAAAACTAAGGCATTACTCACAATTTTTCAACTCCTTATACACTAAAGCAAAATAGAGCTATGGAACGTAAAAATAGAACTATACAAAAAATGATGAGAACTCTATTAAATGAAAGTAGTGTAACATAATATTTTTGAATTGAAGTAGTTTCTACTTCATGTTACATTATTAATAGAGTCTACATAAGGCCATTAACAAAGAAAACATCATATGAACTGTATAAGGGTAAAAAACCAACAATCTCCTATTTTCTAATCTTTGGCTCTAAGTTTTTCATTAAGAAACTAATACAAAATCTAGGTATTTTCAAAGAATGAGTAGGCAAAGGAATATTACTAAGGTATTCCCTACAAAGTAAAGCATTTTGAGCATATAACAAAGCCATTTGAACCATTAAAGAATTAATCAATGTGAAGTTTATTGATGAAGTAAGGATTGAAGAATTAGATGACGATGAACCAAACAGCTCAAGTAAGAATTCTTTCACTCATAAAAATGAGAAGGAAGAATAGAAGCTATTGAAGGTAGCATATCAAAGACTCAATCAAAAGCTAAACTAAAAGATAAATTAGAAGCCATATAGGTAAGTTTCAAACCTCCAAAAACATAAAAGTATAAATCCTACCATCTACCTAAATAGGTAATTAAAAACATACATTCTAAAGTATGGACCAAGCAAGTTTGCAAAATATTGAAAACCATTTTGCATTAGTATTTAAAGTTAAACAGAGTACAATAGATGAAGCCTTATCTAATGCAAATTGGATAAATGCTATGAAAGAAGAACTTAATAATTCCAAAGAAAACAGGAGTAGACTTTAGTTCCTAAACCTAAAAATAAATTAATTATTGGCACTAGAATGGTTGTTAAAAAATAAGTTAGATGAATATGGCAAAATAACTAGAAATAAAGCTAAACTTTTATTGAAAGGCTATTCTTAAGAAGCAGGAGTAGATTTTGATGAGACATATACACTATTTACACGTTTAGAAGCTATAAGACTATTGTTAGCTTTTGCATGCTATGAAGGGTTTAAGCTATTCTAAATGGATATTAAGAGGGCATTCTTAAATGGTTATATAAAGGAAGAAGTGTATGTCGAACAACCCTTGAGTTTGAAGGCCTTTTCAAAGATGATTATGTTTATAAATTAAGAAAGGCTCTATATGAATTAAAACAAATGCCTTGCACTTGGTATGAAAGACTCAGTAAGTTTCTAATAAAAAGTGGATTCAAAAATGGGCACGTTAATATCATACTATTTGTAAAATATTCTGATAATGATTTATTAGAAGTTCAAATTTATGTAAATGACATTATCTTTGTTTTACTAATAAGAGTTACTGAAAGGATTTTACTAAGATCATGTAGGCTGAGTTAGAGATGTTCTTAATGGGAGAATTAAATTTCTTTCTTAGACTACAAATAAAACAAACTAAAAATGAAAATTTTATCCATTAAGAAAAGTATACAAAATAAATTGTTAAGAAATTTGAGTGTGAGAATACAAAGGGAGCTACAACTCTCATGTCAACTTCAATAAGATTAGAACCAAATGAAATAGTAAGAAGATAAGTGAAAAAATGTGTAGAAATTTAATTAAATCTTTATTATATCTAATAACATCTCGACCTGATATCATATTTAGTGTATGCATACGTGCTAAGTTTCAAGTTAAGCCAATTGAAAAACACTTAGCTATAGTAAAACATATCTTTAAATATTTAACTTGCACATCTAAGTTAGGAATGTGGTATCTAAAAAATCATAATTTTGAGTTGATTAAATATTTAGATATAGATTATGCTGGTTGTAAGGTAGATATAAAAAGTATGTCTAGAACGAGTCAATTCTTAAAAGATAAGTTAGTTTTCTTAGTCCTTTAAGAAACTAAACTCTATAGCCTTATCTACGATAGAGGCTGAGTATGTATTGTTGTGCTTAAATATTATGGATAAAACAATAATTATCAAATTACAATATAAATTTGAATAATATGCTTATAAAATGTGATAATATGAGTGCAATCAATTTAACTAAAAATCCTGTTCATCACTCATGTTTTAAAAATATTAAAGTAAGACACCATTTCATCAGATTCATGTTGATAATGGGGATATAAATATTGAATTTGTTTCGATAGATAATTATCTAGCTAATAGATTTATAAAACCCCTTGATAAAATAAAATTTGAGTATAGTAGAAATGAAATATGTATATGTTGTCCGATGTGTTTTTTGTTAATATTATATAATTTTTTGTGGGTAAGAATTTGCATGTGTAAGGCATTCTTTTCTTTCCAATTTCAAAATCTCCCTTATAGTCTTTTAAAAAGGCTTGGTTTTGACGATTACTTTTTTTATTTTCCATATTTGTCAACTTCTTAATCCAATTGCCTTTACACATGGTAAGTGTATCATTATTCTTCCTTAATTACTCTTACATGTTCTGATATACTAATACCTCATTCTCAAATCAGTTACAATTTACTTCCTTTCCTCACTTAAGTACTTATCTCTCACCCCTATAATCTACTCCCTCCTTCCTCTTTCCCTTAAACTAAATTTTCTTGTCTCTCTAAATTCTGGTGTGTAATTGCAAATCCTCTCAAATTCTCTTAAAAAGAGCGAAATCAAAAGAAGACCCAAAAACATCATGGTTAACCCATATGAGTTGGCTAATGAGTCTTTTGATTCAAAGAAGACATATCAAAACCAAATTAAACTAGAACCCTAAACTAAAAGAAAAAAAAGATTGTCAAGAAAACCAAGGAAATTGAGAAAAGCAAAAAAGAAACTCTCTAGAGCTGAAATTGAAAAAGTTGTGGCTAGAGTTATGGAGTCATCAAATGAATTTGTTGGTTTCATGGATGTCAGAAAAGGAAAATGATTGAAGGGCAAGTTAATTATAGAGGATAAGGGTAAAGGAAAAAAGCATAAGTCAAAGAAGAGGAAAACAAAAGATGTGATGGAGGATTTGTTAGAGGATGTGATAGAAGAATAGCATACTGTACCAATTCAGTTAGAAATTAAAGGCTCAAAGAAAAGGTAATATTCAAGTTTATTTCTTTAAAAAGAAAATTGGATTACATCAAAAGTCATGCATTTGATTTTGACTATTTCACTAGGAATGAATTCTATTAGGATGAATTTTTCTATGTCACTAGATGTAATATGCACTATTGATACTATGGTATATAGGGAAGTAATCATTAAGGTTTATAAGAACTTAGATCTGAGTAGGAGAGATAGGTTATATTCTACTATGTTAGGAAGGGATATTGAAACTACTAAGAATCATATCATCAAGTGCTTTCATCTACCTACTATGGATAGTGATGAAAGGCTTATGGCTATGGTAAAAAGTCAAGTTTTCAACATTATCACAAATGGTAAATGGAAAAGGGAAGCTAGAGAAGTGTTTGCTTTTTTATTGTAGGATGTTAATAAAGTTGTTGCATAAGTTAGTTATAGGTTGGATTTTACCTAAGAAAGGAAGTACAACTTCAATTTCAAAAGAAGATGCATTAATAATAATTGCTATGTTGAAAAGGAAAAGAATTGATCTTGTTAGCTTGATTATTAAGCATGCATTTCTAGCTCGTGCAAAGAAACCATACAGGAATCCTCTGATAAGGTTGTTTAAGTTCAAGAAATTCAAAATTCCACCTATAACAATGAGATAGTTATTTATTAAATTGATTGGTGAATATAACATTAATCACATGAGGATTAAGGTTAAGAATAGGATTTGGTATATAGATGATTGGGCATTTTATGTGCATGAAAAGCATAAAAAGAACAAGTTGCCTAAATCTTTGTTTGAGGGGGAGGAATAAAAAAAAGAATAGAGAGTACATTAGAGGATCCTATGGAAGAAGACTCAGATAGTACTAAAGATATTCTAAGGAAGGCTAAAGGGAAGAAAGTAGTAAAGCCTAAGGAAAAAGAAGAGTAAAATGTATGATATGAGAATTGGAGGGAAGTTCTAGATTGATGGAGGAAAGAAAAAGAAAGAGGGTTTTTGATTTAGAAGATGAATCAGATGACTTTGAAGATTGTCTAAATAAAGAGGAAAATTTCGAGATAAGTTCCGACGGTGGGATATCCAAGAAAGAGGTTAAGGATAATATGGATGAAAAATTCACAAATTTTTTGAATTTGAGGAAATCTCAATTTGGGAAAGGATTTGAACCACTGACTATTGAGGCTCCATCTTTATAACATTCATCTCCAACAACCCCCTTACCAAAACAACTAGAGTTATCTCACCAGGACCAACAAGCTGCCTATGTAAACCTTAATCTATCACCTCCTTCACCATCTATCATTGTTTAAGCCTATAAAACCTAGAAGAAATCCCCAATAAAGCTCCTATGTAAGATCTTAATTAGATCTCTACTTAAGCTCCTACTCTAGTATCTGATTAGGTGTCTAAACCAACCCCTTATCTAGTCTCTAATCCATCTCCCATAGCTGTTGATCATCAACCTTTTGTTATGGAACAAGATTCATCTTGCTCTTCTTCGAACTCCTGCAAAGCCAAAGTAATCATCTCCCTTAAGAAGATTCAAGAAACCTTGTCCTAAGAAAAAGAAGAACTAAGTTTCTATCATGTCTATAGACTTTTATTTCTATTTTTGATATCATGATTTAGTTTTTGTTATCTTAGATTCTATCATGATTCTGGTTGGACTTTTATTTATCTTGCTGGACTAATGAATAGTTATGTTCTATTAGCCTTTACGATTAATTCAATTGTTTTGGTTGATGATTTCTACATTAAGGGGGAGTATTTCGTTAAGAGGGAGCTTTCCTTTAGATGATAACAAAAAGGGGAAGAAGTTGGAGTATTGATATTTTGAATTTATTTGTTCTTTTATCTTAGGAAATTATTTTTATATACTTTACAAAGTTTCACAAATTATTATCATGTGTTTTGATAATAACCAAAAAAGGATATGTATGTAAGGATGTATGTTTGTATATATTTGTGGATTCAAGTGTACAGGAATAGGAGATCAAAAGAGCATTCAAGTGTTAAGACCTATTAGAAGGTCAATCAGATGATAAATCAGAAGGTTTGAAAACAAGATTTGGAATATAATTGCTTCTCGTCTAGGAATAGATTATATAGATAAAATCAAGAGTAGTTTTAATAATCTAAAAGAAGACTTAGCTCTATCTATTGAATATATTATGTTCCATAAAGTAGGATAATACCAACGGGGACAAATTTAATTCAAATCAAATTATGTAAGGAAAAGCTTGGCTACTCTATACAAAGCATTTCTTTAGACTTTATAAAGAGTTGTAATCTTTAGAAAAATATTTAACTAAGAAATAAGGAAGGATAGTAATCAAATTAATTTCAAAGACTTTTTACAAAGGACATTTTTTTAAGAAAATAAAAATAAGGGAAGATTTCCTTCCTTATACCTTAAAAGGTCTAGTTCATAGCAATTGATATTATGGAAAGGATGTCTGAATGGACTAATTGAATCAAGAGCAATAAGCAAGACAATTCCTTCTTCTCTTCCAAAGATTATTGCAATTTTTTGAAACCAAAATAAAGAGTCAAAATAAAATATTAATTAACTTTCCATAGTATAGCCATCTAGCCGTTGCAAAGCACGAGTATATAAAGACTCGAAGATTAAAAAAAAAATAGGCTTTTTGTGAAACTTTGTAGTTTTGAGTGATTAGCTTAAGGTGAGGCTAAGTGACTCAGAGCAAAGTAATTTGTGGCTGTAATCTCTTAAAGTTTGTTTGATTGAAAGTAGATAGTGGAATAACTTTGGTAAGGAGAACCGACTCCTTAGTGGTGGAGCTAAAAGAGTATAGTAGACATAAAACTAAAGTACTATAATTCGATTTGCCTAATCTTCTATCCCTGCTTTCTTATTTTTATGCACTTTAATTTTATGATTAATTTACTTTCACACCAAATCACCTAAGTAATTAATGAGATTTATTTTTCTAAAAAATCTTTATTTCTTAAAATTTTAAAAAGTAACTAATTTACCCCCTCCTCCTTCTGTTAGTTTCTTAACTGGGACTTACAGATCAAAGGATCCATCTTGTAGTTGTCAAGTGATATTCAAAGTATACCATCTCCTAATAAGGAGATATAACCTCAAAAGACGTACCTCTAATAGGTGAAGACTATAGTAGTTCCACCCTTTCATCATGATACTTATACGATCACTAAGATTGATGCAACTCCAATCAAAGTAGCTTCGCATGTATTTGATTATAATATCAATCACCCTAAACTTGCAATTGATCTCTTGGAGTTAGAATAACTTTATTGAATCCAACTTATAACTACTTGGCCGTGACCATGATACTTCTAAACATAAAGCTACTTATTGATGATTTGATAATTATAAGAGCAAATTCAAAAGAATTCACTGGATGGATGTGAAAATAATCTTCAAATCTTTAAAGAAGTTACTGCTTCATCATACAATAATGCACCATCAATGGAAAAGTCAAAACTTGATACCATGGGGGTTATCTAAGCATCCTTTGAATTCAAATGTTGCGTAAAGCTCACTCTTGATATGAAGATGCTTAACTGAAGCTAAATCACTAATGCAAATGATTCATCCTCTTAAACATATGTTTAAGCTCACCAAGTAATGGAGTGTAGTTGTTGCGAGAGGACAACGTGAAATTTCTTGAAAGAACTTGACACTCATGAAAGGATGAATTTATGAGAACTTGTTGAAGACATGGGCACACATAGTCCATGAGTTCTAACATTCACTTGGAAAGAGTCTCCTTAAAGGTCCTCGTTGGTTTAATTATCACAGAGAGACATAACCATAGATACACATCCTCTAGTATGAGCCAGCATGTTGCTCATGGCGATTAGTTTTAGCAGCCTATGTTGGAGTAGTCTTAGCCATTATCTACAATTGATGAAGTAATTGAAAAAAGCATAAGTTGGATGTCACTATGGGAACCAACAATTCAAGTGAATTAATTATGAGAATCATAAAACTAGTTATGTGGAAATAGCCCTTAGAAGGGGATACATCGCCATTGAAGTAGTTGAAGCCCAAGTTAAACAAGAGTTGAGTTCCTAGTGAGTTAACACTGAAAACATAGGTGAGACCTATGATTGACAATGGAACACTTATGTGAGGGAAAGAAAAAAAGAAAAAAGGAATTTGTTGAAATCCGCTTCGTGTTTGGCAATCCCGACGTCTATGTGAAGTAGCACGTCTAGCATGAAGTTAGCCCAATCCACGTGGCTCGTTGTCTCTAATTAATGCAATTTTCCAAAAGTCCATTACCAGCAAATATTGAAGTAACCCACTAATTGGCAGATGAAGAGAAGAAAGTCCGCAAAAGCAATTTAGTATTCCAATCATGAGTTAATACCTGCTTTGAAGTCCACATGAAGTCAACGCTCCAAGTAAAGATTCCATTCACGTAATTAGAAAAAGAAAATAAAAATAAAGAGTTATAAATCATGGATTGAAGTCCATGAAACGTCGCTACATGATTGGTCATCTACTTAAGCTACATCCATGTTAAGAGACTAATGAAGTGTGAGACATCATCATCCAAGCATGTTTCATATATCAGGTGACGAGAAACATTCAACAAGGCTAGCAATGCATGTCCATATTAGCAACGTTTTGTCCGACGATTATCAACGAGCAATTTAAAAATATACATAAAGGAGACAAGTTTTAACTCCATAAGAGCTCATTCACTTCTCGGTTGTCATTGCCCAGCAAAGTGTAATTGTTGAAGCTTTAAATTACGTCCAACAACACATTGAAAATCAGAGCAAACAAGCTAAGGTGGCTTTTTTTTTTTTTTCCTTTAAAAAAAATCGATAATGTCACAATTCACGAAAACATTAGCACATGAAGCATGGTCCAGCCTGTAAGGCATAAGAATTGATTGAATAAGTGACAGGTCCATGGACGTTTAACACATCCATGACTTATTATTTTTCTCAAAAAAAAAAAAAAAAGGGAGAGAGAAAGAGAAGGTAGAAAGCAAAAATAAAGACGAGCAAAATGTAGAGAAATAGTTATTACAATTTCATGAGATGATCAATATTTGCATAAGGTGGGGACAAGGAGAGGCAAATATGCATATGTATATATATATATATATACACCATCGCATGCTCCACGTATCAAGGAATACACATGCACACATGAAAATCAAAATGAGGATGAATTTGTGCTATCACATGATGACTCAATGAGTCACTACCGATCACGCCATGGTTGCGCGAGTTTGTCTGGTTGCTAAGGATCGTGGGCGTCCATGGAGAAATTCGAAACACCCTGCCAAAAAAGATTGGTCAAGTTCGGAATTGAAGCAAGGATCATTAATTTTATGATTAATTTTCTTACTTACTTTCACGCCAAATCACTTAAATAATTAACAGGTTTTATTTTTCTAAAAAACTTTGTTTCTTAAAATTTTAAAAAGTAACTAATTTACCTCCTTCCCCTTCTCTTGGTTACTTAACTAGGATTTATAGATTGAATGGTCCATCTTGTGGTTGTCAAGTGATATTTAAAGTATACCATCTCCTAATAAGGAGATATAGCCTCAAAAGACGTACCTCTAATAGGTGAAGACTATAGTAGTTCCACCCTTTCATTAGGATATTTTTATGATCACTAGGATTGTCATAACTCTAATCAAAGTAGCTCTGTGTGTATTTAATTATAGTAAATAAGGAAAAGACAAAATGGATAATATACAAAAAGATTCTTAAAACATTATTAGAAGGGTAAAAAGAGTAAATAATATATTGTATGAGAATGTGAAGAATCATTATAGACTAATGTATTAGGTTGATTGTACTGTTCGTTAAATTGAAATGAGTGTTGAGGCTGCTTAATAGTTGTGGGGGTTCGGTTTAGATAAGTCCAAAATGAGGTCATCAGTCAAAGCTAATTTGGTTTGATTCAATTCAAAGCTTAAGCTTTGAGGAACACTCTGATCCTTTCCTAGTCAAGTGTCTGGGCAACTTAGCTTGGATAAAGGTTTAATGTTGGTTGGCTTAGAAACTGCCTAAATCTTGGTATGAGCTCGACGATATGTACGATTGGTTGGCATGCAGGTTGGACAGGTTGGCATGATTGCCTTGCAGCTCAAAAATAGTGTTGGTATTAACGAAGGCTCAACACTCGAGTCAACAGTAGTGTAAAAGATGGAGACTGGAATATGACTTATTGACCTGATTAGAGTCTCGAGCTAGTATCCTCCATGTGAGTCCTTGTAGTTCTCTAGCTCGACTGTATGTGATTGATTTGAAGGGTGGATTCCTATCATACGTTGACAACACAATACATAACTAACACTTACTACTTAGAACCTTACTAACACACTTTAACAACTTCAACACTCAACACTCACTCAAATACATCAGAAATGAACTTGCTTTATTTTTGTAGTGAAAAATAGAATAAAACATAGCAACAATAGGAACGATACTTACCAATTTGCAAACCTCCACTTCATAGCTTACAACTTCAAAACTTACTTTGCTTAAATACATTGTAATAGCTATGGAAGGAACATAGTAGCAACTAATAGCAAACATGAACAAAACTTCATTTCAACTTCAGACACTCCTTCTTAGAATCGTGCTTTGATTCTAATGAAGCTGATGCACCTTCATGACCATACACACAGACAAGCACGACAACAAATAAGAACCAAAAGAAAGTAAAAAGGGGATAGTAAATATGGGTAGCTATTAATTGGATATGATATACTAATTAATCTTACTCAACCTATAATTTATCGGATGTGACTCATCGATTTAAACTATAGAGTCACTTACCACTACTCTTTACTAAAGAGAATAGATAAGAGTTAATAAAGAGAGAGCATACTAAGGTTGTTTAAGAAAGGAAATTGGTAATGATCAATCATGTAATAATGTTCTTTTTGCATACAAGTAAATGGAAATTATATACTAGCCCCACTAGGGTCATAATGCGTCTCCAGGGGTCGGACACAAGGAGAGGCACTACAACAAAGTAGACTAAGAAAATAAAATGGGCGCTTTTAGCAAAGTTCAGGTAGCTATTGAATGGATATGACACACCACTCGATCTTACTTGGCTAACAATCTGTTGGATATGACACACCAGTTTGAATTGAAGGGTCACTCGCCGCTATTCCTTACTAAAGGGAATATATAAGAGTTGAATGATAACGAGAGCATTAAGTTTGCTTAGAGTGAATAATTTCTCTATTAATTGGATGATCCCTTACAAACAAGAAAGTGGAGGCTTATATACCTATCCACTAGGGTTACTTTATTTATATAAAAACATAAAAAGGTATTCTATAACTAGGTTACATAAATAATACCAAAAGGGGTAAAAGAGGCAAAGAATATTCAGTGTAGAAGAGGAAAGAATCATTATGAAATATTGTATCAGAAGATACGTGTCGCTTGGTAGCTGGACATTAGGAATATGGTACAAAGTAGGCAAAAGCAAGAAAGTGTTGTAGTCAAGGGTTGACCTGATCTGGATCAGGTTGAGGACCAAATAGTTCTAAAGAGGAATCAGCTCAATTCGGGGTTGGATGCTTATGGTCGGATCAGGAGCTCATCTCAACTATTCTTAGGCTGTCTTTTAGGATAAAGCATTGTAGTTGAATAGGAGCGGATCTAATATAAATAAAGATCGGATGGTTAGGTCGGTAGGAGACTAGTTCAGGATAGGAGTCCCTGTCTCGGTTATGGCCTTGAGCTAGTACCTTTGAACGAGTCATTGGAGTCCTCTAGCTTAGCTACGTGTGATCGATCTAGGGGTTTGATTCCTATCAGGTTACAAGGCATACATGGAAAAGATAAAAGGGTAATTTATAAATGGAATACATGAAACATACTAAAAGAGTAAAAAGGACAAAGAATATTCTATATGGAAAAAGTAAGGATTCCTTTTGGAATGTTGTCCCAAAAGATAAGTGTCAAGCCCCAAAAATTGAGGAGTCATAATAATCTTACTGTACAAACTAACCTAAGTTGGAAGCTATCTTCCTTAGCTGCTAACGTAGGTATTGTCTACATAAGGTAAACAATAACTCAACTAACTTTGAAGTAGTTAGATGAGCACTTGTGATATATAATACTTGTGGAGTAATACTTTACAAAAGAAAGTTTTCCATATTTACATATAGTTTAAGTCCTTTACATAGTTTTATATACATCATAGGTTTTAAGACTTCCAAAAGTATTGAACAACTCTACAAGAAGACCTCATTACATAACATAGATACATTAACAAGCCAATGAAAATTATAAAGCCTCATAGGAAGACCTTATAGTCTTACCACAAAAGAAAAAACAAAAAAAAGGCAAGCATATTGACCCATTCATTAGTTTTCAATTCTTCACTTCTTAGCCCATCAGAACTATCTTGAGGATTATTGTAACGAAGCATTCTTAGGTACAACTCTATACTTGCAAAACAATCTATTGGGATGTGAGCTTAACTAGCTTAGTAAGAAGAGACGGAGTCATAAGAGTACATTAATAAACATGGTTGTTTAATCACTAATTAAATGCGAAAATGCACCAAGTAAATGATAGATCATCCTACAATGTTTGACTAGTTCATTGTAAAGTTAAAGAAATTTTGTCTACTTTAACTTAGATTTTAAGGAGTCTCAACGCAACATAATCAAACTAAATTTGAGCTTCTATAATGGAGATACTCTCCTCCTTAGATAACATTTGAACTACGGTTACCAACCTTATCGTGACCCTCTTTCCTATCACTTAGTTTGACTAAAGGTAGGAAAATGACTATTTCTGCTGTCTTCATCGAAGTATCGGTATTTAGTCTGACAACCTAATCATTACTCTTATTGTGTTATCGTGAACGTTAGGTTAGATCTTAGTCTACTTAAGATTAGTCTAGATTAAAAGGTGAGCAACCAAATTCATACACGTAATATATATTGTATTTAAGCAGAAAACAACACTCGAAGTTCAACTCCCAATCATCAATCAATATCACAAGTATACATATGGTACATGTATAAGCAATCTAACTATAACCATAGACAAGCATTCTTAGTTCTTAAGTATCTTGATATGATACTCTAATATATTGTTAAGTATCGATTCTAACTTACATGATGTTAAGGTGAGTTAATCTTGCTTCTCATGCTCAATCCTTTCGTAAGTCCCTAAACAATCAATATAAATATTTTAGTTTTTGTTAAATAGAAAATATATGATTACTTTTTAATGTCTTCTATATAGTTTAAATAGGTTTATTAAGTTTTAGATTAAGTTTTGGCTTATCGCTAAAGTCTTTGAATAAGATTCTAAACACTAATCTTAACGTAGTTTTTGCAATGAAACCTTTTGATCAAGTATCTAATCAATAATGTTAACACAATTTTTATTCTAGAACTTTTTGTGAAAGCATCTGAAAACAATTTCGTTAACTAGAAACTCTCTAAAGAAGCATCTAAAAACAACCTTATTAGCTAAGGATTCTTTAGTTAATCTTGCGAATGCTATATCAACCAAATATTTCATATCAGGTAGCTTTTTGATCAAGTCTCTGAACTTAAAACTAACCCATTTTTAACAGACCAACCTTTTAAAAAACTATCTGAACAGGATCATTTTACAAGTTTACTTGAAATAACTTATCCAACATCATATTTTAGATTATAGACATGCTAAGTCATGTTCATATAATGGGTTTATCATACCAAGCAACACCATAATACTAAAATTCTTCAAATTCACATACTTACCTGTTAATGCTTTAAACCCACATTCACCAACTTGCCCATATCTCATCTCTCTCTCAAACCATACAACTCCAAATTATTCGTTACTGTAGAATGTGATCCAAATAAACCTCAAAACCTGATACCAACGGTTTCATTGAGCTTCATATATCAAATCCTTAAGAAAATAGTATTTTTTTTATCTAATTTAGAGGCTCAAAAATCCCTAAAAATTATGAAAATAAAATTTTTTCTGAAAAATTTTCATAAAATATTCATATGCAATATAAGTATTCTCCAAAAAAAAAAAAAAAAGTTTAACTTAGAAACTACGTCAATAGGGTCATTCAATTTAGTTTTGAAAATTGATTGGTTTTACTAAGTTTCTTAAGGAAGTACTATATCCATTTGCAAAAATTTTCAATTTGATATTTTTTCCTAAAAGTATATATAAAAACAAGTACAAATAAATTGTTCCAAAATTTTCGGACTTAATTTAATATTTTTACAATTTAACTAAAATTGGTTAAAAAATTGGACTCACGGCCACTAACAACCAATCCTTGGCTATTGGCTAAGCTATGTGTGGTCACCATTATTGAGTGGTAGTAGTGGTTCACACTAAGGTAACCTTTGGACTTAGGTTCTCCAATTACACTCAATTCACGTAGTTTCTCCTTTTAATTTTTCTAGAATTTCTCTTCTTGCTTTCACTCTTTCGTCAAATTTTTTTGGAATTCCCAATATCGTTAGTAACACTTATGAAGATTTTAGTGAATTTTCCTAAGCTTGCATGGTATATAATGGTTGTTTTCTCTCTCCTAAGGGCCTAAATACCTTTAAAACCATGCATGTTAGGTGTCTTAAGGTTAATTTCCTAAGTGAATAACTATCCAACAATCTTCCCATGCCTATTCTATATGAAATCTAGTTGTTTAACAATTTTCAATAATTTTTATTATTTTTCCTATATTTATTTAGTTAATTATGAGCATTTTAGGGTATTTTAAGCATCTTTGGATATATAAATATATATAAAATTTATACCCAAGGTACACATACTATATTTATATATTATTTTAGATCACTTTATAATTTTTACGTCCAAATAATTTATCTCTAATATTTAGTTACTTTTCCATTACCTAATTTACATGTTTCCATAGGTGAATTACAATATAATGTAATTTAGTAAAATTATCTATTTTTAGCCATAATTTTATAATTTTATTATATTTAAATGTTCTAAACTCGAGACATGCCATCATCTAACTCCTAGGACCCACATGTAAAATATTACCCTAATTGGTTAACTTCCACATATGCCCTAAATTATTTACTTGGAATCTAGCACGTAAGACTAAAAACTTTAGGAATCTAATACATGAGTTTAGGGCTCATAACACATGTCAAGAGGCGATTAGAGACTTATAGTGCAGTTGGCTAAGCTGAAATGAATTCTGAAGCTACTTGGCAGTTGTAGGAACCTACTCGGATGAGGTCAGAAGAAAGTCTACAATCAAAGTTGACCTCGTCTGGTTTAGGTCTAAGCTTAAGTACTAGAGGGCATTTTAATCCTCTTTAGGTCGGGTGTCTCGGTAGCCTAGCTTGGATAGAGGTCTGATGTTGGTTGGCTTAGGACCTGCCTGGATCATGGTATGAGCTCGACAATAGGTATGATTGCTTGGTTGGTTGGCATGTATGCTAGGCAAGTTGACATAATAGCTTGATAGCTTAAAAACTATGTTGGTAGTTATGAGAGCTTAGCAGTTAGGTTGATAGTAGCATAAAAGATAGAGATTGAAATAGGAATCCTTGTCCTGCATGGGGTTTCGAGCTAGTATTCTTCGTACGAGTTCTTATAGTCCTCTAGCTCTACTATGTATGATTGGTTCAAGGAGTTGATTGCTATCATTAATTAAGATGCTTATAGAGTTGAACTACCTTATAAGCATAGGGTCTCTAATACCTTCAACATTAATGATCTCCAACCATATGTCCTTAAGGATAAGTTGCCTAATGCCGAATAAGATTTGATCCCAAATCTCAAATAGCTTGGAGTAGACAATAGGAATCAAGGATCGATTACATGATCCCAAGTACGTAGCCTTATTTCCTTAGAGATGTGCACTATTGTGAAAGGCTTGAGCTAGAAGAGAAATTGTTCCTCTAAGCAAACCTAGCATATCCCCCAAACTCCTTGGAATTATTCATTATCTTATACTTTGAAGAGGAAGATCCTGAGACTACCAATTTAAAAGTGCCCAAACCCAAGCTATCCCATTGCTGAGCTGACCTACCTTTTACCAAGCGTGAGCTGATAGATCCCCATTTACAAAGTTAGTGTTTCTAAGCTATAGAGCTATCGACTTAGTCAACCCAGCTTTGCTTGACATCCAATACTTGTTTGGACCCCTAAAATGAGAAGTAGACACTTATCCTACTTTCTAATATCTGTACTATCCTTTACAAGGATATTCCCTTTGTATTTGTTTACAGATTTATCCCTTATATATTGTCTGTCTTTCCTTTTTAAGAAAGAAGTTGTAATTTCTAGTAACCTAGGACTTACCTTAATTTTGTCATATAAATATTTGTACTATGCAAAAGCCACAACAATCAATCAAGAATATTTATATTGAACTTACCTCTTTTTTTGAGCTAAGTATACTTAATCTCTCCCACTCTTATTAATATCCTTAATAAGGATTATGGTGAATAACCCACCTGACTTAGACTAATGCATCACATTTAGCAAGTTAGTTGATTTATGTATGGTTTTACGGTATGTCATATTTGTGGAGTTAGTGCATGGGATTGTGAAACCATCAACTACCATTTACACTTCAAATCGTCTCAAGGTTTGGATCCATTCCCTTGGTTCATAAGATACCAGTAGTCGTGTGTTACCCTTCTTAGAGACCTACATTTTAATGCCATAAAAGGAGGCTTAGTAATTTTGCCTAAAATCTTCGTATCACGTGTGCACTTACGATATAAAGACCACCTTACAAGTTAGAGGTTGCAAGGCTTTAAGTAGTAAGTTTCTAAAGGTGCTTATTTAATTATAGACGTTTGCTTAACTATATATATATCCACAAGTGATTTAACAATCTACAATTATTAGAACCATAGAGAGTTAGAATTACCTACCAAATAATAAGAAAGGGTATTTAAATTTTGACAATCATGAAGCCAATAAACACTTTTAAAAGTTTAATTCAACTAACCTACTTGCTTTTCTAAACTTATCATTCTACTTTCTTGGCCTACTGGAGCACTTTGCACTCGAATCCTAACCCAGACCTAGCTTTGTAAGACCTGCAAAAGAAACTATTGGGAGGTAAGCGACATCTATCTGTGAGTAACCTTCTTACCTTACCATTAGACAAAAACAAGCAAGTTATTTATCAATCATATGAATGTATGTACAAGCATTTGCAATGTAAACAATATATATAATCTGCCGATAACTGTATATAGTATGGTTTTAATGCCTACCGTTGCTTGGGTTAGCAAGTATTTAGGTATGTTAAGACTTAAGTATCTACATCTAATACAAAATCTCTTAACAATATAACCATCCTTAGCAGTAGACATAGCTTGGCCTCAAGCACTCCTTAGAGCCAAGTAGTTCTCAAAGGTCAAGGTAAGAACATGTCACATGAAATATGTCGTACGATAAACAATCACAATACATAATATCAACATGGATCCATCCAAGCATGATCTCCCACTCTATTGCATGGTGCTGATGCCTTTTAACTCATGTTATAAGATGTAATCCATGTCCAGTTTAATTAGAGGCCAGATATTTATTAATTCCAGATTCATGGGGTGGTCAAGTAAATATATTCTAGACACTCAAATGCCCTATGTTCTAATGTAGCAAATAAGGGTATTTAAAGTATCTTAAGATATTTTGCAAGCATAGTTCAACTAAAACAGGCACATATAAGTTCCCATATACCCTAACATGCATCAAGTTAAATTATCATATATAATTAGATAGTGCACTAACTATAAGTATAAAACAGAGTAAAATAGGGGTGGTATACCTACTTAGCCTTGAAGTCAAGTATTCGTAGTAGTCTTTGGTGGTCTTAAACTTGGTATCCCAAATCACTTGAGTAAGGTAACTAAGGTAAATAAAACTCATTTTAAATGTAATTTATTCACTAGCCTTGCTATAATTTTCTTATTTCAGCTTATTTCATATTTTGGTCATAACTTTCTGGTTTTAAGTTAGAATTTCTCTTTTTCATAGTCAATTTTCGTTGTTTTTTAGTGTTTTTTCATTTGGTGAAATCCTTTTCAGGTGTTTGGACTTGTAAGAGTTTGGTTTAGGCTAAACAAGTTCGTTGGTCAATGGTATTGGTTTGACTACTTTAGGATTTAAGCTTAGTTTTGGACTTTGGATCTAATTTTCGGTGTTAGGCCTTGCAATTAACCTTTTAGGCCTTTATTTAGGTATTTTAAGATTAAGTTTTTGATTAAATTCCATAAATTTCAATTTGGGCCTTAGTGTTACTCTTATAGGCCTAAATAAGTCCTTTTTACTAGCTTAAGGCCTTTGCTTATTGAGGGACTTATAAGGGATGGTTTTAATAGGCTTTTGGACTTAATGGGCATTTTATATTTTATTTTATGACCCTTTTAATTTAGGGTTCAAATTTGGCCACTAAGTTATTGGGCTCTATCTTGGTTCTTTTGAGGGCTTTTGGGCTTATCTTGCATTTTAAGACCTCAAGCCCAACTTCTCTTATGATTTTAGGCTTAAGCCCACTAAAGGTCTTAAGATAAGTCTATTTTCTATTAGGATTCAGATCTAATTCTTTTTATCTATTAGGTTCCTAATTATATTTCTAAGGTCCTAATCACTAACTAAGCTAGTTTAGGTTCAATTTGCATTTTAAGACTCTAAACTTGGTTTTAACTTATTCCAATAGGCCAAATACCCTGTTGAGTCCACTAAATAACCCATTTTACTAAGTATTCTAGATTTGGTTCTTTTCATGAATGGGGTTTCTAACACTATTCCTAAGGCTTTAATCACCAACTTAACTAGTTTAGGCTATTAACTCATAATTACCCTACTTAACTTGGTTAATTACATCCTAAATCATACTTAATACTAAATAATCATGTTATTAAAGTAATAAATCAAAATTTACAGATTTGAAACTTTCATGAAAGTGGTGGCCAAGTAGGGATCTTTGAGGCTTTCCTTTAACTTCTTCCATCCAATACTTATTGTAGTGTGTTTCCTTGTTTTAATTACATTTCTACTTGTTTTAAGCTAATAACATCACATAACATGATGAAAATAAGATGGATGCATATTATGGAGGGGGTGGCATGGATGGTACTTAGGGTTTCACGGAGTTTTATCAACATCTTTTCAAGTTACCTACATAAAACTATCTCTTATACCTTTAGAATACAAATAGCAAACTAGCTAAGGACATGAATGAATGAGTAATTATAAGGCTCTAAAATGTTATGTGCATGATTATAATATGTTTATCTAGCATTTCTAATCCTAAACTCTTAAGATATCATAGATAAAACTAGTGTAAATAGAAAACTTAAGTTGTATGAGTTTTACCTTAAACTGGTCTACATAAGCTCTAACTTTTTCACTTAAAACTATGTTGAAACGAGCTTCTGTGAGGTATAATGTTTGTCGACAAGAAAGTGGAGTGTGTATGTGTGTGACATTTTGGTTGTGGTGGTTTGTGATCTAAAGCCGTATGTTGGTTGTAAAAGCAAAAGGCGTTGATGTGCGTAGGGACCTTCGATAGATCCTTTTGTTTTCTTTCCTTTTTTTTCCTTTGATTTTTGTTTGGGTTTCTTGAGAGTATTTCTTAGGGTTTCTTGAGAGTAAAGAATAAGGTTAAATGAGGGTTTTGAATGTATGAAATGGCAGATATTGAAAGTGGATTAAAGGGGACAAGAGGTGGTTAATCTGGGATAAGCGTACATGGTCCCCTTTTGGTACTACTGTACTTTGTTTAGTTTATGCCAAATGAGAAGGGATTTTGTCTCCTTAAGGACAAGTATCCTTTAATTCCTAATTAATCTTTTTTCTTTTGTTCTTAATTTAGTTTGACTTGTTACTAATTAAGATGTAATGAGAGTTGATAGACGGATTAAAGGATAATTAAGCTAATTAATCTTGATTGTACTTAACTAAGCAATTTAGGCCGAATTATGGTGTAATTAGGGTCTTGCCATATTTTATCATTTTAATTAAGTTTGTTGACCTATATTACTTTGTTTGTTAGAGTCCTTTATTATTCAAGACCAATTAGGGTTTTTGAACTACATACGAGGTTGACAATTTAGAGTTTCTTAGTGATTGGAGAAATTATTTGCAATAAATGAATAGTTTAGGGGTATACTTAGGGTTTATTAGTTGAATTAGGATTTTAGACTTCCAATTAAGGTTTTACTCAGTTTATTGATATTTTCTAATCGTTTTAAGGTTTCTCTTGTATTAGGGTTTTACACGTACACTTAAAGTTTTAGGGTTTTACTCTCTTTAGGGTTTTTTGACTTATTATTTAGGGTTGAATAATTTTATTTATAGATTTTATTATTATATCTTGAGCAGTTCTAGGGATTTCCTATTAACTATTATATCTGACTTTGAGTTCGAATCCAAAAGTTTACGGGGTTCATATTATCTCCCCAAGTATAATGTTGGCATTCTTAAGGAGATATTTTCATATAATTACTTTAGTTTCATATGATTAATCATTATTAACTTATAGTTAATTATGATGTAAAACTCAATTAGAGGATTAAGATGTAATTAAGTTTCTTAATCTTAATTACCCGTACACTTGACATTAATTAGGTATAGTTTAGGGCTTAATGTGCTAAGTTAAGTTGGTTCGACTTATGGGTAATCTTGTCTAATTAGTTTAAAGAATTGAGACAATCATTACTGTTAGAGTTTGTTTTAGAGGGTAGATTAGGGTTTTAAAGCAATTAAGCAATTAGTCTTCGATTAATGAATAGTTTTACTATTTAATTAGAGTACATTAGTTGAATTAGGGTTTTCGATCGTAGATTAAGGTTTTATAATTTAAAGGCTCATACGTACTAGGGTTTTAATTAGGATTTTAGTGTTCGAAGGTTCATTTAAGGTCTTCAGTAGTCGTTTAAGGTTTTGAATTCATTATTAGGGTTATCTATACCAATATTCATTTTTAGGTTAGCTTACCCTTTATCGGTTTCAAGGAGCTCTCATGGGCTTCCACTATCGATCTTTTTCTTATTGAGATTTAGGGTTAGTTTCATTAGATTAGGTTGACCCTAGGAGTTAACATTAATTATTGGCATTTGTTTATAGGATTTTAAGGCTTTTAAGTGTAAGGGTCAAGCTAGGTTTAAGATTGCCATTTAGGGTTTATGGGGTTCGCATTAGGGTTTATGAGCATAGCTTTTCAGGTTTACGGTTAGTTATCTTATCAACATTAAGGATATAATTTGAAAAAACTTATTAAATTATAACCTCTACTCTAGGGAATTTATGGGATCTACACATATCATCTTACTTTTAGTCCTAATCATTTGTTGCTGAAAGGTTTTTATGTGGTAATTTAGCAATGAGATGGTTAGGTGGCTCGGGAAGATGATAAGTGGTTCTGTTAAGGACTCTTCATGTTCATTGTCGTGCATGCCTATTTGTTGATGCAACTTAAGAGGTATCGAAGAGTTCAATTACCAATATAGAGTAGCAAGTTGTCATTGACTCCTTCCCTTAAGGTGATCTCTCTATCTCATTTCACTCTCTTAACCCATTTAGGTTTAGGATTTGACCGTTTCCCAAGGTGTGCATGGCCTTCTATTTTCAAATTTTTTTCCCAACCTTTGAGCTGGGTTGGAAAGTAAGTCTATGTATGTTATGATTGTCAACACCTATTATTGCATTATGCTAACTTGAAGTCTTGCAATGATTGAGGTTGAAGCATCAGGGCTTAAAGTCATGATGTACTAGGTTAGGATGCTAACTTTATGCTGTAAGTGCTATTAAGCAATTTGATTAATAAAGATTTCTATTTTGATCTTGTTGGTTTTTTTTTTTTTTCTTTTGGAGTTGTTTATCTTGGTTGGTTTTGGCTTTGAGTTATATTTTTGCTAAGATCCTTATGTTTAGTACTTAAGCAAGGTTAGCATGGTGACCTATTGGTTATATATATTTAGGATTAGTGGAAGGCTCGAGGACATGGACTCATTTTACTATGGTGCTTTGAGGCGTCTTAGCAGGTTATGCAATTTTGGAAGATACCCAAAATTAGATATTGTGGCCACATTTTTGTAGACATCCCATTTTTGCTCCCATATAGTTTTAATTTTTGTTTTTAAAAGGGTCTTAATTTGGAAAATAACGAAAAAATTGAAAATCATAAAAAGACAAAAAATAAAATATTTTTAGAAAAAGAAAAAATGAAAAAAAGAGAGAAAAAGAAAAATTCAAACAAAAGATTAATTAGATTGGGTTATTATAGAATCTTGACCAATACAAATCTAATACAGTAACATTGAATCCAATAAAATCAAGATTTATAAGATTCAAATCTATTTTAGATCTTTATCAATTTAGATTTAATTTGATCTAAAGGATTCATTTTCGAGTCTTATAAATAGAATTTGCGCAATGTAAGCTAGAGGTGGAATTACATACTTGCTATAAACCCATCCACATTAACTCCATCGACAAACCAATAACATTAATAGATTGATCAACCTCTCTCTCTTCGACAAACCACACACCCTTAGAAACATTTACCCTTAACCCTATTGTCAACACTAAACACCCTTTGACCTAACAGCAAACTCGAAGCACTTAACCTCCATCTTCATATAATACCATGATAGCCCCTTACCTACAACACATCCAATGATTGCCCCTCACTTTAATACCCACACACATGTACATCAGTGCACTACTCTAATCCACCCCATGATGTACAACGAATGACAATAAGCCATACTCCATAATCACCCAAATAGTTGAACCCATCCTCTCTTCAACCTTTGTCTCATGTCCTGTAGCAAATGTTGACATTCATTACAGTACCACGCTTAGTAGCGCCCATGCTTTACAACAGCATCCTCTATGCTAACATATGACTACTCCACTTGCATCAAACCTAACATCAACAATACGTACCAAACCCAGGAGCCCCTACCCCCCACTCAATTCATGCACGTTAATACATAAACCATCGTATGACTAATCCACAATCCGACGAACACCATACTTAGAAGCTGTACTCCAAGTTAGACCAAATCTTATAGTAAACCTCACCACATACACTTATACCTTATGATAACCCAGATCTACCAACACCTAGCAATGTTGTGCCTAGTGCCCCTACAACTAAAGCTCCAAAGCTACCATCAACCATCATCATAAAAAATCACCACTACTACTTCCTAACCTCAACTATCTACACTATTGAGTTCTTCACACCTAAGAACCCATAGATACGCCCGTCATTTGTCTTTAAGCTCTATTGCCACTGCAATCTAAACATTACTGCCATCCCAACTTTGAAAACCACCATAGATGGCTAACGTTGGTCGAAGCATTGAATCTAGTTTTTTTCCTTTCGTTTTAGTGTGTGAAATAGCTTGGATGGAGTCTACTTTTGTTGTTCTTCTTCTTCTCCATCTTACAGTGACTACGACTCGCTTAGTGTTCTATCAACCCAAACCTGACTCGTTGGATTCGACCCGATCATGCCCTATTCTATTGACCTACGCACCCAACTTGGTAGTTCTATTTCTTTAGTTCTTGTTTTTACTTTATTTATCTATTTGTTAGTTATTTGTTTTTTTTTTAAATTCCTTTTGCGTTAAATACATTTTAAATAAATAGACTTTCATTTTTTTAATAATAAAAAGTGTATATGTTTATAAAACTGAAAAGAAGTAGTTTTTTCACTTTGAAAAGTTTCTTTTTCACAAAAATAAATTTAACCAATTCAAAAATTAGGACCCTTTTCGAGAATTTTCAGAAATAAAAAAAAAAAACCTAATTAATGACCCTTTTAGAATTTTCTTTAAATGAAACTAAATGGCTAAAAACATATATTTGGTGGATTTTTCAAAAATAAAACCAACCAACACACTAAAATTTTCGGAAAGAACTATGAATGTTTGATCCTAACTAACGGGTATATAGGTACCTCCGGAGCGATGTAAAATCTATAAAATTTTAGGTTTTTTTTATTTTTCTTAAAAATATTAAAAAAGGATAATTTTGAAAAAATAAGCCCAATTTCAAATAATGAACAATGGTACTTGTTGAGGTTTAATAGGTAGCCTCTGAATTTGAAAATCCTTGGCTTTTATCAATTTGAAATCAAAGATCGGTAACTAAATTGTAGTTAATTCACCTAATTAATTACAATTTATCCTTTTTTCCCAACCCTGGTCGGATGATGACTCTAAAAGATTTTCAATTAAAAAAGAAACTGTGATTTTCCATTTTCTTTAGTTGAAGATTAATATTAAATAGATTAAGGTTTAATATTAGTCGGAAAATAGGAAATGAATGTAGATACCTCATTTTTGCTACCCCTTTTTATTTTTGAAATTTTTTTTAGAGTAGGTTAAGGGATTCTAAATTAGGAAAAAATATAAAAAATTGAAAATTAAAGAAAACCTAAATAATAATAATAATAAAAATTTTAGAAAAAATAAGAAAATTTTAGAAAAACGTAAAAAATACAAAAATAGGAAAAAACATAAAAAAATTAAATTTAGAAAAAATACAAAAAATGGAAAAATTGAAAAGTCATAAAAAATAGAAAATTCGAAAAAAAAAATAGAAGATTTAAGGAATTTAGAAAATAATAATTTTTAGATAGTTTAAATAGAATAGTTTTTTTTTTAAATTTAAAAAAGGAGAGGATTGTTGGACTTAAGCTTAGATTTGAATTTAGCTTAAGCTAACTTAGTTGCATATATGAACAAGGCACAAGTTAACGGCTAATGGATAAGTACATGGGCATTGAATATGGGCTTAGTTAGAGATTAGGGGTTCAAGACTCATTAGAGGCATGAAGATGTCTTTTATCTTTTTCTTTTTCAAAGTCCATGTGTTGCCATATGTCAAGCCATTATTGGGCTACGTGTTTAATGGTGACACATGGCACTTTGTGATTGGCCTAGACAACACATTTTCCTTCCCCCTTTTTCTTCTCCCCTTTCCTTTTCTTTCCCTCACTTTCTCTATTTTTTTTTAAAACAAACAAGGAGAAAAAACATATCGGAAGGGGCGTAGTACACTTTTGACATGGATACATACAGCTCACTCTAACTCTCTCTTAGCCTTCTCTCTTTTGGACCCTCTCTCTCTCTCCCGACTGACTCTTTCTCTCTCTCAATCCTCAAACACAACATCCCCGACCCCTCTCTCTCTCTCATCGAACCAGACAACAACAACACCCCACAACTACCCCTTTACCCTTTCATACGAACATTAATCAGCCTTAGCCCCTTCGACCAAACACCTAACCGCCTTCACACATGGCTGCTCTACCCTTAGCCTCTTGCTCCACCATCGACCTACATGAAGCCCCACTAAACAGTACACAAGGAACACCACATACACACCAAACCACGTTCTCCTAACTACGGTCACAAGACCCTAATTAGAGATCTCCCACAATGCCATCATGACCCATGCCCACAATCTACTTCAAACTTGAACACGCTAACGCCCTTGTACATTGACCACCCACCAATCCACGCCCACACATGCATAACTACAGCACCTCTCATCGCAGCCGAGCTAACTCTATCTTTATCGTCTCCTCTTCTAAACACCCTAAACCACCTTCGTTGGTTGCAGCACCACTCCCAAACCTCCTAAGTCCAATACAAAAACCATGAAACCATCCTTAGCCCCATAAAAATCATCTTAAAACGCCTTGGATCAAACCACTACGGTTCTCACTGCATTTCTCCATACCTTACTACTCATGTGCATAGCATGTATCGGGTCGGTTTGACTCGTGTCTAACTTGACCCAATTGATCGATCAACCTGAAGAACCCGTATTCGACCTACGCATCTCCCTTAGTCCGAAGTCCTTCCTCCAATTGGTGTTTCAGCATTTTTTTATTATTTTATTTTTAGTGTAGCTGTAGATGTGATTGTTATTTTATTAATGTAGTTGTGAATGTAATAAAAAAAATAGAAAAAAAAAGAGAGAAAAGGGAAAAAGAAAAAGAAAAAAGGAAGAAAAGA
The DNA here is from genome assembly GCA_024138015.1 of Lumnitzera littorea. Lineage (NCBI taxonomy): Eukaryota > Viridiplantae > Streptophyta > Magnoliopsida > Myrtales > Combretaceae > Lumnitzera > Lumnitzera littorea. Next base: position 46,163,282 of record JAMXBB010000009.1, read on the forward strand.
ACAACGGAAAAAAAAAGAAGAAAAAAGAAAAAAGTAGTCTATTTTTTATTCATTTATTTTATTATTTTTTTAGTTCAATAGAAATAGATAAAATAGAATAAGTAATAAATAACTAAGATAATATAATAAAAATAAAAGTAAATAAATAGGTGAGTGAATAAAAATAATTTTGATAATTAGAAAATCGAGATTCTAAAAATAAATAAAAATAACTAGACCCTTACGAAATTAAGACTATTTTAGATTTTCCAAAAATAAAACCTCGATAAGGACCTTTTTGAAAAACTTCCTTAAATAAATTGAATTGGATAAAAATGTGAACCTGATCTTTTTCAAGAATTAAAATTAACAATCCATTAAGGGTTTTACAAAAAGAAAAAAAAAAAATGAACTACAGAAGTTTGATTCTGAATAGCGGGTAGGCACTCGTACGTAAGTATGGGTAGACTTGAAATATGAAAAGTTTTATTTTTTTGTAGATATTTATGTAAATTAATTAATTTAGTTGCATGTGATATGATTAGTCATTTAGGAATTGAACAAAGGTATTATTGAAAAACAAATTTATAGTTGGAAAGTTAAAAAGTGGTACCTGTTTAGGATTTAATAGGATAGCCCCTAGATCTAGATTTCTTGTTTTAAAAAACTGTTTTATAAAGTTGGTTTTCTCATTAAGACCAGTAACTAAGTTATAATTAATTCACTAAATTAGTTATAACTTAACTTTTTTTCCCGAATCAGATTGGAGGGCAACTTTAAAGCATTTTCAATATATAACAAAAAAAATGATTTTCTTTAAACCCTAGTTGAGGGTCAGTATTAAATGTATAGGGTTTAATACTAATTGGTTTAAAGAAGATTAATTTACTAGGAGGAAAAAATCAGGCTCGACAATGAAATTAAAATAAAGAACAAAAAAATCAGGCTTGACAACTTGGTGGCTTTACTAGGGACTTGTCAAGAGGGCTAGCTACTTGAATTAATCAAAATTAGGATTATTTTTCAAAAAAAAAAAAATACTTAAGTTAATTTTTGTTTCTTTTTATTTTTGTAAAATAAAAATTGTTGTACCGATATGTTTGTTGTAGCTCATCTAGGGTTTTTTTTTTATTTTACTTTATTTTTCGCATCATAACTGTGTAGTAGATACAATTAGAACCAGGTCATCTTAGAATCTTAGAAGGGAGGCCATTGTGTAAGTTTCGAATGTTATGAGGCAACCACTTTTCAGGACCGATTAGGCTACCCCACACAAGTTTAGATGTGACCACATAACCTTTGCTTTGGAAAACATAGTGGTCATAAAACTTGAGGACCTTTATAACTCACCCTTGCATACATGAAAATCTTTTCAAAAAATTTATGAGAACCCATAATGTGGCAAACCTAAATAGATAATGGTAGTTGTGAAGATTATTTCCCTTGTATTTTTCTTATATAGTCCCGTTGTAATATTTCCTTGTAAATATCCTATAATAATTCCATGTAAAGTTTAGAATAAGCTTTGATTGTAATTTTAATTTTTTAAATAGGTATGGCTAGATCAAGTCAAGCTACTTTTGAAAAAACCCATGTTAATCTACCTCATTGGCCTAAAAAATTACTTTAGATATTGATAGGAATTAACCCCCTAGATCGATCATGCGTTGCCAAGCTAGAAGGCTCTAAGGACTTGTTTGGAGGATATTAGCTTTAGGCCATAGCTGAGACGGGAACTCCTATCCTGAACTAGTCTCTTGCCGACTTGACCATCCGATCCTTATTTCTGTCAAATCTAACCCTATTCATCCATGATGCTTTATCCTAGAAGATAGCCTAAGAATAGCCGAGGCAAGCTCCTGATTTGACCATAGGCATTTGACCTCTAATCGAGCTAACTCCTTTCTAGAAGAACTATTTGGTCATTGACCTGATCCAGATCAGGTTGGCCCCTGACTGCAATATTTTCTTGCTTTCGCCTACTTTGTATCATATTCGTAATGTCCAACCATTAAGCGACACATCTCTTTTGATATAATATTTTAGAATGATTCTTTCCTCTTCTATACTATATATTTTTTGCCCCTTTTCCCCTTTTAGTATTATTTATGTAACCTAGTTGTAGAATATCCTTTTATTTTTTCATACATGTAAAGTAACCTTAGTGGATAGGTATATAAATCCCCACTTTCTTGTATGCTAGGGATCATCTAATCAATAGAGAAATTATTCACTTTGAGCAACCTTAATGTTCTCATTATCATTCAATTCTTATCTATTCTCCTTAGTAAAGAGTAGTGGTGAGTGAATCTTTAATTCAGATCGGTGTGCCATATTCGACGGATTGTTGGTTTAGTAGGATTGAGTGCTATGTCATATCCATTCGGTAACTACCCAGACTTTGCTAAAACCCCCATTTTATTTTCTTGGTTTACTTCATTGTGGTGCTTCTTCGTGTATCTAGGCCCCTGAGACGCATCAGCTTCATTAGTATCAGAGCATGGTTCCACGAAAGAGTGTATGATGTTACAATGAAGTTTTGGTTCACTTAGAGTGGTTTTATTGTTACTCAGTTTTTACTTCATTTCTTATTACGAAAATAAAGCAAGTTTGTTTCTATTCTATTTGAGTGACTATCAAGTATTAAAGTTGTTAGCAAGTTGTTAATCCACTTGAGAAGTATTATACTATATTAGATTAAAGTGTTCAGGGTGTCTTTGGTGACTAGAGCAATGGTGCTCAACCTGGTCATGGTCATAATGGTAGTAACACCTTAGGGTTGATTGACGACAAATTTGATAAACTCACAAACCTTGTTGAGAGTCTACTCACCGCAATGTAAGTTAATAGATAACAACCCTAAGGTATGCAACGGCAAAACCTATAGGAAGACGCCCTTGAGAGATACTATAGTAAGGCAATCGAACCAATCGCCTAATTCGATTACCATGAGCTGGAGTAGCAGACCGAGCTGCTAGACAAAGACTAGAGTTAGAGAAGATTAGGGAAGATTATGAGGAGCTAGATATTGAAGGGTTTGGTGAAGAAGAAGAAGTTGATTATTATCGAGTACAGGGATGAGGACATTGAGTCCCTCGAGGGCTAGATAATGTCAAGATGCAAATCTCACCCTTTGTTGGAAGTGGAGATGCAAATGAATACTTAGAGTGGGAAGAGAAGGTTGAGAGAGTATTTGAATGTTATGGGTACGAGGATATCGTTGAAGTCTAACTTGCTGCATTGGAGTTTACTAGGTATGTTATCGTATAGTGAAAAAATCTAAATGCAACCAAAGCGCGAGATGGGAGATGAGGTGTCAGAACTTAGGATGAGATGAAAAGGTTATTAAGAGGAAGATTTGTACTCAAGACTTACCTGTAAGATACTTTTGCAAAATTGTAGGAACTGCACCAAGGAAACCAATTTGTTGATGATTATATTAAGGAGTTCCAGATGTTAATGATCCAAGCTAACATGGATGAACCAAAGGTTCGTACAATGTTAAGGTTTGTTTTTAGGCTTAAGTATGAGATTCGCAATATCATGGAGGCATAGAGGTTTTATACATTGGAAGAGGTCATTAAGATAGCATAGAGGGTCAAAAGGCAGAGAAGAAGTGTTCCAAGCTTACCTAGGTTGACATTCTTGCAAGTCTTAGTACCTCATCGACCTAATTAAGCTGAGTCGAAGAGGCTAATCAGGGCCAAGGATAGGAACGGCTGATCTGAAGATAGCAGGGCTGAGTCGAGAGTAGGCCGCCCCCGAGGATATATGAGAAAGGGCAGACCTTCAGACAGAAGACCAGTGAGGTAAAGTGCTTTAAATGCTTGGGCTTTGGACATATGGCCATTGAATGTTTGAATCGACACATCATGGTGCTCCAAGGTGATGTAGTAGATAGTATTGACGAGAACAAGCCCAAGAAAGAAGATGTTAGAAAACTCGAGGTTGAAGAGGAAGAGGACACTTGTGTCTATGCTGACTCGGGAGAAGTGATGACCTTAATCCTAAGATGAGTATTGAGTTCCTTATTGGACTTTGAGGAGGACTAAAAGGAGAATCTATTCCATACCAAGTGTACCATCAAAGGCCAATTATGTATGATCATAGTAGATAGAGGAAGCTGTACTAATGTGGTTATACAATCCTTTGTGTAGAGGTTGGGCCTACTAACCTCAAAGCATCCTTGACCTTATAAGCTACGTTGACTTCATGATAAAGGTACTTTGCGCATGACTAAAAAAGTAACTGTACCGTTCAGTATTGGAAATGTATATAAGGATGAAGTAGTGTGTGACATTGTCTACATGGGAGATTTACATCTGTTGCTTAGGCAACCTTGGTTATTTGACCGACGTGTTACATACGATGGGTATAAGAACACCTATGCCTTTATTAAGGATAGAAGGAAGATTGTGTTGCAACCCCTAACCCCATCCTAAGTAAATGAAACCTATAACCAGCTTACTCAAGCTAGTAAGAAGAAGACCTTAGTTATGAGCTGAAGAGAGCTCCGATCTGCTGAGAAGGCTGAAGAACTCATGTTCCTATTGGTTAGAAGATTGCTAGAGATGCGGGAATTGCAGAATGTCCTAGAAGAGATCTAAAGCTTGCTAAATGAGTTTTTTGACCTATTTTTGGAAGAACTGCCTAGAGGACTGTCACTAGTTTGAGGCATAGAGCACTATATTGATCTGTAGCTAGGTACTACCTTGCCGAACCAACCTGCTTATAGGATGAACCTTGAGTAAGTTGCTGAGTTGAAATGATAAGTTGATAGACTCATTAAGTGAGGATACATGAGGGAGAGTATGAGCCCTTGTGTTGTACCAGCTCTACTCATTTCGACTGGTGGTGCATATGCATCGATAGTCGGGCAATCAACTGAATCACTATCAAGTACAGATCCCTAATACCGAGGCTTGATGACATGTTAGATGAGCTTCATGGGGTTAAGATATTTTCAAGGATTGATCTGCGAAGTGGCTACCACCAAATTCGCATGAGGCCGAGTAATGAATGAAAGACTGCCTTCAAGACCAGGCATTAACTCTTGAATGGTTGGTTATGCCATTTGAACTTACTAATGCACTAAGTACGTTCAAGAGGTTAATGAACCATGTAATGTGACCTTTAATTAGAATATGTGTGGTTGTGTACTTTGATGACATCCTAGTATACAGTATTGACTTGAACAACTATGTTCAACATCTTTGCCAGGTATTTTGTGAATTGAGAAGTTGTATGGAAACATGAAAAAGTGTATGTTCTACCAAAAGGAGGTGATATTCCTAGGGATTGTAGTGTTAGGGAAAGGAATCTATACAGATGAGGAAAAAATCCGAGTTGTTTTAGAATTGTTGATACTGAAGAACATCATTGAGGTTCGAAGTTTTCATAGCCTAGCTTCCTTCTATAGGTGATTTATTAAGGACTTCAATACAATTGTTGCCTTATTGACTGAGTTGATAGAGAAGAGTGAAGGATTTGGATGGAACGATCATGCTGAATAGAGCTTTAGAACGATCAAGGAAAAACTCATCTTTGCCCTTATCTTGTCACTGCTAGATTTTGACAAGCCTTTCGAATTAGAATGTGAAGCATCGGGAGTGGAAATTGGCACTGTCTTGATGCAGGAGTGATAACCCATTGCCTTCCATAGTGAGAAACTTAGTGGTCTTACCCTAAACTATTTTGTGTATGAGAAGGAGTTGTACTCCCTTTTCCAAGCCCTCATTATTTGACAACACTATTTGCTACCACAAAAAGTTTGTTATTTACATTGACCACGAATCTTTGAAACATCTTGGGAGTCAAAACAAACTTTCAAAGAGATCGGCTAATTGGTTGGAATTTATGGAAGGGTTTTTGTATGTCATTCAGCACAAGAAGGGAAATACAAATGTGGTTGCCGACGCTTTGTCACGATGGCAAACCTTGCTAACCACTTTGTAGACAAAATTATTGGGATTCTCACTCATCACCGAATAGTATGCTACTGACCCTCACTTTGGTCTCGTTGTTGAATAGTACTGAAAAGGGGTAGTAGTTGGAGGATAATATCTTAATGATGGCTATTTGTTTAAGGACCATAGGCTATATATTCCAAACTACACCATACATAAGCTATTGATCAGGGAAGCTCATAGCGGAGGATTATCTAGTCATTTTGGGGAGACAAAGATAGCCAATTTGTTGAAAGAAAACTTTTATTAGCCTAATTTGGCTAAGGATGTCTATAAGGTAGTTAGTAGTCGTGAAGTGTGCAAACCGTACTAAAGGGAAGAGAGAACCCCATGGAGAGTACATGCTATTACTAATACCCACTTTACCTTGGGCCGATCTCAGCATGGACTTTGTCCTAAGGTTGCCTCGGATATCCAGAGGGAAAGATTCTATTTTTGTTCTAGTGGACCACTTCAGCAAGATGGCGCACTTCATTCCGTGTCATCAAACTAACAATGCCTTGTATATTGCCAATTTGTTTTTGCAGGAGATTGTTTGACTACATGGAGTACTAAAGACTATTGTTTTAAAGTGAGACATAAAATTTTTAAGCTATTTTTGGAAGACTCTTTGGAGAAGAATTGGAACTAAACTTGTATTCAGCTCTAGTAGCTGCCCTCAAACTGATAGCTAGATTGAAGTGGTAAACATGACATTAGGTAATCTGCTTAGAGCTATCATGGGAAAGAACTTACAGGAGTGGTATCTCTACCTACCAATTGTGGAGAACACATACAATCGAACTGTCCATAGCACTATTGGGAAGACCCCATTCAATGTCGTTTATAACCTTAACCCTACTATTCCCCTATATATGATCAGTACCCCAACAGCTATTGAAGAAAGTCAATTCAAAGTGGACTGAGCCTAAGAATTGCATGCTACACCAGTTTATAATTAGGAAGATCGCTAAGTTCAATTAGAGGTAGCAAGAAATTGGTAGCTAAGGCCATCGAATTGTTTCTTTCCACCCAAGAGACTTGGTATGGATACATCTTAGCCAAGAATGATTCCTAACTTGATATAGAACAAGCTATCTCCTCTAGTTGATGGTTCGTTCAAGGTCCCAAAGAAAATCAACCGCAGTGCTTACTAAATCAAGTTGCTTGATGACTATGGTATTTCTTCCACCTTCAATGTGTTCGATCTAATCCTTCACCAACCAATAGAAGAAGACCCTACGAATACCCTTGAAGAAAGTGTACAAACTGCTCTTGATTTAAGTTCAAAATTTTTTGACCCCTAGGCAGATGATAGGAATTAACCCCCTAGACCAATCACACATAGTCGAGCTAAAGGACTCTAAGGACTCGTTTGAAGGATACTACCTCTAGGCTATAGCCGAGACGAGAACTCCTATCCCAAAATGGTCTCTTACCGACCTGACCATTTGATCCTTATTTTTGTCAGATCCGCCCCTATTCAACTATGATGCTTTATCCTAGAAGATAGCCTAAGAATAGTCTAGGTGAGCTCTTGATCCGACCATAGGCATCTGACCTTAAATCGAGCTGACTACTCTTCAGAAGAACTGTTTGGTCCCCAACTTAATCTAGATTAGGTCGACCCTTGACTGTAATGCTTTCTTGCTTTCACCTACTTTGTATTATATTCCTAATGTCCAGCCACTAAGCAATACATGTCTTTTGACACAATATTCCAAAATGATTCTTTCCTCTTCTACACTAAATATTCTTTGCCCCTTTTATCCCTTTTGGTATTATTTGTGTAACTTAGTTGTATAATACCCTTTTGTCTTTTCATACATGAAAAGTAACCCTAATGGATGGGTATATAAACCCTCACTTTCTTATATGTAGTGGATCATCTAATCTATAGAGAGATTATTCACTTTAAGCAACTTTAGTGTTCCCGTTATCATTCATCTCTTATCTATTCCCTTTAGCAAGGAGTAGTGGCGAGTGACCTTTCAGTTCAGACCAAAATATCATATCTAGTAGATTGTTGGCTGAGTAAGATCAAGTGGTGTGTCATATCCATTTGGTAGCTACTCAGACTTTGCTAAAACCCTTGTTTTATTTTCTTAGTTTACTTCATTATGGTCCCTCTTCACGTATCCGACCCCTGGCGACACATTAGATATGGTTCTGACTTTTCAGCTTAGACAGACAAGAATTCCTTAAAAACAAGATTTTGCCCATCCTATCCTTGTAGAAGGTCCCTATGAATATCACCTTAGTAGAGGTCTTAGCACATCTATGGGATCTTGAATTAGTCACTTTTCGCCTTGGCCCACACTAGTTGAGTCTAACCCTCGAAGAGTATTCTCAATTGTTATGGGCCTTTGTTATTACAGTGAATATCTATGTCCTAGATTTAGAAGCTAATACACCAACTATTTTTAGTAAGTTGTTGGGAGTTAGAAAAGCCAAGATGAATCGGGTTTTAGTTTAAGGGAAGACGAGGGCATCATCAATTGGTTTTATCATGACCCAATGGTATTATTGTCATAGTAGGTCACTGTATACTGTATAATGGTTTACCATCAACCCCCTTGTTGATCGAGGCCTTTTATATGACACACAAGGCTCCATTCACTATACGTTACTACTAGGCCCATAGATAAGTAATATAGAGCAATTTAACTAAAATTAACTTTTATGGTGTAAATTAACTAAATAAACGTATGGACTTGTAAGTTCCACACCAAAAAGAATATTATAAAAAAATGCAGTTCGTAAAGGGAACTACATTAGAAACTTTAATCTATGATATAAACAAAAATGCAAAAGTAAATGGTTATCTACAAAACTATTACAAAATCTCCTCTTCGCTCCTTGATCACTCTAACCCGTCTCCAAATGAGACTCACCTCAGGTATTCTTTGGCTCGAATGAATGAAGAGGTTTTCCTATAGCAAAAGAAATCTATTGGGGTGTAAGCTTAAGCTTAGTAAGATAAATACCGTCAATACTGCATGGCAAAAATTTATTAGATGCACAATTATATAAATGCATAAACAATCAGTATGCCAAACAACGCATACAGTGGCCTAGGAACTGCATATGACTCAGAATTTTGCCACTTGTAATAAGGGTTTAGAGATAATTAACCGACCTAAACTAAAATCTGAGTTCTAGCCCTTAGGTTTTATTTCATTTGCACTATTGTGCTTAAGTCAAAATAAAATTATATAAATATATATCTGTTTATATATATACTTTCTTTACCGAATATCAAATCATATTTTCAAAATCCCAAGTCTAGTGGTGTAGTGACCTCCACAATCCATAAACACATGCCCTAAGTAGAAGCCATAAGACACAGTCCTTCGTCGACAATTAGCATCTCCCGGCACCTAGTAAGCCCATCAGTTTAGGATAGAGACTCAATAAAATAATGACATAATTAGTGCCCAATCCTATAGGAGGCCTTCCTCCTATAAGTCTTTTCCCATCTTCTTTGTGAAGCGGCAGTCAGTGTTATCTGAATGTAATTATGAGGAATGCATGATCCATTTAATTTCTTAATTATATAAGTGGTTAATCTGATTTTCAAGGTGATAAGACAATTTCATTCCATACAATTGCAAGTATAAATTATCACAAACAATTCCCATTATTATATAATTAACAAGCCATAGCATTCTGTTCACAAATTCATACACATGCATTTCCCATATCCAACAAGCATCTAAGTTTATATATATAAGTTTAGGTGCATTTATTCTTCAAGCAAAATCAAGTAAAGAGTCATAAAAAATTCACTTACTCAACCATACGGGTTAGTCAAAGTAGTTTAGGGGCAGGTCGTCTCCCTACGCGGAGTCCCTTAGTCATTGCAATCATAACACTATAAGGATTTGAAACAAAACTTAAAAAACTAAGCTAAAACCCCTTAAGTTATACTCTTGACTAGTTTTCGTATTTTTTCCGGTTTTACTTAAAAGTTTAATCACGTATAACTTTCTCGTTTTAAATCTGATTTTTATGATCTTATAATCAACTTCATCATTTTTTAGTTTAATTTGACATGATGAGTTTAGATTTTTGAGATGAGGTATGCAAATCTATCCATAGGTCAAAATAGTAGTGGTCTTCATGATTTTAAGTGCTTTTGGGCCTTGTTAGGTTAATAGGCTTTTTGGTAACTTGGGAATTCTTTTGGGCTTAGGCTTAAGATTTCATTCTAGGCTCAAAATACTCCTTAAGGTCAGAATTACAACTTTGATTTACACTCCTAAGGCTATCAACAACTTTTTGGGCTCTTAAGTGAGCTTAAGTTGTCAAATGGGTTTGTTTTTTATTCAATTTAAAGATGGTCACTTTCTTGAGCTTAGGGAGTATCTTGTAGGCTTCTTGAGGGTCTTAAAACAAGCCTTATTGATGTGTCAAGTTGCTGGTCAGAAACTTAAGGGTGGTTCAACTTGATGTTTGAGGCTCGTTTTGAAAGTTTTAAGCACGGTTTTCAAACTTGCTTTGGTTAGTCTTTTTACTTTGTTTACTTACTTTTATCATATTCTTAAGTGTCTTTTAGGGATGTTCTAGATCTGGTCAGTTTGAGTATGAGAGCTTCCAACTTGATTTTCTAACTTGTTTCATCATTTCCTTAAGTTTGGGTATTAGATTATAAACTTAAGCTACTTGTATTCAAATCTTAACTTGACTTCTTTTTCATGAAATGATTATTTGGCTCATACTTTATATGAAAATAGAGGATCTCACTTTCATCATACCTCCCATGCCTTAGTTCATGTCTTACAAAGTTGGTTTCCTCATAAAACTTTATGTGATGGATTTTTCCTTTACTTAAGTCTAGATTATAATATGTTTACCTCAATGAAAGTGAAAACAACGTCCAAATGACCTCTAAATCCCTCACGTCCAGCATGCTTCTCTTTCATTCAAGTTCTCATTTCAAGATTTTCTCAACTTAAAATCTTCTATTCCAAGTGTTAAATAAGTATCTCTACAAAACACTAGCTTTACATGCTCATATTTCAACTTCCATGTATGCTTTTCATAAGTTTGCTTCTTAGGCTAGCCTTTGATGTTATACCAACTTATGATCATACTCATATCTTCAAGAAATCATAGTCTCCTAATATGAATTCTAACCAACTAACACAAGATATACTTACTTGTCTTTAAAGCAAAAAAAATATGGTGGTTGTGCACTAAGGTTCCACTTATGCTCTTTGTCTTACTTCCTCCTTCTCGCACCCCTTTTGAAACCTGAGTTGTAGTCCTTTGAAGTGAGGTTTAGGGAGTGTTCTAAGGATCCTAAAGGGCTTTGAATGTTGGCAAAAGCAAGACAAGAAGAAGTTGAAAGTACTATGAGTGTGTGTATGCTTGAAATGTGGCAGCAAGTGAAGGATTTTGTAGGGTATGGTTGTTTCTTCTTTTGTGTTGTTTTCAAAGTAAGAGAAAAGGAAGAGAAAATGAAATTGAAAGTGAGAGCAAATGGGAAAAGAGTGGCCGGTTGGGAATGGGGTGGGAAGTGTGCTTAATAAGCTTGATTTTGTTGTTTGTAGCATACATAAAAGTCAACAATTGCAACTATTGATGATGTAAGCATTGAGGGGTGAATAGTGGAGTGTAAGATAAAGTGATGGATGGATGAAAGACAAGAATATGCCCCCCCTTAAAGCCATGTAAGAACTGGCCCTATTGTGTCCTTTTGAGCATGGAAATGTCTTGTCTCCTTTATTAAAGTGAAATATGTAAAATCTTGTGATAATTTGTCCATATGTAGTATAAGTGAAGAGGTGATAAGGAAAGTGTTTGATAAGTTATCAATAGATTTTGATAAGTTATCAATTGATAAATGACTTCAACTTTCAATTGATAAGTCATTTAGGGTGATTAGTTGGTCTACTTATTCAAGTATAAGGCTTAGGCATGAAGATAAAGGAATTGTCTTATAGGAAATTGTTTTAGGATTTACTTCTTGAATTGTTTTGTAAATGATGATTTAATTCTTATAAAATTATGAAAATTTCTAGAGTTGAATGAAATTATTCAAATTAAATTATCAATTAGTCACTTAGGGTTAAAAGTCCTTAATTGTTTTAGGGCTTAAGGTTTTAGGTGATTTTAGAGTTTGTAGTTTTTCAAATTCGGGTTTTATCGATAATAGGCTTTTGAATTGGAAAAGTAAGTTTGTTTCTAATCGTAAACTTGAGTTTTTAGTTTAGTTGATCCTTGGGAATATTCGAAAAATACTCTTAATCAAATCATAGGCCTGCTAAAAGTAGGGTTTACAGGCTTTCTACCGAGTTGAAATATAAAGATAAATGGGATATTTTTCGTACAAACTTAGAAGCTTGGCACTAGCACCAAGTCAATGCTTATATCTTAGTGGTCTTTAATACCATCTTATTCCCTAATGAAAGATGTCGAGTTCACTTTAGAGTTGCAGAAATTGTAACCCAGTTTCTTGAAGGGAAGACATGTCACGCTTCGAAAAGGTGAAGTCATAAAAGTCCCGCCATGTGAACCATCTTAAGATAGAAACTATCCTCACAGCTACCATCTTAGACCTAGTTCACACAAGACGTACTCGACTTTACCCCTTTGAAGCATCCAATTCGATACCTGTTTGATATAATCTTGTAGAGTAATCTTGTGAAATAATTTGTAATAATAAACTTATCATTTAACTTTATAAAAAAAAAGTAGTAGTAAATCCCACAGGTACCTTTCATTTCATATACAGACCGAAATATTGAAAACTACTAAGCCCCTTTGAGGAGTCTTGTATAGTTTTCCTTAAAAGATAAAAGGTTGATACTAAGGGTGATAACTAGCCATTTCTTATTGTATCTCGCTCCCCATCTCAATTTACTAAGGATTCTGGTGTTAGGTAGGCACTTATAAGTCATTTGGAACCTGCAAAATAAACTATAGGGGAATGAGTGACAACTTGCTCAGTAAGTGGGGGTGGAGATAGAAGTATGCATTCAGTACATCACAATCGGGGTTTTCAATCAGGTTGGTTAGATGCAATGTATGTACAAGCAAATGCCATTGCATGACATTATCCGGTTTGTCATGAAATCAGAGAAATTTCACCCGTTCTAATCCGAGTTGAGGAGATTGACGTCATACACTCATAGTTCGAAACTAAATCGGGACTTGTGCAATGGAGAACACCTTCTTCTCATGACTATCTTTGAACTACGGCCCCCAACCTTGCCATGACCTCCTCTCCTATCACTTAGTTTGGCTAAGGGTGGGGAAAGGACCATTTCAGCTATCCTCATCGAAGGGAATTCGTGTTTGGCTTGAGAATCTTAGTCGTTACCCTTAGTGGGTTGTGATGCATATCAAATTAGATATTAAGCCAAGTTTGAGTTAGTTCATCTTTTTAGGGTGATCAACCAAGTTCAAACAATTAAATAATAATATTCATAGAACAATCATATCATGAAACCTAACTACAAGCATTGCAAATGCACAAACAACTAACTACATTCACAAGCTAATACATATCAAAGTCCTCAAATATTCTGAAATAATATCTTAAAATGTAGTAAAGCATTGATCTCACTTACTTATCTTGGCGCTCACTTTGAAAAACTCGTATCGTCAACGGTTTGATCATTGAGAGGCCCTATATATACAAAACCTAAATTCAATTTTTTGTAATGGTTATGAAATCATTAAGGTATTATCTAAAGCAACTATATATATATATATAAAGTATATTATTATTTTTATTATATAATAATATATAGTTTCATTATATTGATCGAGTTAAGTTATTAAGTATTAATAATAAATGCAATTATATTATTACGTATAATATATCATTCCGATTGTATCAAAACGTACTTTTAGTCGTTTAAATCACGTTTCAATTACAGTAGAGTTATAATAGTACATAAATCAGTNCAATCAAGTTGGTTAGATGCAATATATGTATAAGCAAATACTATCGCACGACATTATCCAGTTCGTCATAAGATCAAAGAAATTTTACCCGTTCTAATTTGGGTTGAGGAGATTAACGCCACACACTCACAGATCGAAATCAAACCGAGGCTTATGCAATTGAGAACACCTTATTCCTATGACCATCTTCAAATTACGGCCCCCAACCTTGTCGCAACCTCTTCTCTTGTTACTTAGTTAGGCTAAGGGTGGGGAAATGACCATTTCAGCTATCCTTATCGAAGGGAATCCGTGTTTAGCTCGAGAATCCTAGTCGTTACCTTTAGTGGGTTACGATGCATATCAAATTAGATATTAAGCTAAGTTTGAGTTAGTTTATCTTTTTAGGGTGATTAATCAAGCTTAAATAATTCAATAATAATATTCACAGAACAATCATATCATAGAGCTCAACTTTCATCACAGCAAATTGAAACCCAACCACACGTATTGTATACGTACAAACAACTAACTACAATCATAAGCCAATACATATCAAAATCCTTAGATATTCTGAAATAATATCCAAAAATGTAGTAAAGCATTGATTTCACTTATTTGTCTTGGCGCTCACTTCGAAAAACTCGTGTCGTCAATGGTTTAATTATTGGGAGGCCCTATATATACAAAACCTAAATTCAATTTTCGTAATGGTTAAGAAAACATTAGGGTTTTATTTAAAGTAGCTATATATATATATATATATATATAAAGTATATTATCATTTTTATTATATAATAATATATAGTTTCATTATATTGATCGAGTTAAGTTATTAAGTATTAATAATAAATGCAATTATATTATTACGTATAATATATCATTCCGATTGTATCAAAACGTACTTTTAGTCGTTTAAATCACGTTTCAATTACAGTAGAGTTATAATAGTACATAAATCAGTAATATTGTAGAGATATAGGTTATATTACTTAGGTTTATCCGATTTTAGTAAAAAAAGTGTCGTTATGCTCGTATAAACTTAACGACACGTATTACAAGTCTTAATTTCTAGAGATGACTTTTAACGGGTAATTCGAGTTTTTAACATAACTATATGTATTTAAGCAAATATTATCATACTATATGTAATTTATTTTATTAAACCATGTTTTACCTAATTTGTCAATATAACCCATAATATAGATATTATCTAATCTTAATACCTCTATAATGTATCCCAATTATTAAAATATAATTAAATATATTAAAAATATAATTTTTATCCGATTTGACCAGTACATAAATAGATAGTTTTTATTCACCTATTTATCATATTTTAACTTATTATTATTAGAATTAGGTATTTGTTCGTTATTTAAGCTATTTTACTATGTAAATTCATAATAAATAGCTTGGGTTACCAAATAATTCCCTAAAAATTTCTATAGACTCCTAAAAATATGGGGAATTCAACTAGTACATGGTTTTAAGTTTTCGATCTATCGCTTATATATTCGTATTTACAATTTTACCCTTGAATTATCCTAAATTACCTAATTAATATCCTTTTTGCATCAAATTGATTTCAACCTGTCCCAACATTATTATTATTCACTAAAAATCAGTACATGCTCATTTCATCATTTAATTTCATAATTTCTTATTTATTTCATAATTTCAGCTTATTTTTTAGTTATTTTTAGGTCGAAAAATACAATAAATATTAAAAATATTCAAATTAAAAAAATCGGGCTACATAGAAATTATCTATATATCATAAGTATCTTACACAAAAATTTTGAGCTAGAAACTACATCATTTAGTGTATTTATTTTAAATTTCAAATTTCAGATGAATAGTATATTTGTTAAGAAAGTATATTAAATATTCCTAATTTTGTTAAAATAAATTTATGAAATGAAAGTACATCTAAAATAACCTAGAAATTAATTTTTCCATATTTTTCTTAATTAATTTGATAATTTTTAAAAAATAAAGAAAAATAGGGCAGAAGCTTAGAATCTAACTTCATCAGAGCTTCAGCCACTATTGGATGAATAGAGGACATTTGTCTGCCTAGTTGGTGGTGGCTCTACTAGGTGGCAGTGGGGCTCCGTGTCAGGTCATTGAAGGGTTGGGGAACTAGCTAGGCTTGGTCTTTGCTCTGTTGTTTCCTATTTTTTGTCAAATTTTCATAATTCTTTTTCCAAATTTTCCTTAGGTTTTCTTGGTTTCCAAAATGTTGACTCTAAGTCCTAAGATCCTATTTATAATAGTTAGGTTAGTTGAATTTTTTTCTTAATTTTTAAGTAATTTATTTTAATATTTTTCTCGAAAAACGCATAGCAAGAGGTGTCAATTTTTTATAAATTTGCTTTTAATGCAGCTAATTCTTTTTAAGCTGCTCAACATTTAATCTAATCATATTTTAGGTTGTTTTTTATTTTTTTTTATAATTTTTAGACAATATTTTAGGGTATTTTGGTATTTTATATTAGTATTTAATGATTTTTATTAATATACGGGTATATATCCTGTATATATCATACACGTAATGAGTAATTATATATATGTAATCATGTTTCTAGCATATCTTTTTATTTTTAAGATACTTTTCCCCTATTTAATCTTGCAATTCTATTGCTCATTATGCATAATTATATTATTTTAGGTTAATTTATAGGTATGTTTATTATATATATCGAGTATACTCATAAAAATACATATATACTCATATAGTATATTATGCTATATTATTTTCTTTTATTACCTAATTATCTTATTTTTAAGTCTTCACATTCTAAGCTTAGTTTTAAGGGTTTCGAGTAATTTTGGATTATATTAAGTAATCATACTTCTAGGGGAAAAATTGAGATTTTGGGTAATTATTTTCAATATCCAACTTCACCAAATTGCTTAAACTAACTTTTCTATTTTAGTCGTAAAGTTTGGGTTTAATCAAATAATTTTTCCTTAAATTTAGGTATGGTTGCCCTAAACTCGACTTTACGGTTTCATATGGAACAAATTCTCCCTATCTTGATTATATTCTTGATATTTTATTATATTTTTGACTTCCACGTGTATGAGGATTCTTCAATTAGGGTTATCATGTTTTTCGTAAGCTTTTAGCCTACTCGATTTACTTTCCTAAATGCTCTAGATCAATTATTGATCCCAATCATGCAAGGACAGGGTTTTGTCATAATACTCAGATGTTTATGTCTGGATTTATAATTTATGGGTTATTATAAGACATACGTCCTTACCCTCTTGGCTAAACAAATTCGATCGCTGAATCATCTCAAAAAGAAGAAACGTGGGGATCTAAAGACTAATATGGCTCTACTTGTGGTCTAGTTCATTAGCTACATGAGAAGCTACCAACTTGATTTCAATCGGGCTAACTTTATACAACGATATGACCTCATCAAGTCTTTTGAAGAGAGAATTGAGTTGCCTCAAGACTTAGCTACCTTGTTACATGTTCAATACTTTTAGGGTATGAAAGCCAAAGAACTATTAGAGACGCTCAGGTGGTTTGTAAGCATGGAAATGGTAAAAGAATATGAAGATTTCAAAGCAGTACCTTTGATCGACTTCAACCTTTACATCTGATACATTCCAACCAATGGAATTACTCAAGACATGATTCCCAGGCCATCATTAGAAGCTGTCTCACTTAACTTTGATGACCCTAACATGGTGGCCGACAAAGTGGCCAAACTTCTAAGCATTCAAGCGCTTTGGTGCAAAAGGAAGACCATCCCTACTACTAAGGAGATACCAGGTAGAATTCAGACAACTAAAGGACTTCTCTATCTCCAACTGAAGAAGCTAAAAGATATGGAAGAGACAAAGGAGAAAGAAGAAGCCCAAGTTAAAGTTGAATCTAAGAAAGTAAGTGAAAGAGAGTAAGAGCTGAAAACGTATTGTGAAGAGTATCATTAGAGGATAAAAGCATTAGAAGCATAGTGGAGAAAGATTAAGGACAAGGAAGTGGAGGCTCCCAAAATTCGGAAGTAGAAGCAGACTTAAGACGAGCTCAATAGCTAAAAGAAGAATAGAACATAGTTTTTTATTTTTAGGAATTCTTTTTCGAACGAAATAATTGATGTAAAGCTCCACAATTGCAAGGATTAATAAAAATTAGTTAGGTTCTACCACATTAAGGCTCTCTTGCCAATCTTAATTTTCATTCCATTCATATTCCATGTATCTTGTGTTTGTACATTTAATAATTTTTTCTAAGAAAAATGCGATATGTGCTAACTTTTTGTGAAGTTTTCCCATTTATTGGATTTCAAGATAGCTCCCAAATGTTAAATCTTTTAAAGAAGTTTGATTAGGACATGTTTCTAGACCAAAATGGCTACCACTTAAGGAGATGACAATGACCTCGAGATTACTGACCCCACTAAGTTGAGATTCTGTTCCTTAGAAAGGGCTATGGAAAAGATCATAGAGTATATGAGTTTTCTAGTAGACAACATCACTTTACTCTAGGCCATAGCATTAGTTAATGAGGAGAGTTCCAAGGCCCATCATGGGAAGAATACTAAAGCTCCCAAAGTAGAGGATAATTATCCAAAAGAACCCTTTGAGTTAGAGAGATTATTTGAAAGTTAACCTAACATTCGAGCCTACCACATATGTTGCCTTAACTAATACAACACTGGCCAACTTAAGGCCTAGTGTAGACAATTTGAAAGAGTTGGAAAGGAACTTGACCTAGCAGATAACTAAGAAGATGAGAGCACTTGGAGGATATGATGGATTTGAATAGGTTGGGATCGCTAAGTTTTTGTACCAGGTTATACGTAAGGAAGATGGGTAAATATGTTCAATATGATCCACTCATGGTGTAGATGTTCCAAGATAGTTTGATGGGCTCGGCCCCAACTTGGTATGCCTAGATTGACTTAAATTAGATAACCACATGGGAGAAACTAGCCAGGGAAATTTATGAACAATATAGGTTCAACGTAGAAGTAGCTCCGACCATGATGGATTTAGTCACCCTGTGGAAGAAGAATAATGAGTCATTCAAAGAGTATCTCAAAGATGGAGATCCTTAGCTACAAGGGAATCTACTCCCACAATTGAGAAAGAGCTAACATCAGCTTTCATTAATACTTTGGAAAGGCCCTATTTCTCCCATTTGATCAAATGAGCCTCATCTATTTTTGCTGAAGTAGTGGCAACAGGGTGCAAGATTGAAAGTGTAATCTCCTTCAGTAAGCTTCAAGAACCATCAAATAGAAGGCCACCCATTTCATCTTTCATTTCTAGACCAATAGTCTGCAAGCTTAAAGAATCTACAATTAACGTGGTGAGTTTGAATGCCAGATCGAATGCTCAAGTCTCTTTCAAGACAAATTTACCTTCGATGCAACATTAGTTTAGAAACCAGCCTTAAGCTAACAAGGCCCCCAAATAGTTTACTATGATACCAGTACTTTAAGTCAGGTCTTTAAGAAGTTGCAAAAAGATAATGTGATCTAGTATGAGCTCCTTAGTGACCGATACAGGTTGAGAACTATGATCCTTCTCAGAAATGTAAGTATCATTGTAGATAGGTCTAGCATTCGATTGATTCATGTTGGAGACTAAAGAATAGGATTCAAGACTTGATAAACGAAGGGTTAGTACAATTGGACTTCGTAGAAGCCCTAGCTTCGAACATTAACAATAATCCCCTACCTAACTACTACCCAGTTATCGTATGATTTATGATGACTTCACCATCAACATGATTAATTCAGATAAGAAGCATAGGGTTTTTAAGTTCCATACAAGCGGACAGGCCCCAACAACTAAGAGGTGCACCTTTTACATACCAGTTACACTAGAAAATTATAAGGCTGCCCCATTTAACTATCAAGTGGTAAATCAAGAGAAGTCAAGTTCTTTGGTTAAGGGAATCACTTGATCTGGAAGGGTTTACCACCTAAGAGAAGAGCATGAGAAGAAGAGTTTACCGAAAGAGGCAAATGATAAAATGATCGAACATGTTGAAGGACTATCCGCCTTTACCAAGATGATTAAGTTGAGTGAATACAAGATCATGGAACAACTTAGTAAGACTCCGGCACAAATATCATTAATGAGTTTGTTGATTGCATCTGAACCCATAGAGAAGCCCTATTTCGCCCCTTAAAGGAGGCAAAGGTCCCTTATGAAATGCCAACTAAGAAAATGGGATTAGTTACTAATTCCATCCTCACCATGGACCAAATTTCCTTTTCAATAGAAGAGTTAGGAGAAGAAGGGAAGTAGCATACAAAACCACTCTTCATAATGGTGAGAAGTAATGGCATAATAATTACTATAGTACTCATCAACAATGGATCATCGCTGAATATATGTCTACTCACCACCTTAAATTTGTTGGGCATTGATACAACAACAATTAGGCCTAGTTCCACAACAGTTAGGGCCTTTGACTATTTTAAAAGAGAGATTATAGGGAAGATAGACTTACCCGTGGGTATCGACCCTCAAAACTTCAACATTTGATTCCAAGTCATAGAGATTTTGAAGTCTTTCAACTTACTCTTAGGAAGACCCTGGATTCATGCAGCAGGGGCCATACCTTTGAGCTTGCATTACAAAGTGAAGTTTATCTCGAATGGCCAGGTGATTACAATTTTAGGGGATCAAGACTATGGGATTTATAAGGAAACGGCTGTACACTATATAGGAAGTAAAGGGTAAGAGGAGTTTGGTTCACAGATGTTTGAAGAAGTGCACATAATTATTGGTCTCAATAGAGAAAAGAACAAGAAGGTAGAATTCAAAGAAGGTTAGATTGGTATCTATGGCTTTGGTTATAACCCTACTCTAGTTGAAGAATTTCAAAAGAAACAAGCGAAGGGCAAGAGAGGTGACAGATTGTACTATGCCCCAATGACCTTCTTACCACTAATCGAAACATTCATTCAAGTAGAGGCTTAAGCCTCAGAATTTGCCAACGAAAGATCAAAAAGCTCATCTCATAAGTTCGATCACCATCTGAATAATTGGTTCTCTATCTTGGGGAAAGGCAATAGGTCTTTCCTAGGGTAAAGGGTGAACCTTAGTTAATATTTCTTGAATTTTTCTTTTCAATAGTCATCATTCTAAATGCATCATCAAACCTTTCTATTTAATAAAATATTAGTTAGTTTCCTGCTTCATTTATGATTTAACCCCATTCATTCAATAAAATATTAGTTAGTCTCTTCCTTTGTTTTGTTTTAGTTCTCTTTTACTTACATACACTTTTCTTTGTACACTTTGCCTAAATTCAATGAATCAAATGAAAACCAAGGATACCTCCGTAGGTAGATAATGAGAATATTGATATCACCTTTAGCTCTATTGAGGTAGTCATCGGGGGTGATGACGATGACTATAGTGATATGCAAGAGAAATGGCAAAAACATAAATTAAGTATAATCTCTATTGATGATCTGATTGAAACAGTCAATGTATGGGATGAGGATAATTCTAAAACTTTGAAGATTAGAGGGACCTTGAAAGAGGAACCAAAAACAGAAATGATTACATTGTTGGTTGAGTATCAAGACGTATTCGCTTGGTCTTATGAGGATATGCTTGGGTTAGATCCATCAATCGTAGTCTATTGTATACCTATACAAGAAGATGCCAAGCCTAAAAAGCAAAAGTTAAGAAGATTTTAACCTAACGTCCTATTGAAAATCAAGGAAGAGGTCAAGAAACTACTTAAGGTCGGATTCATTGAGGTATTTGATTATCCATAATAGATAGCCAACATTATTCCAGTAATGAAAAAGAATAGGAAGGTTAGAGTATGTGTAAACTTTTGAGATCTCAATCAGGCAATGACTAAAGACAATTTTCCATTGCCCCATATCGATGTCTTAGTGGATAACACAATAAGAAATCATCTATTCTCATTCATGGATGGTTTTTTGGGATACTATTAGATCCAGATGTTCGAAGAAGATAAGGTTAAGATGACTTTCATTACAACTTAGGACACGTTTTACTATAAGGTAATGCCCTTCGGGCTCAAGAATATTAGGGCAATACACTAGAGGGCAATGGTCGCAATCTTTCATGACATGATGCTTAAGGAGATAGAAGTGTATGTTGATGATATGATTACCAAATCTAAGGAAGGGAAAGATCACATAGAAAATTTGAGAAAGTTGTTCAACAAATTAAGGAAGTTTCAACTGAAGCTGAATCTAGAGAAGTGTACTTTTAGAGTGACGTTAGGGAAATTGCTTAGCTTCATAATTAGCTAAAGGGGCATTGAAGTTAATCCTGATAAAGCTAAAGCTATAATTGACATGCCGCTTCTACGTACATTCAAGAAAGTAAGAGGATTGTTGGGTTGTCTAAATTATATAGCTTGATTTATATCTTAGCTAACAAACAAATGCTGCCTTCTATTTAAGCTATTAAAAAAGAATACTATGTTCAATTGGGACAAGGAATGCGAAGAAGCTTTCATAAAAATTAAAGAATACCTCATGAATCGTCCAGTATTAGTAGCTCTTAGACTTGGGAAGCCGTTGTTCTTATACCTAATCACATTGTCTAAATCTATAGGGTACATGCTTGGTTAGAAGGATAAAGAAGGGAAGGAGTGGGCCATTTATTATTTGAGCAAGAAGTTTATAGAAAGGGAGTAGAAATACTTGAAAACTGAAAGAAGATGTTGTGTATTGGTTTAGGTCATGCACTAGCTCAAACAATACACACTTTACTACCAAATTGAGTTAATTACATAACATGATCCTTTAAAGTATTTGGCAGAAAAACCGGCCCTCATCGGTAAAATTTCGAAGTAGCAGATGTTATTATCAGAATTTGATATCAAGTATGTAAGCCAAAGTTTAGTCAAAGGGTAGGCCTTGGCAGATCAATTAGTAGAGAATCCCCCTAAGGATACCTTTCAAGAAGTGCGAGTCGAGTTTCTTGATGAAAATATCTTTACTATTGAAAACGATTTTGATAGCGAAGCAGTTGAGAAACCCTTAGGTTAGAAAATGTTCTTTGATGGAGTAGGCAATGTATTTGGATGTAGAATTAGGGCAATACTGGTATCCCCTAAAGGTGTACAATTCCTGATGGTTGTAAGACTCATTTTCCCATATACTAATAATATTGCAGAATACGAAGCATGTATTATGTGACTTAAAATTGTATTGTTTAAGGAGATGTAAGAATTAGAGGTATATGGAGATTCTTCGTTAATCATAGGCCAAGCACAGGGTGAATATAAGATGAAGGACACTAAATTGGTACCTTACCGTTAGTACTTAGCTAAACTGATAGACAGGTTTGAAGATATTACATTCACTTACGTACCAAGGTCTCAAAACTAATTTGCTGATGCTTTGGCCACCTTAGCATCCATGATTTAGATATCAGGAGGAGTAGAGATTCAGCCACTAAGATTGAAGTTGAAGAAAAGCCCGCTTTCTCCTTGGCAATTGAAAGTGCACACAATGAAAAGCCTTAGTATTATAATATCAAAACATTCTTACGACATGGTACATACCTTGAGGAGGCTGAGAAAAAGGATAAGAAGATGATTAGAAGGTTGGCTACCCAGTACTTGATAAGTAAGTCTACCTTGTACGAATGATCATTTGATGGTACAATTCTATGGTGTATAGACGAGAGGGAGGTAGAAGTGCTAATGAAGGAAGTACATGAGGGAGTATGCAGCCTCCACATGAATGGCTATATGCTCACCAAGAAGATCATGATAGAGGGAGATTGCGTCAAATATGTCAGACACTACCAATTATGCTAGGTTTATACGAATAAGGTAAATGCTCTACCTTAAGAATTACATACATTATCTGTACCATGGTCATATTTGATGTAGGGAATAGACATCATTGGTCAGATTACCCCCAAAGGCATCTAACAGACATTGTTTCATACTCATGGCCATCGATTATTTTAGTAAGCGGGTTAAAGCCTCATCCTACTCTAGTGTTATGAAAGGAGCAGTAGTCAAGTTCATCAAGAGAGACATACTGGCTTAGTACTGCTGTTAGTGAATTTTGGGATGAGGAAAAAACCTACAAAAGAGAATGAAATGATTGGTATTAGGGCTAGTCTGGTGCAGCCACTTTGATGCCTATGTTAGTAAGGTGACTTAGTATAGTAAGTATGCGAATAAGAAGTGTCAAAGAACACTCTTACAAAGTTTCTTTCTAGTATTTATAGATAAGGAAGTTGTCAGGATAACTGTTAAGACACGTGGAAGCTTCTTGACTTAACATCTCCCTTAATATGTAGGGATAGTAGGCAGTTATGTAATACAACCATGCTTATGATAACTGTTCGTGTTAGAGACTTGAATTCAAACCAGGAATGAGCTTATTTTACTCGGCATAAATGCCATGTGTCATCTATCCAGTGGAATGTTGAGAGAGTCGATTACATAGCATATCGGCAGCCGAATAGACGAATGTCAGATAAGCAAAAACTAACTATCAATATTTGGCCCCCGACTTTTGTGTTCGAGTAGTCGATAAAGAGAGTTAAATATATACATATTGCATTAGAGGCTGAATGGGGGAGTAATTCTTTAGATTTATGATGAGTAATATGGGAAGTAGGATAGGTCACATCCTAATTGAAAGGTCGCAATTTCTAAACTCCCACCTATTCGAGAAACTAAGAAATTGGAGGCATGACATCTGTCGCCTAAGTCATCATTTTTTTGTAGGCCTAATAACTGTCAGAAAGTTTTCAGCCATCAAATTTCTATCATGAAACACGCATCAACAATCTGCGCGATTATCATATCAGCCTATCATTACTGTCAAAAGTAGATTTGCAGTTATAATAGATTGTCCATATATAAGGTACTGTTCATAATCAAATTTCATTTCTCTAGTTACATCTTAAACTTTTGTTTGCTTTCTCATCTTCAAATTCTCATTCTTCGACTTTTGTTATTTCATTTCGTACAACCATTTAGGTATGGTTCACAAAGTTGCTCGTTGACTTGTTTTATCTAATTCCAAGGCAACAGAAACTAATGCCACTTTCCCCCCACAAATAAAGAGTGAGGCGGCATGTTCTTCGGGTAGTTCGGCCGATAGTATGGAGGCAAGGTAGGATAAATTAACTTGAATTAACGAGCTTCCTATAGATAATTATCCAGAGGATAAGGAAGGGAGATCTTCAGTAAGATATCTGTACAACACAATAGCCTACTTTCGCGACTCTTCTAATGGAACCACTAGTTCCGTCGACAGAGTTCTTGTTAGAAAGTACAATCAGTACTGGTGAGATCTTCTTAGAACATGGAACTTGAGGAGGCCGAGAGATGGGGAGAGATTATGCTTCTTAAGGGAGTGTGAGTTCCACATATACCTGAAATATTTGGATTTTGGGTTGCACTTCCCTTTCTTAGCTTTTGTTTGAGGCTTCTTCAATTACTTCAGAATTACACCGAGCATGTTCTCACCAAACACACATGGGCTTTTGGCAGCTTTGGAGATAGTTTGTGAAGAAGTCAAGGTCAGGGCTACACCTTAGCTGTTTAGGTTTTTCTTCACTATCTAGGGGCAACCTGATGGGTGGTACTTTACCGCTGTAAGGCATGGGCATAAGTTTATGGATAGGTTAGAATCTAAGATTCACAAGTAGCATGACAAATTCGTGTCAATAATATTTGATGAGGACTTAGACTTCTGGACCCAAAGGACTGAGCCGATATATATAAAAGATATAGATCTAATGTCGAATGATGTAGTTGTAGCGAGGAAAATTCAAGAGAAGAGGAGGAGCAAAATGTTCTTTTAGGATGTTGAGAGAATTATACGGCGTTACGAAAATTGAGAATCAATCTTTTTTGAAAAAGAAGGTATGCTAATGTGTTATCACTGTGCCGAGTATAGTCATAAGAGGAAAGCCGTTCTTTAGACTTGGGGGGAGAATAGTAGCCTTTGAGCCTTGCTCAATACGACAAATGTAAGTTCATCTTCTTTCCTATGTTTATATTAATTGGTTTATTCGTATCATGGATATAGGTGTTGGTGAGGTGAATCTGATAAAGCTACTAGCTCAAGCCAAGGCTAAAAAATCTAAGGCTAATAAGAGGGCAACCACTTTAGCAATTACCACTCGACTTGCTATTGTAAAGAAACTAGCAAAGGAAGCTACAGCGAAGCAAACGGCTGTACAGAAGACCTTTCGTTTGCCAAGAGGAGGAAGGGGAGTGAGAAGATGTTATCGATCGAGATTTGTTCTAAGGAGCCTATAGTTGAGATTGTTTAAACTTTCGTTAAGCCAAGGGATGATGAACATCAAGAGACACACTTCGATGAGGAGGATCAAATAGTCACTGTCACAGAAGTGTCATCACTAGCAGTTGAGGCGGTGCCGAGTACTGATAAAAGACTGGGGAAGGAACTGGCTGGCCAACCACCTACCATGAAAGTTAGGGGCTTAGATGAAAGGGTAAAGGAGGCAATGCGATCGAAAGCTCTTAGCATCAGTCATGCTAAATTCATCCCTAACAATGAGGTTGGCAAGTACTTTGTCCCTTGTTGGAGCCACCAAATTATGGATACCAACTCAGCCTTAGGAGATAAGATGAAATCTTTAGCTTTAATGGAAGGAATTATTCTTTTGAAAGATAGAGATATTACTAAGAAGGATGTCGATAGGGTCGATGGTTGCAATAAGGCTCATATCATGACCAAATTATATGATGTGTGTATCCATAAACATCCCTTTTAATATCAAATTCGTTTAAGTTATTAACACATTTCCTTTTCCAGATGAGTAGCCACATTCTGATGGCTTTAGATGAGGTCGACAAAGAGTTAAAGAAGGTAATATATTAGTTGTATCTAGGTGTTATGCCCAATCATTCCTCATTGTGGTAAATGAAATTGTTGCAGAGAGTTAAGGATGCATACAATGATCGAAAGCCCAAACTATTGGTGCTGAGAATGTAAGGATAAGGGCAGAGATAGAGGCGGAAAAGCTTCAAGAAGAACTTACTGTTGAGAAAATGGTACATAACCTTGCCACAGAAGAAATCTCTAGCCTAAAGGCTAAAATGGAAGAGCAGTACAAGAAATCTGAAGGCTTGAAAGAGGAACTGCAGAAGAAGAAAGAAGAGTATTAAGGCTAGGGTCGAATTATTTTCATGATGAGCAATGATGAAGATAAGCTCAGGATGTAGATAAAGGAGATGGAGACCAACAATTCGAGCTTACAGAGCTGTATGGCCGAATTAGAGGAGCCTTTAAGGAGGAGAGCATCAGTTGAAGAGGCTCTCAATATAATCACTCCCAATTAGCAATACGAGAGGCTTCTGCGGAAGAAGTTGTTGGAGGGGGTTTAAGTGGCAAGAGGAGGTCTTAAAACTTCATCCTAATTACGATCTCTCCTGTCTTGACTTTATTGACATCGACGACAAAGTTAGTAGTGTTGACAAAGATGAAGGCGACGAGATAGGTGCCAAAAGTATGAATCAAGGTGTTAATGAAGCTCATGCTAAGGAATTTGCTCACTCTAAGACCCTGGTTGCTAAAGAAGCTGTAGCCATTGATTTAAAATCACTTTAGCTAAATCTAAGGATAGGCCATAAGACATTTATTGTATTGGCACATCTCATTCTTGTGTAATTATCAATTGAAATATATTTAAGGCTATACCAAGTGCTTATAACGTTTAATTTCACATACTGCACTTTCACGGTTTGTATGCTATACATATGTTGCTTCACACTCTTATTTGTAGGCATGTTTTATTTCACACGCTGGTTATTTCCTAGCATGTTTTATTTTACATGCCCAACTATCTTTCGATATGTTTTATTTCATACGACCATCGTTTTATACTGTCCATTAATCGTTTAAGGCATGGACTAGCTGCATTACTCGGCCATAAGGTTAATTTGTATAGTTCGTTAACCGTGTTAGGCTAGAACCTAAGTCAGTTCGTTTGCCGTGTAGCCTAAAACTCATTAATTCAGCAATTGTAACAAAATCACAATGAGACTTCAAATATAATTCTCATAGATAAGTACCAATCTTACAAACATGTTGGTTACCGCCAAATAAGTGACAATAGAAATCATCTAATATTAATTGAAATAAAATTTTAGATTCTCGGCATTCTAAGCTAGAGGGATGATGGAGCCATCTAACCTTTATAGTCGATAAGCCTCCTCACCAACGACTTCTCAGATCTTTACAGGATCCTCCCAATTTGCACCGAGCTTTCCCTGATTTTCTCACACACCAATGGCTTCCATCTTATGGCAAACTAGATCTCCGAGTTGGAAAACCTTATGCTTTACTTTCTAATTGTAGTATGTTGCTACTTTAGGTTAGTATGTTGTGACTCTAGCTCTTGCAATGTCTCAAATTTCCTCAATAATGTCCAAATTCGTAGTCAATTTGACTTGATAAAGAATAACATCAAAATTATGCGTTCACGGATTAGGCAAGTCTAAATCAATTAGTAACACAGCTTCCGTATCGTAGGCTAACTTAAACGATGTCTCTCTCGTTGCAGTTTTGTGAGTGGTTCTGTATCCCCATAGGACGTTCGGTAATTCATCAGCTTACTTCCCCCTGACTTGATCTACTTTTCGTTTCAGGCTGTACTGTATGATCTTGTTTATGACTTTGACTTGTCCATTTTTCTGAGGGTATGCTAAAGAAGTATAGTCGAGCCGAATGCCGTGCCCCTCACAAAATGTCCAGAACTTATTGTTGTCAAACTGTGGGCCATTATCTGTAATTATCATGTAGGGAACTTTGAATCTTGATACAATGGAGTTGAAGATGAACACTTCCACTTTCTGCTCAGTGATCTTTGCCATAGCCTCAATCTCAGCCCATTTGGTAAAGTAATCCATGGGCAACAATGACAAATTGTCACTGGGCAGTAGACTTTGGAAAGGGTTCAAGAATATCTAGCCTCCACTAGGTGAAAGGCCAAGGGTTGGTTAGGCTACATAACTCAGTTGCAAGTGCATTACTCAGCGACTCGTGCTTTTGGCATTGAGGACATTGCCAGACAACGTCCTTTGCATCTTCTCTCATAGTTGGCTAATAATAGCCAAGTCGTAGTGCTCAAATGTACAGTGTTTACGCCTTCACATGATTACTGTATATGTCACCACATAGTTTAGATAACACCCTTTGGGCATCTCTTGAGGAAAGGCATCGAAGGTAGGGTTGAGATATGCTACGCATATACAGCTGACCATCAATTAGCATATAGTTCACAACCTGATAAGCCAATCTTCTTACCCCTTTCTTGTCGTTAGGGAGAGTACTTTCTTCTAGATAATTCAATATGGAATCCATCTATGATTCTTATCTTGTGTAATGAGCCAACTTATA
The DNA here is from genome assembly GCA_024138015.1 of Lumnitzera littorea. NCBI lineage: Eukaryota > Viridiplantae > Streptophyta > Magnoliopsida > Myrtales > Combretaceae > Lumnitzera > Lumnitzera littorea. The sequence goes on from JAMXBB010000009.1 coordinate 46,192,479, forward strand.
GCTCTACGAAAGAGTAAATAAGCTTTTCTGTAGAAGGAACTCGATGAAAAGTTTTTCGCTCAGCTTAGGGAATGCCATACTGGCCAACTTCGATAACTTGTTGGCAGCAATATTATTGCTTCTCGAGATTTTGTGAATGGAGAAAGATAAGAATTCTTTTACGAGCGTTTGTACCACCAATAGGTACTTGCTCATCTCTTCTTCTCTTGTCGCGTAACTTCCAATGACCTGATTCACCACCAGTTAGGAATCACAGAACACTTCGAGTCTGTCAACACCAATTTCTTTTGCCAGTTTCAATTTAGCAATTAAAGCTTTGTACTCTACTCCATTGTTACTAGTTGGGAATCCGAATTTCAAAGCGTAATGAACTTTAACATTATGGAGGCCTTGAAGAACTAGGCTTCCTCTACTTCCTTTTTGTGTTGAAGAACCATTGACATAAAGAAACCAGATAGGTTTCTCAGCTCCTTCCATTGGATCTTCATCTCCAATGAATTCAACTATAAAATCTACCAGTACTTAGGCCTTTAGTGCCCTTCTAGGTTTATACTATATACCATGGGCACTAAGCTCTAAGTCATATTTCATTATCCTCCCCGAGGAATCAAGTTGCTGTAATGCTTGTTGCAATGGCTGGTCAGTGAAGATAATGATCTAGTAGGCTTCAAAATATGGCTTCAACTTTCTCGTAGAAAGAACCATTACCAATACGAACTTTTCAATCTTTATATACCAAAGCTCTAGCCCCTATAGAACATGACTTATGTAATAAGTGGGTCGATGCTCTTTGTCATCTATTCGGACTAATACAGAAGAAAGGGCTCGGGAGCTAACAGAAAGGTACAAGTATAAATTTTCTCCAGGAATGGCTATCAAGAGTATTGGGGATGACACAAGAAATTCCTTAAGCTCATGGAAAGCTCTTTCACAATTGTTGGTCTAGTTGAATTCTTTTAGATTCTTTAAAATTTTAAAGAATTTTGCGCACTTATCTATACTTCTTAACACGAATCTGTTGAGGGCAGCAATTCGCCCAGTGAGTTCCTATACCTCTTTAATTGTACGAGGTGATTTCATATTCCTAATAGCTTTAATTTTTCTCGAGTTAGCCTTGATGCCACGTCATGTAACCATATACTCGAGTAATTTCCCTGATGTTGCGCTAAAGATGCACTTTTGTGGGAGTCGGCACCTTGAACTAGGATGACCAAAAGTACAGGTGCTGGTGCTTCCTCCCAATACCTTAAAGGGGGGAGTCGTTATGCTGATGAGCCATGATTAGCTCGACTCTCAATTTAGCTAAAGAAAATTCCGAGTTAAATAAAAAACATGAACAAATCCTTGATGTTCTTCATAAAAGCATTCATGCAAATCGGGACAAAGAGCATGGCGATCATGATGCCAACAGTACAGACGATTCCATTTATTCACCTGAATTGCTAAAAAAACAAGCTGAGGTTACAGGGAGACCCTCAACTCTTGCTTTCAAGAAGATTCATAAGGGCAAGCAACCGTAACACGTGCATCATGCGGGACCCTCGCATGTCAGCAACCCTATTGCGGTGACCGAACAATTCCAAATCAAGAAAAGTCCTTTTGTCCTAGAGATTTTGGAAGAAGTAATACCTCGACACATTAAGCTGCCCCAATTGGAAACATATGATGGGATGAAGGACCCTAAAGACCACTTAAAGTACTACCATACACTGGCTAAGTTGTGTGGTTTAAGCGATATGGTGGCCTGTCAAGCCTTTCCCTTAACCTTGAGGAATGCAGCCAGTACATGGTTCAAACATCTGAAACCAAATACCGTTTCATGTTTCGATGAACTAGTAGAAGTGTTCTTTCAACACTTCATTGCTAGAAAACTTCCTGTTAAGGACTTTCAATCCTTAACACCATCAAACAAAAGTTTGATGAGTCAATTAGGGACTATTTGGCTAGATTTATGGTCGAGATGGTCTAAATCCCAAAACTAGATATGAGTATGGCCCTTAACGCCATGATTGGTGGAGTTAAGCCTCATGGAGACTTTTTCAAGTCTCTCGTAAAGAACAAGCCAAAAACTTTTGTTGAGTCTAAGGCTAAAGCTACCTCATACATCTGATAGGAAGACAACATAAAGGTACGATGAGAGGCTAATCAAAGTAAAGGAGACAAAAAGAATGAGAAGTGAAGAAGTGCGAAGGATAGACTTGGTACCGACAATGACCACAATTCAGACACCGAAAAGAAGAGACCGAAGATCTCGATATACTCATCCTACATGCCTGTCAATCGTTCAACCTCAGACGTCTTGATGGAGGTACGTAGGGGAGAGAGGCATCCTCCAGTGGTTGGAAAGAATGTGAAGGAATCCTTCAAGAAGAAATTTGAACAAGTACTATGATTTCCATAGTAACAAAGGTTATGATACATTTAAGTGCATTCAACTCAAGAATGCAATTGGAGATGTAATATAATGTGCACACTTGTAAAAATTTCTAACGCATTGTGCCGAAAGAATAGAAAAACCGTTTCAGAGGAGATGAGAGGAACGAAAGGATGACACTTGGCCAACAATGGCTATGAGAGATGCAAGGGATGTTAATCTCAGCAGAGCACCCAATGGAGTAATTAATACCATTGTTGGCAAACCTAGTATAGGCCAGTTGAGCTCTTCGAGCTCAACTAATGCCAAAAATTACGTATATAACATTCATGGTAAAATGGTCAGGATAAACAATATAATTTCTTTCAGATAGGAAGATATTGAAGGTATCTAGAGGCCGCACGATGATGCACTTGTTATTAGTGCAAGGGTCGCCAACTTTGAAGTCAAGAAAATTCTTATTGATACAAGAAGTTTGGCTGACATAATTTTTTAGCATATATTTGATCAAATGAGGCCCAAGATCAAAGCGCAGCGACGGTCTTACAAGTATGATCTCTATGCCTTCAATAATCAACTCATCCAAGTAGTCAGAGTTATCTCTTTACCGATACAGTTCAGTGATGACGAGCATGTCACAGAGGACAAAGTGGACTTTCTCGTTGTCAAATGTTGGTTCGCTTACAACATGATAATGGGACAGCCATGCCAACATATATTCGACATTGTCCCTTCAACTACACATCTTAAGGCAAAGTTCCCTACTCTCTTGGGGGTTAGTGTATGCAAAAGGGATCAGCAATTGGTACGGTCCTTATATATAAGGGCCTTAAGATGAGAGGAAGTATTTCAAGTTAAAACCTTTACAGAAGGCAAGTCAGTTGGCATAGAGAATACCAAGAATAATACTAAGGAAATTCCTTTGGAAAATGATCTCGGGAAGACAATAAGGATAGGAAAACCCTTGTCAGCAGATGTCTGATAAAGTCTGACTGACTTCTTACAAGCTAAAGCTGACATGTTTGCATGGTCACCTTCAGACATGCCGGGTATTTCAAGTAAGTTATGGTACATAAGGTCTAGATTAACCCGAATGTGAAGGTGGTCTAATAGAAAAAGAGACATTTTGCATCAAAGAGACAAGCGGGAATAGAAGAAGAGGTCTAGAAATTATTGAAGACAGGATTCATCTAGGAAGAGCCTTATTTAACTTGGCTAGCAAATTGTGTGCTAGTCAAGAAGTCTAATGACAAGTGGCAAATGTACATAGACTTCACAGATCTCAATAAGGCTTATCCCAAGGATTGTTTCCCACTGCAAAAAATCGATCAGATGGTAGATGTAACCAAAGGATATGCATTACTTTCTTTTATGGATGCTCTCTCTAGTTACAATCAAATCAAGATGGACAAGGCAGATGAAGTCCACACATCTTTTGTTACCAATTTTGGAATATACTATTTTACGGTGATGCCCTTTAGGCTAAAGAACACCGGTGCCACATACCAGAGATTAGCAACAAAGATGTTCAAATCTCAGATCCATAAGAATGTTGATGTATATGTAGTTGACATGATTGTGATGAGAATGAAGGAAGATCAGCATCTCGTTGATTTGAAGGAGACGTTTGCCACATTGAGGAGACATTGCATGAAACTTAACCCATAGAAGTGCGTCTTTGGTGCAACATCAGGGAAATTTCTCGAGTATATGGTTACATGATGCAACATCAAGGCCAACCTTAGAAAAATTGAAGCCATTAGGAATATGAAATCATCTCGCACGGTTAAAGAGGTGCAAGAACTCACCGGGCGATTTGTTGCCCTTAACAAATTCGTGTTGAGAAGTGTAGATAGGTGCACAGAATTCTTTAAAATTTTAAAGAATTCAATTGGACTAATGATTATGAAAGAGCTTTTAACAAGCTTAAGGAATTTCTTGCATCACCCCCAATACTCTCGACACCCATACTTGAAGAAAATTTATACTTGTACCTTTTTATTAGCTCCCAAGCCCTTTCTTTTATACTAGTCTAAATAGACGGCAAAGAGCATCGACCCATTTATTACGCGAGTCATGTTCTATAGGGGCCAGAGCTTTGGTATACAAAGATTGAAAAGTTCGTATTGGCAGTTGTTCTCTTTATGAGAAACTTGAAGCTATATTTTGAAGCCCACCAAATCATTATCCTTATCGACCAGCCATTGCAGCAAGCATTGCAATGGCTTGATTCCTCGAGGAGGATGATGAAATATGTCTTAGAGCTCAGTGCCCATGGTATACAGTATAAACCTAGAATAGCACTAAAGGCCTAAGTACTGGCGGATTTTATAGTCGAATTCACTAGAGATTAAGATCCAATGGAAGGAGCCGAGAAACCTATTTGGTTTCTTTATGTCGATGATTCTTCGACACGAGAAGGAAGTGGAGCAGGCCTAATTCTTCAAGGCCCCCATAATGTTAAAGTTCATTTCGCTCTAAAATTCGGATTCCTAGCCAGTAAAAATGAAGTAGAGTACGAAGTTCTAATTGCCAAATTGAAACTGGTAAAAGAAATTGGTGTCGACAGACTTGAAGTGTTCTCTGATTCCCAACTAGTGGTGAATTAGGTCATTGAAAGTTACGCGACAAGAGAAAAAGAGATGAGCAAGTACTTATTGGTGGTACGAACGCTCGCAGAAGAATTCCTATCTTTCTCCAGTCACAAAATCCCGAGAAGCAATAATATTGATGCCTACAAGTTGTCGAAGTTGGCTAGTATAGCATTCCCTGAGTTGAGTCATCGAGTTCCTTTCGTAGAAAAGCTTATTCACTCTCTCGTAGAGCTATGAGTTAACTTCTTACACGAGAGAAGAATCATAGATGGATTCCATAATGAATTATCTAGAAAAAGGGACTCTCCCTAACGACAAAAAATGGGCGCAAATATTATCTTACTAGACTACAAACTACATGTTGATTGATGGTCAGTTATATAAGTGTGGCATATCCCAACCCTACCTTCAATGCCTTTCCCCAAGAGATGCCCAGAGGGTGTTATCTGAACTACATAGTGGCATATGTAATAATCATATGAAGGCGTAAACACTGTACATTCGAGCATGCGACTCGACTATTATTAGCTAACTATGAGAGAAGATGCAAAGGACATTGTCTGGCAGTATCCTCAATACCAGAAGTACGAGTTGCTGAGTAATGCACTTGCAACTGAGTTATGTAGCCTAACCAACCTTTAACCTTTCGCCTAGTAGGGGCCAGATATTTTCGAACCCTTTCCGATGTTTATTACCTAGCGACAATTCATCATTGTCGTTGTAGATTACTTTATGAAATGGGCTGAAACCGAAGTTGTGGCAAGATCATTGAGCAAAAAGTGGAAGTGTTCATCTTCAACTCCATCATATCAAGATTCCGAGTTCCCTACATGATAATTACAGATAATGGCCTACAATTTGACAACAATAAGTTTGGACATTTTGTGAGAGGCATAGCATTCGGCTCAACTATACGTCTGTAGCGTACCCTCAAATAAATGGATAAGTCGAAACTATAAATAAGATCATACTGTACAGCCTTAAATGGAAAGTGGATCAAGTCAGGGGGAAGTAGGCCAATGAATTATCGAACATCCTATGGGGATATAAAACCACTTATAGAATTGCAACAAAAGAGACACCATTTAAGTTAGTCTATGGCACGAAAGCCGTCTTGCTGATTAAACTGGACTTGCCTAATGTATAGATGCATAATTTTGATGTTATGCTTAATTATGTCAGATTGACTATAAATCTAGACATTATCAAGGAAATTTGAGACATTGCAAGAGCCAAGGTCACGGCATACCAATGTAGAGCAGTAAGATACTACAATTAGAAAGTGAAGCGCAAGGTTTTCCAACTCGGAGATCTGGTTTGCCGTAAGATAGAAGCCTTTAGTACGCGAGCAAATCAGGGAAAGTTCAGCACAAATTGGGAAGATCCTGTTAGGATCCGAGAAATCGTTGGTGAGGGGGCCTATCGACTAGAAAGGTTAGATAGATCCATCATCTCTTAAGCTTAGAATACCGAGAATCTAAAATTTTATTTCAATTAATGTCAGATGATTCCTCCCATCACTCATTTGGTGGCAGCCAACATGTTTGTAAGACTGGTACTTATCTATGAGAATTATATTTGAAGTCTCATTGTGTTTTCGTTATGATTTCCAAATTAATGACTTTTGGGCTACACAACAAATGAACTAAGCTAAGTTCTAGCCTAACATAGTTAACGAACTATACAAATTAACCTTTTAGCTGAGTAATACGGTTAGTCCATACCTCAAATGATTAACAGATAGTATAAAATGATGGGCATATGAAATAAAACAGGCCGAAAGATAGTTGGGTGTATGAAATAAAACATGTTGAAAGATAGTTAAGCATGTGAAATAAAATATGCCAAGAAATAAATAATGTGTGAAATAAAACATGCTAGGAAATAAGTAGCGTATGAAATAAAACATGCCTACGAATAAGAGCTTGAAGCAACATATGTATACCATACAAACCGTAAAAGTGCTGTGCGTGAAATTAAATGTCATAAGCACTTGGCATAGCCTTGAATATATTCCAATTGATAATTACACGAGAATGCAATGTGCCAATACAATAAATGTCTTATGGCCTATCCTTAGGTTTAGCTGAAGTGATTTTTAAATCAATAGCTAAGGCTTCTTTAGCAACTGGCGTCTTAGAGTGAGCAAATTCCTTAGCATGAGCTTCATTAACACCTTGATTCATACTTTTGGCACCTATCTCGTCACCTTCATCTTCGTCAACACTACTAACTTTGTCATTGATGTCAACAAAGTCAAGATGGGAGAGATCGTAATTAAGTTGAAGTTTCAAGACCTCTTCTCTTGCCACTTGAAACCCCTCCAACAACTTCTTCCGTAGAAGCCTCTCGTATTGCTGACTGAGAGTGACTATATTGAGAGCCTCTTCAACCGATGGTCTCCTCTTCACAAGCTCCTACAACTCGACCATACGGCTTTATAAGCTTGAGTTGTTGGTCTCCATCTCCTTTATCTACATCTTGAGCTTATCTTCATCATCACTCATCATGAAAATAGTTCATCCCTAGCCCTAGTACTCTTCTTTCTTCTTTTACATCTCCTCTTTCAAGCCTTTAAACTTCTTGTACTGCTCTTCCATTTTAGCCTTCAGGTTAGAGATTTCATCGGCGACGAGGTTACGTGCCATTTTCTTAGTTACAAGTTCTCCTTCAAGCTTTCTCGCCTCCATCTCCACCCTTATCCTCGCATTCTCGGCAGTAGCAGTTTGGGCTCTTGATGCATTATATGCATCCTCAACTCTCTACTGCAAATTCATTTAACACAATGAGGAATGATTGGGCATAACATATGGATAAAACTAAGATATTACCTTCTTTGCCTCTTTGACAACCTCGTCTAAAGCAATCAGAATGTGGCTGCTCATCTAGAAAAGGAAATGTGTTAATAACCCAAACAAATTCGATATTAAAAGCGATGTTCATGGATACTTACATCATATAATTTGGCCACGATATGGGCTTTATTGCAACCGCCGACCCTATTAACATACTTCTTAGCGATATCTCTATCTTTTGAAAGAATAATTCCTTCCATCAGAGCTAAAGATTTCGTCCTATCTCCCAGGGTCAAGTCGGTATCCATAATTTGGTGGCTCCAACAAGGGACGAAGTACTCACCGACCTCATTGTTGGAGATGAATTCTGTACTACTGATGCTGAGAGCTTTAGATCGCATTGTCTCCTTTGCCTTTTCATCTAAGCCCTTGACTTTCTTGGTAGGTAGTTGGCCAACTAACTCCTTCCCCGATCTTTTATCAACACTCGGTACCACCTCAACTGCCAGTGATGACCCTTTTGCGATAGTAACTATTTGATCCCTTTCGCTAGGATGTATCTCTTGACATTCATCATCCATCAGCTCAATAGAAGTTTGAAAAATCTCGATCAAAGGCTCCTTAAAACAAACCTTGGTCGGTAGTATCTTTTCACTCCCCTTCCTCTTCTCGGTAGGACCAGAGGTCTTTTGCATAGCCGTTTATTTCTCTGTAGCTTCCTTTGCTAGTTTCTTTGCAACAGCAGGCTGAGTGGTAGCTATTGAGGTAGTCACCCTCCTATTAGACTTAGGTTTTTTGGCCTTGGCTTGAGCTAGTAGCTTTGTCGAATTCACCTCACCAGCACCCATATCTACGATATGAGTAAACTAATTAATATAAACATAGGAAAAAAAAAATGAACTTACATTTTTCGTATCAAGCAAGGCTCAACGGCCACTATTCTCCCCCCAAGTCTTGAGAACAGCTTTCCTCTTATGACTATACTCAATATGGCAGTAACACGTTAACGTACCTTTCTTTTCAAAAAAGATTAGTTCTCCATTTTCATAACACTGTATAATTCTCTCAGTGTCCTAGAAGAACATTTTGTTCCTCTTCCTCTCTTGAATTTTCCTTACTGTAGCTGCATCATTCGTCATCAGATCTATATCTTTTATATGTATCGGCTTAATCCATTGGGTCCATAAGTCTAGGTCCTTGTTAAATACTATTGACACGAAGTTATCATGCCACTTGTGAATCTTATATTTTAACCCATCTATGAACTTATGCCTATGCCTCGCAATGACGAAGTATCGCCCGTCAAGCTACCTTCGGATAGTGAAGAAAAACTTAAACAGATGAGGTGTAGCCCTGACCTCAACTTCTTCATAAACTATCTCAAAAGCTGCCAGAAGCTGATATGTGTTTGGTGAGAACATGCTTGGCATAACTTTGAAGTTGTTGAAGAAGCCTTGAATAAAAGCCGAAAAAGGGTAGTGCAGCCCAAAATCTAGATATTTCAAGTATATGTAGAACTTGTGCTCCCTTGGGAAGCATACTCTCTTCCCATCTCTTGGCCTTCTCAAGTTCCATGTTTTAGGAAGAACTTGCCAGTACTGATTGTACTTTTTGACAAGAACTCTATCAACAGAACTAGTGGTTCTATTAGGAGAGTCATGAGAGTAAGCTATTGTGTTGTACAGATATCTTGCTGAAGACCTTTCTCTAGATAATTATCCATAGGAAGCTCATTAATCCGAGCAAGTTTATCCCACCTTGCCTCCATACTATTGGTCGAACTGCCCAAAGAACATGCCACCTTGTTCCTTATTTGGAGGGGAAAAGTGGCTTCAATTTTTGTTTCCTCAAAATTGGATAGAACAAGTCGATGACTAACTTTGCGAACCATACTTGAATAGTTATACAAAATGAAATAACAGAAGTTGAAGAATTAGAATTTGAAGATGAGAAAGCAAATGAAAGTTTAAGATGCAACCAGAGAAATGAAATTTGATTATGAACAGCACCTTATATATGGACGATCCATTCTTGTAACTGCAAATCTGCTTTTAATAGTAATGATGTGCTGATATGGTAATTGTGCGGATTGTTGACATATGTTTCATGACATTAATTTGACAGTTGAAAACTTTTTGATAGTTATTAGGCTTGCAACAAAATGATGACCTAGGTGATAGATGTCATGCCTCTAATTTCTTGGTTTCTCGAATAGGTAGGAGTTTAGAAACCATGACCTTTCTGCTGGGATGTGACCCGTCCTACTTCCCATATTACTTGACATAAATCTAAAGAATCACTCCCCCATTCGACTTCTAGTGCGATATGTATATATTTAACTCTCTTTATTGACTACTCGATCACTGGAGTTGGAGGGTAACGATTGGCTAAATAGTCCCTAATTGACTCATCGGACTTTTGTTTGATGGTGTTAAGGATTGAAGAGTCCTTAACAAGAAGTTTTCTAGCAAAGCAGTGTTGAAGGAACACTTCTGCTAGTTCATTGAAACATGAAATGGTATTTGGTTTTAGGTGTTTAAACCATGTGTTGACTACATTCCTTAAGGTTAAAGGAAAAGCTTAACAAGCCATCGCGTTGCTTAAACCATGCAACTTGTCCAGTATATGGTAGTACTCTAAGTGGTCCTCAGGGTCCTTTGTCCCATCATATGTTTCAAATTAGGGCAACTTAATGTGCTGAGGTATTACTTCTTCCAAAATCTCTAGGATGAAAGGACTTTTCTTAATTTGGAATTGTTTGGTCACAGCAACAGGGTTGTTGACATGCGAAGGTCTCGCATAATGCACATACTGCGGTTGTTAGCCTTTATCAATCTTCTTAAAGGCAAGAACTAAAGGTTTCGTTGTAACCTTAGCTTACTTTTTTGGCAATTCAGGTGAATAAATGGAATCGTCGGTACTGTTGGCATCATGATCGCCATGCTCTTTGTCCTAATTCAGATGAATACTTTTATGAAGAAGGTCAAGGATTTGTTGATGTTTTTTATTTAACTCGAAATTTTCTTTAGCTAAATCGAGACAAAGTTGCTTGACTTGAGCCAATCATTACTTATCAGCATGCCGACTCCCCCCTTCAAGGTGTTGAGAGGAAGTACCAGTACCTATACTTCTAGTTATCCTAATTCTAGCCATGTGGTCGTGTTTAGAGAAAAACAGATGGCGCCAAATGTTGTTAGTAAATTTTGGGATGAGGAAAAATCCTGCAAAAAAGAATGAAATGCTTGGTATTGGGGCCAGTCCGGTGCGGTCACTCTAATGCCTAAGTTAGTAAGATAAGTTAGTATAGTAAGTATGTGAATAAAAAGTGTCAGAGAGAGCTCTTACAGCATTTCTTTCCAATATTTATAGATGGTCATAGTGTCTAAAGTAGTTGTCGGGATAACTGTTAAGATACGTGGAAGCTTCTTGACTTGACATCTCCCCTAATATGTAGGGATAGCAGGCAGTTATGTAATACAGCTATACTTATGATAATCGTTTACGCTAGATACTTGAATTCAAACTAGGAATGGGCTTATTCTACTCGGCATAAATGCCGTGTGTCATCTATCCAGTGGAATGCCTAGAGAGTTGATTACATGGCATATTGGTAGTCGAATAGACGATTGTCAAATAAGTGAAAATTGACTATCAATAGGTACAATACACCTAAGACAATTATTATTGATAATGGTACGAATCTTAACAACAAATTGATGTTAAAGATGTACCAACGGTTCAAGATCATTCATAGAAATTCCACTCCTTATCGGCTTCAAATAAATGGGGTTGTAGAAGCAACTAATAAGAATATCAAAAGAATCAATGAGAAGATGGTGGTCACATATCAAGATTGGCATGAAATGTTGCCGTTTGCACTTATGGCTTATCGAACTTCTATCAAGACGTAAATAGGGGCAACCCCTTACTTGTTGATATATGGAACGGAGGCTGTACTACCAGTAGAAGTCGAAATCCCATCTCTTAAGGTGTTGTTAGAAATCCGTTTGGATGAGGCTGATTGGATAAAGAAGCGCATTGAGTAATTGAATTCGATTGACAAGAAGAGGTTGATAGCTTTATGCCACAACATGTGCTATCAACAACAAATGGCTAAGGCTTTTAACAAGAAAGTACGACTTCAAAGTATTGAAGAGGGAAACATGGTATTGAGAAAGACTTTGCCTAATATACAAGACTCTAGAGGAAAGTTTGGTCTGAAATATAGAGGTCCTTACATTGTAAAGAAAGTGTTGCTTGGGGGAGCTTTGATTTTATCTCAAATGGATGGTCCGAACTTGAGGGACCTTATAAACGCTGATGCAGTGAAGTTGTATTACTCTTGAAACACCAGTGGAATTTTTGCTAAAATCATGAAATGCCAACAATCTTAATATTATTGTGCTCTAATTTTCATTTTCTACAAGCAAAGTTGATATCCTTAGTGGTCGTTGATATTGGGTAGTACCCCTAACCCTTCTCTCGTTCCATTAAAAGGCCTTACTCTTTGCTTTAATCTAAATAAACTTCACATACCCTAAACACAAGAGAAAACGAACACTTAATATGGAACGTTGTCAATTGATAAAAATTCTTCTAATACTTTATTACGGTTCACTTTCCCCAAAAAGGGAGATTTGTTTTCTATTTTTTGGGATAAGGCCATATTCAAAAGCAAAGTTTCTAATGATAGATTAGTAGTACTCACTTGAGGTAGAAGTTTGCAAGGAAAACCAATTAAGTTTGGGATCAGAAATTTAAGACGTAACATCTTTGCTCAAATGATGAAGATACTTCATATGTTAAGGTCGCCTTTCTTAAATTCACCTCTAAGCAAAACTTTACATGCTTTCATTTCAAGACTAGATCAAATTTATTAAAAAAAGAAAAGAAAAGAAGAAGAAGAAGAAGAGAGGGTCGAACTGTTGGTATCAGATTGCTTAAGAAAAGATTTGACTGTTTGGGAGCTATCGATAAAGCTAAGTGTTTCTAAGCTTTTATCATAAAAATGAGTTGATTTTGTTGCATCTACATTTAGCCTTTCCTTAAGATGGTAGGCAATCTCTAAGGCATTTAACCCTTATGCTCTCATGTCTAGCTAACTCATTGAGTGCTGTCCCATCCATATTTTCTTAGGGTTCTAATCAGCTCATTGAGCGCTGCCCTGATTTATATCCTCTATAGAATTCTAGTTAGCTCTTAGAGCACAATCCTAATTCATAATTTGTTAGAGTTCCAGCTAGCTCATAAGAGCTTTACCCAGATTTATATTTTCTTTTAGGATTCTTGCTAGCTCATAGAGCGTTATCCCCATCCATATTTTCTTTAGGGTTGCTAAGCCCTTAGAGACGCTCTTGCCTAAGTCAGTAAGCTTAGAGGAGCACGATTAAGTTTTATGTCAACTTTTTTTAGTTAGGGTTATTAGTCCCTTAGATACGCTCTCGCTTAAGTTAATCAGTTCAAAGGAGCATGACTAGGTTTTATGTCAACTTTTTTTTAGTTAGAGTTGCTAGTCCTTTAGAGACACTCCTGCCTAAATCAATTAGCTTAAAGGAGCACGACTAGGTTTCATGTTGACTTTTCAATTACGGTTGCTAGTCCCATAGAGATGCTTCCGCCTAAGTTAGTTAGCTTAAAGGAGCACGACTAGGTTTTATATCAATTTTTTTAGTTAAGGTTGCTAGTCCCTTAGAGATGCTCTTGCCTTAGTTAGTTAGCTCAGGGGAGCATAACTAGGTTTTACGTGGACTTTTTTTAGTTAGGGTTGCTAGTCCCTTAGAGACGTTCTCACCTAGGTTAGTTAACTCAAAAGTGCATGACTAAGATCTTATTTAGGGTCTTAGCCAGCTTAAGGAGCTCTTTACCTAATTACTGAAGTTAGTCAGCTTAGAAGGGCACTACCAAGTTATCATTGAAGGTCTTAGCTAGCTCTAGGAGTGCTTTACCCACTTATCAAGGTTAGTCAGCTTAGAAGTGCACGACCAAGTTCTCATTTAGGGTCTTAGCCAACTTAAGAAATGCTTTACCCATTCACTTAAGTTAGCGAGCTCATATGGCGCTACCTTCCTTTTATTATCTTTTAGAGCCTTAACTAACTCAAAGAGCACTTTGTCTATTCACCTATGTTAACCAACTCATAGGGCGCTACCTTTTAGTACTTTTAGGGTTCTTGCCAACTCACAAGAGCACTACCCTCACCACCTTTCTTTTCAAGTTTTTTAATTATCAAATCTTTAACAGATCAGGCCTAAGATAGCCCACTAGTTGTAGCATTGCTTAGGATCAACTCATCCTTAAGGCAAAAATGGTATTTCTTTTGTCTTTATAGTAAAGTTTTACCTAAACTTCACTATAAAGAGGAGCAGTTGTAGACATCTCATTTTTACTTCTACATAGTTTTAATTTTTGTTTTTATAAAGGTCTTAATTTGGAAAATAACAAAAAATTTGAAAAATAAGAAAAAAGTATAAAATTTTAAGAAAAAGAAAGGTAGAAAAGACAGAGAAAAAGAAAAATTAAAAAAAGAAGATTAATTGGATTTTGTTGTTATAGAATCTTGACTAATGCAAATTTAATATGATAACGTTAAATCCAACAAAATCAAGATTTATAAGATTCAAATCTATTTTGGATCTTTATTAATTTAGATTTAATTTAACCCAAAAAATTCCTTTTAATCCAAAAGATTCGTTTCTGAGTCTTATAAATAGAAGTTACGTAGTGTGAGCTAGAGGTGGAATTACATACTCGCTATAAACCCATCCATACTAACTCCATCTACAAACTAACAACATTGACAGACAGATCAGCCTCTCTCTCTTCGACAAACCATATGTCTACACAAACATTTGCCCTCAACCCTATTGTTAACACTAAATACCCCTCGACCCAATAGCAAACTCGAAGCACTTGACCCCTATCTTCATACAACACCGTGATAGCCCCTTGCCCACAACACATCTAATGATTACCCCTTACTTTAATACCCACGCACATGTATAGCGGTGCATCACTTTAGTCTACCCTATGACGTACAACAAACGATAACAAGCTACACTCCATCATTGCCCAAATAGTTAAACCCATCCTCTCCTCAACCACTATCTCGCATCTTGCCATAAACTCCGACATCTATTGCAGTACCATGCTTCACAACAACATCCTCCACGTTTGCACATGACCATGCTCTACTTACATCAAACCTAACATCAAAAACACACACCGAACCTAGGAGCCCTTAGCCACTGCTTAATTTACGCGATCCAATACGTAACCACTATACGACCAATCTACAATTCGACGAACAACATACCCAAAAGCTGTACTCCAAGTCGAACCAAATCTCATAGTAGACCTCACCATGTACACTCATGATAACCTAGATCCACCAACACCTAGCAACACCATACCTAGTACCCCTATAACAAAAGCTCCAAAGCTATCGTCAACCATCATCATCAAACATCATAACCACTACTTCCTAACATCAAATATCTTCACCATTGAGTTCTTTACACCTAATAACCCATAAACATGCCTATCATCTATCTTTAAGCTCCATAGTCGCTGTAACCCAAACACCACCACCATCGTAACTTTGAAAACCACCATAGATGGCTACTGCTGGTCTAGGCTTTGAGTTTAACCCCCTTATGTCCAATAAAAAACTCATGAATCCTATTATTTCCTTTCGTTTTGGTGTGTGAAGTGGCTTGCATGGAGTCTACTTTTACTATTCTTCTTCTTCTCCATCTTACAGTAACTACAACCAGCTTTGGGCTCCACTAACCCGAACCTAACCCATTAGATCCGACTCGACTGTACCCTGCTTTATTGACCCACGCACCCAACTTGGTAGTTCTATTTCTTTAGCTCTTGTTTTCACTTTATTTATCTATTTGTTAATTATTTGTTTTTAAAGAAAAAAAATTCCTTTTACCTTAAATACATTTTAAATAAATAGACTTTTTTTTTTAAAAAGTGTATATGTTAATAAAACTGAAAAGAAGTAATTTTATCACTTTGATAAGTTTCTTTTTCACAAAAATAAATTTAACCAATTCTAAAAATAGGACCCTTTTCTAAAATTTTCAAAAACAAGAAAAAACCTAATTTAGGACACTTTCAGAATTTTCTTTAAATGAAACCAAATGGCTAAAAACATAAATCTGGTCGATTTTTCAAGAAAAAAAAAAAAACCAACTAACCAATACGCTAAAGTTTTCGTAAAGAACTACAAATGTCTAATCCTAACTAGCGAGTACATAAGCACCTTTGGGGTGATGTAAAATCTGTAACAACCTAGGTTTTTTTTTAACTTTTATTTTTCTTAAAAATATTTAAAAGGATAATTTTGAAAAAATATGCCTAATTTCGAAAAATGGACAGTGGTACCTGTTAGAGTTTAATAGGTAGCCTTCGAATTTGGAAATCTCTAGCTTTTATCAATTTGAAATCATAGACCGGTAGCTAAATTGTAATTAATCCACCAAATTAATTACAATTTATTCTTTTTTCCCAATCTCGGGCGGGTGGCGACTCTAAAAAATTTCAATTAAAAAAGAAACTAAGATTTTCCATTTTCTTTAATCGAGGATTAATATTAAATTGGTTAAGGTTTTAGTATTAGTTGGAAAATGAAATTAAAATAAGAAATAAAAAAATTAGGCTTGACAATTCCATTATGGTATAATGAAGTAAGAGTAAGAATTAAAGAGATCAAAAGCTCTATTCACTTAGAGGTAGTCTTTAAGCAAAGAACATAAAGAGGTTAGATATTAGACCTAAAGAGGATGGGAACTTTAGTTGCCTATAAGGGGATGCTTGGAGAAGGAACATGTCAAGGGGCTTTAGTTGTCTAAAAGGGCGCTTTTAGAGCTTAGGGGACTTAGAGAGGTCATACGCATTTATCCTCCTTGGGGTGATCTTAGAGCATAAGGAGGCTAGAGAGGCTATGTGCTTTAGTTACCCATAGGGAGTTGAGAGAAGAGGGGGTGAAGAGGCACATAGTAGTTTGTTCACTATGAGAGGGATTTGAACTTCTCGTCTTTGTTAATAGAGGTTGAATGTTTTAGCTAAAGCATGACATGTAAAAAAATGCCATTTTATTTGTTCAGAGAAGATACAATAGTAGATTTAATTAATGACCCCATTAGGATTATTATTATTGTTATTATTGTAGCTTATTTTTTTATCCTACTACTCCACTTACCTCCTTTGATTGAGGCATTCATCTGCTTCAGCCCAATAATATATATTTCTAAAGGTAACCATGCTAAATAGCATCTTTAATTATGTTATTGAACTTGTGACATTCATCAATATTATGACTCATTCTTAGTAGAATTCATAGTACTTGCTTTGATCACATTGAGCTAGATTGCTCTTCACCTTCTTTGGCCGAGGCAAGAGGCTACGATTATTTATCTCGAGAAGGATTTGTCGTAGTAGTTTGTTAAACAGAGTTTCATACTTATATGAAGGCATGGGTTCCTTCCCCATCCTCTATTGCTTCTACGAGATGGCTCTCTATCATATTTAGGATTAAGTCAATCATTTGCTGAGATACATTCCTTTTCTTTATCTTTGTTGCCCATCCATTCTTGTTCAGTAATAGGTCAATACGTATATTGGTAATTTTGATGCAACAACCAACTAGTGTGCCGTATTGTTTGTAGTAGTAATATTGGTGAATATTCACCGAGTCATTTCCATGAGGAGAAGGGCTTGTCTAAGTACTAGATTTTAACTTGCTACTTTAATCTAGGCTAATTGAATTAAGTGTATTCGAATTTCAAGGAAAGGTAAATGTAAGAGCAAAAATATGGCAACACAAATTAATAAAGGCATGAGCTTGTGACATGTTTTTGATGCATTATGAGGTTATGCCATTAAGATATTGAGTAAAATCTTCAAGTAGGTTTTGATGAAATTCACTTGAGTTCAATGCCAAGTAGGGCATCTTGCTCAACTATATAGTGAAAAATCTCCTCTTGGTTTCATTTTCCTATACGATTAACTAAACACTTACTTCATGTCACAAACTAAGTATTTTAGTTTTACAAATTAGGGGGTTTAATCTTCACTTAGTCTCATAACCTATCCTAATTCACTAGAATTGCATAAAGTAATGTGAATCCAATCGAGTCTCTACTCCCAATTGCCTTTCGGTCTTATGGTTCGAAATATCCATTCGTTAATACTCTAAAAAAACTCATTGAAAAGGGTAGGAATTTCCATAACTAATATATTCTTAGTCTCATAATCACAAAAGCCATCAAGAGAATCATTCTCTAGCACCTTAACAAGTTCAAATAGAGTATCAAACATCAAAATCCCAAATAAACACACATATTCATATCAAAACTACATAGTTACACCAACTACATCATTCATATTGTCACAAACTCGTAAAAAACTAACTTAGCTGCTCATGATATTAGGAACAACACCAATCTTAAGCATAAAGATAATAGAAAACTCCATCATTAAACAAGAAATGAAATACCCAATTTAAAAACAAGAAAGATGATGAAGACAAATGATGAACACAAGAAAAATACTTGAAATCTATATAGAAATGTGCATAAAGACTCAATTAGATGCTCAAGTATCACTAAAAAATGTAATAGAATAGTAAACGCAACCAACAAGATATAGCACCTATCCTAAAGTTATGACTTAAAATGGTTGTGTGCTAAAAATTAGAAGGGACATATTTAAATTTTTAGGCTATTGATCGATTAGTAAGTGAGTCTACTAAATCCATCAGTAGATACGTATCAATTTAATGCTATGAATCCTCTAATGATGTGTTGTGTTTTGGTTCTAGGGTTTTTGCCTTAGAAAAATTGTAATCTCCAATCTGTACTACTAATCAATTGGTAAAGAAGGTACCAATCAATCAGTATTATTGAATCCCCACTGGTATATTCTATTCACATATCACACTCTACTTCCAGTTGATTGTCTAAGACATTGACTCACCCTTGATTTTCTAGGGCATATCGATAGTTTGGTATCATGACTACCAGTCAATCGATAGGCTTAATTCCAACACCCTTCTCTTCTTCACTCCCTTGATCAAATGGTAAGGGCTACTAGTACCATGGTAGCCTTCATGTAACTACAAATATGAGATAAAATTGATAAGATTTAATTAAAAATTGATCCTTTTCATGTAATTTGATCAATTTTGTTTAATTTGGTTCATTTTATGCATAAACTTCAAATTTTATATAAAATCTACTAATTTCTCCTAAATTTATATACAAATGTAGGTTTTAATGTTGGGAAAATTTGTGTACTTTGAACTATGGTCATTTAGCTTTGCATTAGCCTCTCATCTTTCCATCAATTTTATGTACTTGGAGGCTCGTGTATAGTATTCTGCAAATATAGTTAGTGGATGCTTGAGGAGGAACTTGATGAAGTTCTCTGAAGGCTTGACGTTGTTAATGGTTGTGGAAAGGGTGACATTGATGTCAACATTAGGGATGTCAAGAATAGCTACCTAAAATGTGGCCAAGTAGTCCTTAAGGGACCCATTAGGGCATTGTTGACTAAGGTAAAGATTAGAGGAATTAGGTGACTTAAGGGAGAACTGAGTGGTAAGCTCGTTGAAACAAGTAAAGAGTTGCACTTAAGGGAGTTATACCAAGCTTAGGCTGCCTTTTTCGAGGTGCCCAAGAATGCTTTACAATGGATAGCTCATTATAACCATGGAGATTTATTATTGTCCTTAAAGTGCTTAATGTGTATGGATACCTCATTTTTTTCCCCAAAAAAGAGAAGGAAGAACAATAATAAAAATGATATATAAAAAAGGAGCAATGGCAATAAAAAATATTAATAAATAATTTAAATTATTTGCCACGAGTTGCCATATGGTGGCTATGTGTCACCATGTGTGCAGCTATGTGTCACCACGTGGCTAAGATGCCAACGCTATATGGTTGTATGTAAGCACACCACGTAGTACAAAAAAAGGAAAAAAAAAAAGGGAAGTCAAATGTACGCATGCGGTACATGTGCGTGTGGGGCTACGTTGATGCACCCATCCTCTTCCCCTTTCCCCCTTATGCACCTATCCTCTTCCCCTTTTCCCCTTTCTTTCTTGATTAGCCTCTCAACGAATAGAAACAATAACAATGATGATCAAGTTTTCGTTTGAAAACACCTGTATATTCTACCCTATTTGATCCTCTTTTTTTCATTTAAAAATTAGGCAAAAATATGGGATAGAAATGGCAACTAAAGGATGACATTTTGGTTTAGAAATCTTAAAAAATAATAAAGGAAAATGGCTACAATAGAAAAAAATAGAAAATTAAGCCCTTTATTAACTAAGTATAGCACATCTTGGAAAAAAATGGAAAATTGAATCTCCTAAGACTAACCAACCATGAAATTGACATATAAAACTGGCAACATGACATCAAGGAAGATTTTGATAATTTATTTAGTAAAGATAACATCTAAAATGTTCTAAAATTGGATGAAAAAAGGGAAAAATAATAAAAATGAGTTAAACTTGTATGATATAAAGAGATTCAATTTCGCTACATAAAAACATTGTTTCTTGATCATTGAACCTGGTTCAACACTACAAATAAATCCCTTTTCCATGCATTCCACTAGGCAAATACATGAAATACCAATTAGAGTAGGAGAATTTTTCTTGTATTCAACAAAAGGTTTAGTTTAGGGTTATACTAGAAAATTTGAGTTTCTTTGGAAAAATTAGGGAGTTTAGCACCAGTTTTATTGAAATTGATTGAGGGCTTTCAAAGATTAGGAGGTTGAGAGTTAGGAACCTCCCCCATCTTATCAGAAACCATTCAAAAACTCTCTAAACTAGCCTTTGATTCATTGTTATGTGAGGTAAGTTTTATAAACTTTGAAGTTTGTTCTTGAATGTTCTTGTATTTTATTGAATGTTAATGCATGATGCATGTAATTAACACATTGCACTTTGTTATTTAAATTAGACAATTTGATAATGTAATTGATATTGTTCTTGTTATAATTTTTTAATATTATAGAAACCTAAGGTTTGATGTTCTTGTAACCTTAATAATTTAAGAAATTATGTTTGGTCTTGTTGAAATAAAAAGGATTATGATAATTTGATAATGTAATTTGTGTTGTTGTTATTGTTATAATTTTTGAATATTATGGAAGCCCATGATTTAATGTTCTTGTAACCTTAATGATTTAAGAAATTGTGTTAGTTTTTATTGAAATAAAAAGGATTGTGATAATTGTAGATATGTAAATTAGTGTTATTCTTGTTAAATTTTTATTTTTTTTTATGAATATTATAGAAACCCATGGTTTGATGTTCTTGTAACCTTAATCATTTAAGAAAATGTGTTTGTTCTTGTTGAAATAAAAAAAAAAAAAGGATTGTGATTCTATGAATGAATTGATCATGATTCTTGTTTGCCCATAAATTAATGCTATCTTAATGTAAAGTTGATCTTAATGTAAGATGTTAATCCTTGAAGAGGGTTTTGATTTGTAGAATACTTGTTTGTTTTGTGTTTGATTCAAAAGTGTTTTGGAAAGGGTTGATAAAGTTGTTGTTTTCATGACAATCTATTTAGAAATGTTTCCTATGATTTGTATATATTTGTTAATTTTTTTTTTCAAAATAAAACAACGGATTCTTTATGGAAAAATATTTTATCACCTTAGAAAATTCATGTGTTTTTGAAAAATTAGAGTTTTTATAGGTTTTTTTTCAAAAAAGTGGTACAAAAATATTTTTTTTAAAGAAAACTTCATTAAAATATAAGTACTTAAAGTGAAATATTTTATAAATAAAATCAACTAACTTACTAAAGTTTTTAAAAATACTTTCAAAACTACGTAGGCCCGATCCTAGCTAATAGGTACATAGGCACTTCGGGTGGGCCCTTAAAAAATAAAAAATATTTTAGCCCCATTCTTGAAACTCTATTTTTATTTTGACAAGAGTTAAAAAGGCTCTTGTATTTAGTTTTGGATCTACTATGGTAAGTTTATCGGGTTTTAGTAAGTTAGCTCCCAAGCCCATTTCTCTAGTTTCCTTTTTTTTCTAAAATTTTACTTTTTAGAAAAACCCGTAGACTTGTAGTCAAAATTAAAGCCCATCTACTCATGCGCTTTAATTTTACTATTTTCCTAACTCGATTAGGTGGCAAGTTCATATTTTCTAGAAAACATTTTTTTTCTAAATATGAGCTTTTTCCTAATTCGATGTTGATTAACTTATACTAGGTGGATTGAGCTTGATATAAGTTAGATTTGGAAATAGGAAAACTGGATTTTTAGCTTAATAGCTTGGTGATCCATTGGGGAGCGCTTATTGGGTTAGCTATAAAAGAAGTTCATAAATTAATTATTTATGATAGGAATTAAGCTATTGGCCCTTTGACTTAAGCTCAATCACGAGGAATCAAGAGCTAAGTGAGGACTATTCTCCTTTCCCACCTATACTAGAAGAGTCTAAGCTGCTCATGTCTGCTGACTTGCTATTACTTCCAAGCTAAGCTCTCCTATGCTTAATATTACTCTTCGAATGCCAACTTAGGGAGTACTTAATAGACAGCTCAGCTCACTTATCCATTAGCTCGACCAACATTTCTTCGAGCTGCCTTGATAATGTTTGATCTAAACCTACTCCAAAAGGTCTTGCAGGTTAGCTTGACATCAACTAGCTTGATCGTACTACATTATCTATTTCTGTTAATGTCTGCTAACTACATATCTAGACCCCTCATGTGAAAGAATCTACCATACAAATCTTCTATTTATTAATTTCCCTTTTGTGCCCTTTTACCTTCCTTGCACAATGCTTACTTAGGATAATCTCCTTTTATGTTTTTTTTTTCTATTTTTAGCAAGTTGGCCTAGATTTTTGTGTATAAATAGCCTTCTATTATGTAGCCATAAAATTAGGGGAAGCCCTCTTTAGTTTTTTCCTAAGGTTCTTAACTTGTTAACCCAATATGAATAAAGACAAGTTCTTTCAAAATTGGCCTGTACACATCATGTCCTTTTCATTACAAGCTGATGACCAAAAGCCTATACTACAACTCGAAAAAGACCTAGCTGATTGGCTAATGCGTATCACTTACAAAACGGATCATAATTTTTGGAATTTAAAGTTGAGAGTTAAATTTAAACCAAGAGAGCAAGGAAGCCCTGATAAGTTAAATAATTCAAGAAGTGCTAAGGAAGTTTTAAAGATGTAAAGAATCAAGTCTGTTTCCCTAGGTGATAGGGATCAAGAATCGATCACTTGCTTTTGAGCTCGAGGGCTTTCTTAGATGGTTCACAAAGCTATCCGAGGTGAGTTAAACACTGAGAAGCATTGTTTATCCTTATCTGAATTGTTGAGCTACTTTGTTCTCTACACCTTTTAGGAAGTTGCCGAGGTGGTCAGCCAACCCCTTCGCAACACCCCAGTCCAAGCGCCCAATCAGGAAAACAATCTCCATTGTGCCGAAGCCAACTGACAATTGTGAAGAGTCGACCATCTAAGGCTAACTTAAATGTGAGTCGTTCCTGAACTAACCCCTGTCTAGCCTCGACCGTCAAGGTACCGCACTGGCGATGCTAAACAAACCTAATAAAAGGCCTACCTTTACTTAGCCTGTAGCATTATTAGGACTGCAGATTGAGTGAAACGCGCAAGTGCTATCCTTTCTGACAACTGTACTATCCTTTCTGACAGAGGATGCTCTTTTTGCATGATTTCATATTTTCCCTATAAATTGTTCTCCTTTTTTAAGCAAACAAGGATAATTCTTTTGTAATTTCTCTAACATAAGACTTGCCTTAACAGGGTACTATAAATACTTGTATAATGTAATAGCTGTAACAGAATATATACAGAAGAATATACTTAACTTTTTACTCTCTCTTGAGCTAAGTGTCATTTGTGCTTACTCTTGAACTACTCTTATCTAGCCCATTCGAGTGTGGATTAGTGGCAGTAACCTCCGGCCATACTTGTGCGTCATAGCAAGTGTGACCCAACCTTGTATGAGGCGTTGGTGCATCATATCCTTCGTCAGTATACAAGAACCCTCACAAACCCCTTGACTATCATTTACTTTTTGAGCCATCTTACTGCTTAGATCCACCCCCTTTTAGTGATGCGTAATATTAGGTCTGTGTGTTTATTCACAAGCTTGTATCATCTTGGTATCAGAGCTAGGTTGGTTACGTTCGAAGCTGGATTCTGCTACTATGTTATTGCTCCCGTGAGATAACGAATCTATTGTTAGTTTTGAAGTTTAGTAGTTAAGAAGTGTTATGTACTTTATTTTCCCCTATTTTCATTACGCAAAACAAAGTGTAGTTGATTGTTCGTTTGTTGTGTAATTGTCATTGTAAAGTGACCAACAATGTTAGATTTAAGTGTTTAAGGGATTTTAGGAAACCAAGAAAGTAGTACTCGACATGGCTA
Source organism: Lumnitzera littorea (assembly GCA_024138015.1). Taxonomy (NCBI): domain Eukaryota; kingdom Viridiplantae; phylum Streptophyta; class Magnoliopsida; order Myrtales; family Combretaceae; genus Lumnitzera; species Lumnitzera littorea. The sequence continues at coordinate 46,216,701 of JAMXBB010000009.1, forward strand.
AGGTCAAGGAGGAAGCTTCATACCTCAGTTAGTAAGTGACTACTTGGATAGGCTTATTGACTTGGTAGCTAGTTCGGTAACTGTTATTCAAGAAGACAGGCAACGGGCTAGAAATATCCCCACTAGGGAACGCGAACAACAAGGGTGAGACAATGGTCAATTTGGTCAAACTAATGCCTTAACTTGACCACCTCAAGTTGAAGAAGTTGGTAGGGATGCTAGAAGAAGGCTAGCGCTTGAAGAGATTGAAGAGGAAGTAAAAGGAGATGACAAAGTAGAGAAGTATTATGAGCCTGAGGAAAGAAATGTATAAGCCCTTAGAGTTAAGGGATTAAGGATGTGTATTTTGAGTTTCTCTAGAAGTGGTAATGCTGAGGATTACCTAGATTGGGTAAATTAAATTGAAAAGTAGTTTGAATGCCATGAAGTGCTCAATAGTGTAAAGGTTAGGCTTACTGTGTTAGAGTTCATTAGTTATGCCACCTTATGGTAGAAGAACTTGCAAGCCACTAGAAGAAGGGAAGGAGAACGAGAGATCAAGAGTTAGGAAGAAATGAAGAGAGTTATGCGAATAAGGTTTGTTCTGAGCTATTATCTATAAGATGCCTTCAAAAGACTACAAGAACTGAGATAAGGAGGATCGAGTGTGGATGCTTATGTTAAGAAATTCCAAATGTTAATGATCCGATATGAAGTCATAAAGCCAGAAGACTAAACTATATCTCAATTCATTGGTAAGTTGAAGTATGAGATTGGAGATATCCTAGAAAGCCTAGACATTAGAACTCTTGATGATGTAATTCGAGCTACCTAGAGGATAGAAAGGCACCGAACAGGAAGATTCCAACCACCTGTCAATAGTCCTAGTAGTAACCGACCTATTCTGAGTAGACCTATATGAACAGAGCTAAGCAAGGTCACTGAGACCTAACCTGCTCTGACTACCCGAATAGAGGAGAGGGAACCCCTAGGGAAGTTTAAAAGAGGCTAGAGTTCAGGGAGGAAGACGAGTGAGATCAAGTGTTTCAAATGCTAAGGCATTTGGCACATGGCCACTCAGTGTTTAAACAGGTGAACAAAGGTATCTAAGGTGAAGCGCCAACCATTGAGGTCGACAATACTGATGAAGGAGTAAAAGAGTTGAAGGAGTACAGACATAGCAAACTATCTGAGGAGGAAGCTATCTACAGTGAGGAAGGCAACTTTATGTCGACTGCTCTGGTTTTGAGGAGGATAATGAGTGTCATCCCGTACCTGAAGATAAATAAAGGGAAAATCTCTTCCATATTGGGTGCAAGGTGAATAACTCATTGTGCTGTTAATCGTTGACAGTAGGAGCTGCACCAATACAGCCTCTGCATTCATGGTTTAGTAGCTGCAATTGTCGACCATGTCCTACCCGAAACCTTACTAGCTTCATTATCTTAATGACAAGGGAGCCTTATAAGTGAATAAACAGGTGTCTATGCCGATCTACGTTGACAAGTATCAAGATGAAGTGCTTTATGATGTGTTGCCCATGAGTGTATCCCACATTATACTTGGATGACTATGGATGTTTAATCCAGTAGTTATATATGATGGAAGAAGGAATACATGCTCTGTAAAGTATGAAGGCAGAAGGATGAAATTGAGTCCTATGACTACCGAGCAAGTGAAGGTCATGCAGTCCCAACTAAGTCGAGCATTAAAGAAGGAGGCTTTGGTATTGACCTGAGCTAAACTAAAAAGAAAGATGGAGCTCGAGGGATCAGCCTAACTGCTTGTTCAAAGACTTCTAGAGATGAGACTTGGGGAGCAGGACCTACCTACCGAAGTAAAATCCTTACTAAAGGAATTTATCGATATGTTTCTAGAGGAGCTACGAAATGGCCTACCCCCAATTTGAGGTATCAAGCATGCAATTGACCTGTAGTTAGGAGCTACACTATTGAACAAGCTTGCCAATAGGTTGAACCCTAAACAGGTTGCCGAGCTGCAGAAGTAAGTAGTTGACCTTATGAAGAAAAGGTATATATGTGAATCCCTTAGCCCCTGTGCCATTCTGAACTTGATGGTGCCAAAGAAGGATAGTTCTTGGAGGATATGTGTTGATAGCTGAGTGATTAATCGAATCACCATCAAGTTCAGGTAGCCCATACTTAGGCTTAACGACATTCTGGATTAGATAAGTGGAGCAAGAGTATTCTCCAAGATTAACCTTAAATTTGGATACCATCAGGTTTGAATGTTCGAAGGTGATGAGTGGAAGACTACATCTAAGACACGATATGGCTTATATGAATGGCTAATAATTCCATTTGGACTGTCCAATGCGTCGAGCACATTTATGCGCCTAATGAATCATGTGCTTTGAGAATTCATAGGAAGATTTGTTGTAGTTTATTTTGATGATATTTTAACTTGTAGCAACGACCTGAAGATTCACTAAGAGCATCTCCGAAGAGTCTTTGCGAAACTCCGAGCTGAATAGCTCTACGCCAATCTGAACAAGTGTGACTTTTGTCAACCCAAGGTGATCATCTTAGGGTTTGTTGTGAGCAGAGGTAGCATTTGAGTTGATGAAGAGAAGATAAGGGCGATCATAGAATGGCCTAAGCTGACCTGTTCTGCCAATATGAGGAGTTTTCATGGCTTGGCATCATTCTATCACAGATTCATAAAGAATTTTGTACAATTGTGGCCCTACTCATCAAACTCTCAAAGAAGAATGTTGAATTTAGATGGGGAGAGAAGGAGTAGAAGAGTTTCAAGGAAGTGAAAGAGAGGCTAACTACAGCAGCCCCCCCATCTTAGCTCTACCGAGCTTTGACAAAGTGTTTGAAGTTGAGTGTAATGCATTTGAACTAGGCATAGGTACTGTGCTAATGCAAGAAGGCCGACCTATTGCTTACTTCAGTGAAAAACTTTGAAGAGCTACACTTAACTATTCTGTCTATGATAAGGAGTGTTATTCCTTAATCTGAGCCCTGATAGTATGAAAACATTATCTGCTACCTAAGGAATTTGTGATCTATACCAATCATGAATCCCTAAGATACCTAAAGAGCTAACCAAAGCTGTCTCGGAGGCAAGCTAAGTGGATTGAATTTATGGAAGGTTTTTCCTATGTCATAAAATACAAGAATGGAAGGAACAACGTAGTAGCCGATACCCTATCGAGACAACATACCCTTTTAACCGAGCTGTAAACAAGGTTACTTGATTTTTCAACCATAAAGAAATTATATGCTGAGGACCCACACTTTGGTTCTATCTATGCTCGATGTAAGGAAGGTCGAACATTGGATGACTATCACAAGAAAGACGGATACCTATTCAGAAAGAGGAGGCTATGTATCCCAACCTGTTCCATGAGAGAATTGCTAGTGTGCGAAGTGCATGGAGGAGGATTAACAGGACATTTTGGCCAACGTTGAACCTATGAAGTACTGTCTGCGAGATTCTTTTAGCTGAGAATGATGAGAGATGTGTAGTCCATGTTGGAAAGATCTACGACCTATAGGAAGGCAAGGAGCTAAGCTGAACAAGGACATTATCTACCCTTGCCTGTCCCAACCAAACCATGGTCCAAGCTAAACATAGACTTCATGTTAGGATTGCCGAGGACATCCCAAGGAAAGGAATCTATCATGGTAGTTATGAATCAATTTAGCAAGCTGGCACATTTTGTGCCCTACACCAAAACTAACAACACTTCAACTATCTCTTTTCTTTTCTTGCAGGAAGTGATCAAGCTTCACGGTATGCCTAGAACCATTATTTTGGGTAGAGACCCCAAGTTTATGAGCTACTTTTGGAGGATGCTATGGAGACGAATGGGAACCAAGCTATTATATAGCATGTCCTGCCATCAACAAACAAATGGATAGACCGAAGTTGTCAACAAAACTATGGGAACATTGCTACAGGTTGTTGTTGGATGAAACATGATCAATTGGGATCTGTGTCTGCCAATCATTGAGTTCACCTACAATTGGATTGCCTACAGCGTGGCAAAATGTCTCCATTCGAGGTCTCTTATGGATTTAACCTTGAGCTCCTAATGGACCAATTACCCTATCTGAGTCCTAATGATGACTGACCAGCCACAAAAAGAGTCGAGGCCATCAGAGCTTTGCACCAGAAGGTTATAGAGCAATTGAGCTGAGATAATACTAAGCTTAAAAAGCAAAGTCGAGGACGGAGGAAGAGAGAGTTTGAGCCATGTGATTTGGTCTAGATACATCTCAACAAGGATCAGTTCCCAAACTTGAGGAAAAGCAAGTTATCTCCTAAAGTTAACGGACCTTTTAAAGTGCTTAAAAAGATCAATCATAATGCCTATAGGATTGAATTACTTAAAGGATATGAAGTGTTAGACTCCTTCAACATTGTTGATCTCCAACCTTACATTCTCAAGGATGAGTAACCTGAAGTTGAACCAGATTTGATCCCAAATCTCAAACAACTCGTAGGAGCAATGTTTATCCTTATTCGAACTACCAAGCTACTTTGCTCTCTATACCCTCCAGGAAGCTGTTGAAGTAGTTTGCTGACACATGGAGCCGATCCCTCTGCAATAACCCAATCCAAGGACCCAATCAACAAAACAATCTATACAGTGCTAAAGCCGAGCTAACAATTGTGAAGAGCCAACCATCTAAGGCCAACCTGAATGTGAGTCACTCTTAAACCAACCTATGTCCAGCCTTGGTTGTTACAGTGCTACACTGGCGATGCTAAATAGACCTAGTTGGAGGCCTATCCTTGCTCGGCTTACAATGTTATTAGGATCACAGATTGAGTGAAATGCACACGCGCTGTCCTTTCTAACATCTGTACTGTCCTTCATGATAGAAGGCATTCTTTTTGTACGATTTCATATTTTTCCTATAAATTATTCTCCTTTGTTTAACAAATAAGGATCATTCTTTTGTAATTTCTATAACTTAGGACTTGCCCTAACAGGGTGCTATAAATACTTGCATAATGTAATAACCGCAGCAAAATATATATAGAAGAATATACTAAACTTTTTATTCTCTCTTGAGTTAAGTATCATTTATGCTTATTCTTAAGCTACTCTTATCTAGCCCATTCAAGTGTAGACTAGTAACGAGTGACATACGACCATACTTGTGTGTCATATTAAGTGTGACTCGAACTCGTATGAGGCATTGGTGTATCATATCCTTCGTCGGTGCTTGGGAACCCTTACTTACTCTTCGACTATCATTTACTTTTCGAGCCATCTTGTAGCTTGGATCCACCCCTTTTGGTGACACATGATATTGGGTCCATGTATTCATCTATAAGCATGTCTTACTAAGGGCAACACGATATCATTTACCCTCATGATACTAGAAGTCCAACAAGAGTGACACAAAAAAGCTTATAGTAAGCATTTTCTAGTAAGCCCATCAAAAGGTTTAGAGATACATGAAGATATTCTAAGCATTCAAAGAGAATGGCCTTAAGGATTAGTTGGGCTTGATTACACAATCCTTAAGCCCTAAAACTTGAAAAGTACTTATAAAAAGCAAATGATTAAAAAGCAGCAGTGCAAGCCCTTCGAATGTTGGATAATGATCCAAGTAATTAGAACACTCTTTAAATATACCTGAGGATCAATCAACTTAAAAATCAAGCTAATAATAAAAGTCATGATCATACTGATTGACTTCCTGATTATAATCAAACATGAGAACTATAAGACTTAATATCAATCCCAAAATTTACCGAAACCTTAGACCTTGAAGAGTAGTAAAATACTTCCTAAACTTATGAAACCCCTAAAACGAAAAGACTAAGAATCTTAATACTAATTTAAACATTTTAAAACCCTTAGTTGAAGGCCTTAAATCTAATCAAGCTTAAATCGATCCTAAGATACTTATATCCTATCATAAAACAAGATTGCCTAACTTAGTCACTTAATTGCATCAATCAACTATAGTAAATCAAGAAAATGGAAGGAATTGAGAAATTTTTAGGAATACACACGTAGGGATTTAGAATTGGCCACACCCCATCCATTTTCCCTCTCAATCCAATTTCAAATAGACCAAACTTAAGATGTAATTCCTACTAGACATTTAACCTTATAAAATTCCCACATGATTAAACAAAACAACTCCCAATCCCTAAATAAGTTATGCCATTTATAGAAAAAGCTATTTAGCCATTTAGCCATTTTTGCATAAACCCAAAAGTGACAATTAAGGAGACTTGACCAAGCCACCCCTACCCTTCATGTGCCACTAGTTTAAGAGTTCCAAGGGAGGCCATCAATTCATTTCCTCTTCCAAGAAAACATACATAAAGGACTAACATAGGGAGCCTTAAAGGACTGGCTACTCCCTTGCACCTTTACTCCCTTTTAATCACCTAATGACAAGGTAAGAAGAGGACTTCCATCAAAGCCCCAATCGGCCATTCATGGCCCTCACCCTAACCATTTTAACTTCACTCATTTCATATCCTTTGACACTTGAGTTTTAAGGAGAAAAGCACCCCCTTACCTTCACCCAATACCGCTGGATCCAAGCCTAACTGAATGCCTAATCTCTACCCTTGCTTCCATCATTGAACCTTCCAAAACTCTTCACCCATATACTACTCAAGCCTAGGAAGCATCAAGTAGTCCTTGATTCGTATAAAATATGTATACAAAAATAAATCACGAATACTCCAACGAGTATACTGGGTTGGAATCAAGTAATATAGAGAAAGTAAGGTTATCGATCCTTCGAGGACTAAAAAATTACTAATCCTATACTAGTTCTTATCAATATTCAGGCAATCAAAATTAAATTAATTAATCTAATAATTACTCCAAAACTATTGAAAAGAAAATAACTATGAAAAATCTAAAGTCTAAGTAATCAATTGAGAATTGTTAGAAAACAGAATCTACCCTAGATTATGCCAATCAAATTGTTATTTTGTTATATAGATTAATAGTTTTATGGTCATTCAAGTGAAATTATTATACCTTAAAATGTAAGGATTTAAACTCTTAATTAATTAGTCAGCTCCCACATCTTCCAATTAACAGTAAACTCTAAATTACAATCATATATCTCTCAATACTATGATTGTCTAATGTCTTAAATCAATTATCCTTAATGTCTTAGTGAATAATCAATCATCGGACATTGCATTAATTTCTAGTTAATTCAATTAACTTTGTTTCTACATTAATTAATCAAATCAACTAAGAATTTCTAACAAACTCTATATCAACTCTCGTATCATTTAGGGTTTCTAACAATTATAATCGAAATCATAGAAATTGCAATCATGAATCATCTTTATATCTCTTAATCCTATAACATGAACACAATCATCATCTTAGCTACCTAGGGTTTCATTAATTCCCATAAATAAATTTAACTAGCCATGAATTTGGAAATAAAAACACAAATACTAATTGAAATTGTAAAGAAATTCATAATTGAAAGCATAAATAATTCACAGAATTGCATAAGAATAACTGAAATAGATGTCACCAATTTTGTATTGAAAAAGATAATCTTCAATTGCAACTTCAAATTGGTCTCCACAATAAAAGAAAATTCTTCTCATTGATCTAATCAATTCTCCCAAAGAATTCTTCAAGAACTAACTAAAAACTATTCTACGACTTTCTAAGTCTAAAGAAAGTGTATTCAAGAGTCTCTAAAAAAAAAAAAAACCTCCAAGTCCTCTCAATTGTGAAACATAAGCTATTTATAAGAAAAATTATGGTTGAATTGCATGAAGCTTCTTTTTTCATAAAGGCCGGTAGTGTAAGTGCAAGGCCGGCTTGTAGGCCGACAGTATAGCCATCAAAGCTGGCAGTATAGACATTAAGGGCCGCCAATGTTTATTGTAACCCGGCTGCCTTTAATTCCATTTTGTGCATGTTGATTTGAACTTCGTTTCTTTGCTTAAAATTCCTCCAAATCATCCATAATTTCACTCTTGAATCCTTTAATTCTTGAAATGTCCAAATGAAAATAATTAAGTACTATTTCTTAATGATTTCTATAAAATCAAAAATAATTATTTCTTAATTTGTACTTTAAAACATGAAAAATATGCCTTTATCAACTCTCTCACACTTGAACTTTTGCTTGTCCTCAAGTGAAATAAACAGTAATAAAGAAATCTATCATTGAAAATACAATGTTTCCAATTGCTAATCCAAGACATTTGATATTTCACATTTTCAGACTCACTAATTTATAATACCCACTGTTATAACCAAACCAAAATATGTAATTAGAGTACTACAATTAAAATTAATCAACTATTCTAGAGAAAACAAATTTTAATCCAAGTGTTTAATCTCATATTTCTATTTCAAAAGTAGATACTCAGTCCTAAAAGGAAAAACACACGTTTAAACTTCACAGCTGTTAGCAAACATATTATCCCTCTAATTATTCCAACAAACAAATTAATAAAGTAGTGAAAGCATATAGTATTTGCTCTATCCCTAGGTTTTCTTCCTTTTTATTACAAGCCCTAATTCATTTTCTTATTTGCATTCAAAATTTCCATTTTCCATTCTCAAAATTATTATTATTATTATTTTTACCTTTCCACCCTTCTCATTTTAGTAAGTGCATTGAGTCGGCTCATCTTGAGCTCATCACCTAAGTGACCAGGTTTTAAAAGGACCCCTATGAATTCTTCCTCACTCTAACATTCAAGTTAGGATACTCTTAACTCAATTTCTTGAGTTATTAGAGTAAAGGCTCTCATTTCATCATTTTTTTTAATGCTTACTAAAATTTTTTAGACTTCTTTTATAGGAATCACTAAGTTCAAAGCTTCACTTACGTCTTTCACTAAGTGTTAAATTGCCATTAGAATAACTAAAAATACCATATATTAACTAACTTTGCATAGAAGTGAACCTATTTACTTTTCACTTAAGGATTCAACCGACTTTTAAACTTCAAATTCTAAAGCTAAAAACAAGGTAAATTAGGTTTCTAAAGAATTGATTAATTATTTTTAACTGAGTACAAAAATCTCAACATTGGTGAGTAGGGCACCTTAGTAAGTCAATTATTTAGATCATAATCAGATGCTATCAACAATTAGTTACTTCAGAACAAATAAAATTCAAGTTGATAGGAAAGTATAATTATTTGTAAACAATAAAACCAGCATCAAAATTGATATTTTCATTTCTTATAATTCCTTCCCCCCACTATAGATAAACAATTTCCACACTAACTTCTATTCAATATTCAAGAGGAAATAAAAATTCGCAGCAATAAGAAATGAAAAATTGGTACTTCCCTGGATTCAAATTTTCAACAACAATGAAAATTCTAAGCATAAGATCATTACTATCATAGAATTCAAATCTAACTTGTCTCATCAAATGTAAAGAAACATGAAATAGCAAAGATAATATAAAATTGTACTGAAGAGTACATAATAGAGCTAATGATCCCAAGTTACCCAAACAAATGGGTACTAAACAAAAATAACCAAACAACAAAATAAAAGAAAGAAAAATAATAAAAACATTAGAAAAGTACATAAATATCTAACTATCACTATCAGTGTTGTTACCCTCTGCATTGGAAGTCTCATAATGGAACTACTCTGCAACTGTTGGCTGAAAACATGCGATAGCAGACTTTAACATATTAAACATAGTCCGAAACTTCTTATTCTTCTTCCTTTCTTTCCTAATTTCATTTCAGACTTCTCTAATTTCAGCACTCAATTGTTTATAACTACTATTTAGAGGATGAGATGAAGTAGACGCTTTAGCAAGAGGAGGAGGAATTTTGGGAATATCCTCCTCATCAACAGGATGGGGCCTATTATTTATCTTGACTAATCCCCAATCCTTAAATAGTGCAGTAGAAATAGGTTTACATAGGACACCATCGTCCCCCTCTGGCTCTTGAAAAAGCCGCATACCCTTCAATAATGCTATAATATACCAACTACAAAAGATAACCTGTGTCTTAATATCATCTATCTGTCTATAGATAAAATTTGCTATCTCTATTCCCAAATCTATCTGATATCCAGAAATCATAGTGTATAGATAAAACATATCAAAACCGATTACCTTATTATGGTTAGTCTTCTTACAGCTAAGAGTATGAGCAAGGATATGGTAGAGTGGCTTGTGCTCCATTGCTAAGAAACTTGTGGCGAGCAACTTTGAAGGTACAAAATCTTCCCACCTAGGATGAATTAACTAAAACCAAAATCTCTTAGCAGACATATTACTAGGCTAAGAGTTGGGCAAATTGACTTCCTCCTCCTCATATAAACCTAGAAAATAGACAATTTGATTCAATTCAATGACATGAATTTCTCCATAAACCTGAAATGTAAAAGTGGACATATGCCTACTTCTCTCCAACTGTAAAGTGGACAAAAAATCAATGGCTACATTTCTATAAGTGAATTATTTTACCTCAAATAACCGAAACCATGTTTTATTAAGAACCATTTGCTGCATTCTCTTGTCCATTCCATACTCTTACAAAATAGTCCAATCCAGATATTGTTGATTCATAAATGTCATCCGTTGTAGCTTCCTCCTTCTCTCCCTATCATACTCTTGATGTGAGAGTAGATCACTACCCAAACTTCTAGAAGACGAAGCAACTATTGTCTTCTGTTTCTTTCTTGATTGCATCTTCTTAAGTAACATGGTGAATGAAGAAAGTATAGATTTGTAAAGAAAAATGGAAATGTGTGTAGAAAAAGTAAAGAGAGTGAGTATATGAGGTTGTGGGTGTATAGGAGAGAGAGTTTCAGAGAAATCTAGAGAGAGAAAGAAACTAGAGAGAGGATTCGAAAGGAAAAATGAGGGAAGAGAGAGAGAAAATCGATGGATGTACTTTTAATAGCACTGTACGTCGACACTTACCTTTGTACGCTGGCGACGTACATTACCTGCATATATGCCTAGGCCAGCAACCTTGAATGCCAGCCTTGAATTTAAATTTCACACTTTTCTCTCTTTTTTTTTTTCTTTCTTAGGCCGACAGCCTTGATGCCAAAGGTCGGCATAAGTTTTTTTCAAATAAAAATAATTAAATAATAATGAATAAATAATAAAAAAAATTAACTTGGTTAGACATAGGTTGCCTCCCATAAAGCACTTAGTTTATAGTCCCTAGCCCGACTTTTTCAATCTTACTGTGGGTTCTCTCTCACCACTATAATGGTATTACTGTCCATGTTTTCTCCAAAATAGTGTTTGAGGAGATGACCATTTACCTTGAAAGTGCGATTGTTTTCTACCTTTAATTCAATTATACCATAAGGGAAAAAAATTAGCTTTTTCAATTGGTCCAGACCATCGAGATTTTAACTTACTTAGGAATAACTTCAATCGAGAGTTGTATAGTAAAGCTTTCTAACCAGGTATGAACTCCCACTGTTGCATGTTCCTGTTATGCCATCTCTTGGCTCTTTCCTTGTAGATCCTAGCATTTTCATAAGCTTCTTCTTTGATCTCTCCAGCTAGTTCAATTGGAGTAATCACTTTTCACCTACAGCTTGTGAATCAAAATTAAGGTATTTTATAGCCCAATAGGCCTTATGCTCGAGCTCTATAGGTCAGTGACATGATTTACCATAAATGATTTTGTATGGAGACATTCCTATAGAAGCTTTAAAAGTTGTCCTATAAACCTACAATGTATCATCGAGTTTTAGAGTATAGTCTTTCTTAGATACATCGACAATCTTTTCTAGGATACACTTTATTTCCCCATTGGACATCTCAACTTGTCCATAAGTTTGTGGATGATACGGGGTAGCAAGTTTATGAGTGACTCTATATTTTGTTAACAATTTTTGAAATTGCGGATTGCAAAAATCCAACCCCCTATAACTTATAATAGCCCTAGGTACCCCAAACCTGGAAAAAATGTTCTTTTTCAAAAATTTAATTACCACTCTAGCATCGTTAGTTTGTAGAGATACTACTTCTACCCATTTCGATACATAATCTATTGCTAGAAGTATATATTTGTTTGAAAAAGACAAAGGGAAAAGACCCATGAAGTCTATTCCCCATATATCAAAAAGCTCAATTACCATAATACTTTCTTGTGATAATTCATGTTGCCTAGAAATATTCCCGATCCTTTAGCACTGAGTACAAGACATAACATAATTCTTGCAATCACTAAAGAAACTAGGTTAGTAAAATCCACAAGATAAAATTTTAGCTACAATTCTTTCCATACTAAAGTGGCCTCCTGCTTCTTTAGAATGACAGTGCTAAACTATGCTAAGCTATTCTGTTTCAGGCACACAACGTCTAATTACTTGGTCAGTATAACTTTTAAAAAGATATGGTTCGTCCCAAAAGTAAAATTTCACATCATGTAAAAACTTCTTTTTCTTTTGAAATGTGAAATTGTATGGTATGATTTTACTAACTAGGTAATTGACTATATCAGCATACTAAGGTAATCTTTAGATCTCTACTACATACAATTGTTCATTAGGGAACTTTTCATTAATTGGTGGCTTAAAACACTTCAATTGTAATCGAGATAAATGATCAGCAATTACATTTTCAGTTCCCTTTTTATCTCTAATTTCAAGGTCAAATTCTTGCAATAACAAGATCCATCGAATTAACCTAGGTTTAGCAAACAAATACTTCAGAGCAGCATGGTCTGTGTATACTATAATCTTAGAACCTATGAGATAAGGCCTAAACTTGTCATAAGCAAATATGACCACTAAAAGTTCTTTCTTTGTCATGGCATAGTTTCTTTAGACCTCATTCAAAGTTCTACTTGCAAAGTATATAACATGAAATAACTTACCTCCTCTGCCTAAGTATTACTCCTACAACATAGTCGCTAGCATTACACATCATCTCGAAAGGAAGCTCTTAATCTTGTGCAACGATCACTGGTGTCGAAGTAAGCTTCTCCTTTAATAAATTGAATGCCTGCAAACAACTATCATAAAAAATAAAGGTAGAATCTTTTTCAAGTAAATTACAAAGAGGTTTAGAGATTTTAGAGAAGTCCCTGATAAATCTCCTATAGAAGATAAAAGCTAGCATGCCCTAGGAAGCTCCTGACTCCTTTGACTGAAGTGGGTAGTAGTAGCTTCTCTATTAACTTGACTTTGGCTCTATCAACTTCAATCCCCCTTTTTGATACTTTGTGAACTAAGACTATTTCCTCTCTTACCATAAAATGGCATTTTTGCCAGTTCAAAAGTAGATTAGTCTTCTTACACCTTTTGAGTGCACAACCTAATTTAGTCAGACATGAATCAAATAACTTCCCAAAGATAGAGAAGTCATCCATAAATATTTCAATAAAATCTTCTAACCTGTTAGAAAATATAGACATCATGCATCTTTGAAAAGTTGCGGGTGCATTATAAAGACCAAAGGGCATTTTCTTAAAGGCAAAAGTGCCATAAAGACATGTAAAGGTGGTTTTCTCTTGGTCCTCTAGTATAATATGAATTTGATTGTAACTAGAATAAGCATATAAAAAACAATAATAATCATGCCCTGAAAGTTTTTCTAACATTTGATCTATGAAAGGGAGTGAGAAGTGGTCTTTACGCGTAGCATCATTCAGTTTTTTATAATCCATGCAAACTCTCCACCTGATTACAGTGCGAATAAGGATTAGCTCATTATCCTCATTTTTAACTACAGTCATACTACCTTTTTTTGACACTACCTAAATGAGACTAACCCGCTTACCATTTGAGATAAGGTAGATAATATCTGCATTTAGCAATGTGAGTACCTCTTTCTTCATTACTTCCTTGAGAGTTAGGTTGAGTCATCTCTGTAGTTGTACTGTGGGTTTGCACTCAGCCTCAAGTAATATCTTATGAGTGCAAATTAAGGGACTAATCCCTTTTATATTTGTAATGGTCCACCCGATGGCTTATTGATGCTCTCTCAAAACTTCAAAAGTTGTTTGTCTTGGTCACCTGTCAAAGAGGAGGAGATAATTATTAGCATAGTATAATTTGTTCCAAGATATGCATATTTTAAATGACTATGTAAAGGTTTAAGTTCAAGCACCAAAGGTTATGCCAATGATGGGATTGGCTTCTACTCATTGGTGCCTAGTTCTTCATAGTATCGAGCTTTGATTTCTAACACCTGTTCCTTACCTTTTTCTTTAAGCTCGTCATCATTGCTCCAATTATCTAGATACCTAAGAACTGATTCCATGGTATCCAATCCTGCTTTCTCTTCTATAGACTTACAAGTAATCTCATAAAAATGTCAATAGTGTAACAAGATTTGCAATCATCAAAATGCTTTATGGCTTTATAAACATTAAACATTACCTGATTGACTATAACTCTTAAAGTCAGCTTACCCTGTTCCATGTCTATCAATGCCTTACTTATTGAAAGAAACGATCTGCCTAAGATCCTAGGTACCTCTTTGTCTTACTGCATCTCTAAGACTATAAAGTCGACTGAGAAGATAAATTTGTCTACCTTTACTAAGACATTCTCGACAATACCCCTTGGGTATTTAATAATCCTGTCAGCAAGCTACAAGGTGAAACGAGTCTCCTTGCAATCTCCAAGTCCCAGCTTCCTGAAAATAGACAATGGCATTAAATTTATACTTACACCTGAATCAATAAGAACCTTATCAAAGTGAAAATTTTCTATAGTGTAAGGAATAGTAAAACTCCACTGATCTCTTTGCTTTCTAAGCAAGGTGAATACATTTTTCTACAAAATCATGGAGCATTCCTCTGTAAGCATTACCGGCTCATTCCCATCAATCTCTCTCTTCTTGGTAAGCAACTCCTTCATAAATTTAGCATACAAAGGCATTTGTTGAAGTGCTTCTACAAAAGGAATGTTGATTTGTAGCTTCTTGAAGACATTTAGGAATTTGGCAAATTGAGTGTCTAGCTGCTATTGCTTCAATCTTCTTGGAAAGGGGACTAAAGGAACATACGGTTTCACTTCTAGTGACTTTTACATTAGTTCCTCTTCTACCTCCTTCCCTTTTTCTAACTTTAGAATCTCCACCTTTTCTTCAACGCTGTTAACTGTTTCTAGTGCTTTTCCACTCATTAGCATAACAGCATTGACACCTTTGGGATTCTCTTCTATATTGCTAAGTAAAGACCCTGATGCTCTGTTTTGAGAAATCTAACTAATATGATTCTCTAAGTTTCGAATAGTCACCTATTGATTCTATAGTAAGGTATCGGTCTTTTGCATATAGCTCAACATGAGCTCTTCCATTCTAGACTAATTTTACTGATCTGGAGCATTCTAAGTAAGCCCTTGCTTCTGGAATCCAGGTGGTGGTTAAAATGCATTGTTCACATTTCTCCATGAAAAATTTAGATGATTACGCTACCTAGGATTATATGTATTCGAATATGGTCCTTGATTACCGCGTTGAAAATTGTTGACAAAATTCACATGTTCTCTACTGGTTGGAGCTAAGTGATTCCTAGTTAAGCACTCAAGAGTCAAATGTGGTCCTAAACATAACTCACAAAAAACAATAGGGTTAGCATTAAAAGACTGTATTGAGGCGAGTTTACTTACCTAAGTAGTAAGAGCTACAATCTGAGTTGTTAATTGAGATACAGTGCTATTGTCATTGGCTACTGCCACTCCTAGCTTACTTCTCTTGTTTTGCCAATTATGTGCATTAGAGACTATCTCTTCTGTTAGTGCACTTGCTTCATTATATGTCTTACCTATCAGAGCACCTCCAACTGCAACATCAACTAGGGACATCAATGTCTCATCCAGACTGAGATAGAAGATCTCAATCAGAAGATTGTCTCGCAAGCCATGATGTGGGCATTTTCTGATCACCTCCTTGAATCTTTCCTATGCTTCATAAAGTAACTCGCCAAATAAACTTAGTAAAGTTGGTGATGTTGTTCCTTAATTTTGTAGTCCTAGCTAGTGGAAAAAATCTCCTTAAGAACTTTGATGGAAGATCAACCCAAGTTATGATGGATTCTTATGGCAATGAATGAAACCAAGCTCTAGCTTTATCCCTCAGCGAAAAGGGAAAGAGTTGTAATTTGATAGCCTCGTCTGTTACCTTGTTCATCTTCACTATATTGCAATATTAAAGGAATCCTACAATATGCTCATTAGGACTTTCATTGGGATATCCTCCAAAATGATTCGTTTGAACCATCTGAATAAGAGATGGCTTCAACTCAAAGTTGTTTACTTGAATAGTGAGCCTCCTTATAGCCAAACCGATCACCATAGTTACTATATAATCTTTTAGCGCTCGTAGAACTCCTTATACCTAATTATTACCCTCGTTACCTACCATCTCTTCTATCCTTCTTCTGTTCTCCTTCTTCAGCACTTCTACTCTTGCGCATAAAACACCTGTAAAGAGAACAAAAATAACACACGTCATCAACTGCACCTAAATTACCAATAAAACTAAAAGGTTTAATATTTCCAATCCCTGGCAACGGTGCCAAAAACTTGATTCGCTTAAAATATGTATATAAAAATAAATCACGAATACTCTAATAAGTATATTGGGTTGAAGTCAAGCAATATAGAGAAAGTAAGGTTGTCGATCTCTCGAGGACTAAAAAATTACTAATCTTATGCTAGTTCTTATCAATATTTAAGCAATCAAAATTAAATTAATTAATCTAATAATTACTCCAAAACTATTGAAAAGAAAATAACTATGAAAAATCTAAAATCTAAGCAATCAATTGAGAATTGTAAGAAAACAGAATCTACCCTACATTATGCCAATCAAATTGTTATTTTGTTATATAGATTAATAGTTATATGGTCATTCAAGTGAAATTATTATACCTTAAAACCTAAAGATTTAAACTCCTAATTAATTAATCAGCTCCCGCATCTTCCAATTAATAGTAGACTCTAAATTACAATTATATATCTCCCGATACTATGATTGTCTAATGTCCTAAATCAATTATCTCTAATGTCTTGGTAAATAATCAATCACCGAACATTGCATTAATTTCTAGTTAATTTAATTAACTTTGTTTCTACATTAATTAATCAAATCAACTAAGAATTTCTAACAAACTCTATATCAACTGTCGTATCATTTAGGGTTTCTAACAATTATAATCAAAATCATAGAAATTGCAATCATGAATCATCTTTATATCTCTTAATCCTATAACATGAACACAATCATCATCTTAGCTACCTAGGGTTTCATCAATTCCCATAAATAAATTTAACCAGCCACGGATTTGGAAATAAAAACACAAATACTAATTGAAATTACAAAGAAATTCATAATTGAAAACATAAGTAATTCATAGAATTGCATAAGAATAATTGAAATAGATGTCATCAATTCTGTATTGAAAAAGATAATCTTTAATTGCAACTTCAAATTGGTCTCCACAACAAAAGCAAATTCTTCTCAATGATCCAATCAATTCTCTTGAAGAATTCTGCAAGAGCTAACTAAAAACTATTCTACGACCCTCTAAGTCTAAGGAAAGTGTGTTTAAGAGTCTAAAAAAAAAACCTCCAAGTCCTTTCAATTGTGAAACATAAGCTATTTATAAGAAAAATTAAGGTTGACTTGTATGAGGCTTCTTTTTTCATGAAGGCCGACGGAGTAAGTGCAAGGCCGGCTTGTAGGCTGGTAGCATAGCCATCAAACCTGGCAGCGTAGACATCAAGGGCCACCGATGTTCATTTCAGGCCGGCTGCCTTCAATTCCATCTTGTATGTATTGATTCGTACTTCATTCCTTTGCTTAAAATTCCTCTAAATCATCCATAATTCCACTTGTGAATCCTCTAATTTCTAAAATGTCCAAATAGAAATAATTATGTACCATTTCTTAATGATTTCTATAAAATCAATAATAATTCTATCTTAATTTGCACTTTAAAACATGAAAAAATATGCCTTTATCAGTCCTCACATTTGCAAACTAATAGTTCAATAAGGCTTCAAAGGGCTAAGGAGTAACACACTTAGAAGGTTAGGAGCAAGGACAAGGGGAGCACTTCTTTAGGACGCTACTCACAATAACTCAAACCTAATAAAGTGCACTCCATTCTTATGTAGTTTAGAGTATCATAAGTATAAGTTCCTTCACCTTATTTCTTATAGTATTCTTTTGTATTTTAGGAGTTATATACCATGCTAGTTAGTGGTCATTCTTAAAGTCTTGTAAAAATAGTGAAGTTCCAAGTAGTTACCAACTTGTCATATAGCATAAGATAAGAGCATACTCTAAGGAAAGTTATGTAACATGATGAAACACCAGGTAAAGCTAGTCTAATACCCTCTTTACATGCTAGACGTGAGGTGCATGAGGGCTTCCAAGATGATTCCTTCACTTGTAATAAGTTAATCACACATTAAAATATCCTTAGATGATAGCAAAATCTAGATAAGGAACTATGGTGAAGAGAATATCACATAAAAGCTTTACATAAGCACTTGCACCCCAAGACCATGTGTGTTCCACATTTTTCCATGAATATTATGTGAAATAAATTCACTTACAAAGAGTAGAACAAGAACCAAACAAACATAAGTTAAGGCATAAGTAGTGTAAAGCCCTAAGTTAGCATTTAAGTTAAGGAAACAAGAGGATAAGTTGAAAATTGAATATAGAAGCTTACAAACTTAACCCATTAGATCTATTACCAAGGTTAAAGTCCACTTAAACACCCTTAAAAATATAGTAAGTAAAGTAAAAAGATCGACAAAGGCTAATATGATGAATATTAAAGGCTTATAACACAAAACCAAGCCAAGAGATCAAAAGACAAGCCAAAAGCCTATAATCGAGCTATGGAAAGTTTTATGACTAGAAAGTATAAGTTAAAACAAGGATGACATAAGACCTATAGAAGGCCTACATTAAGTTCCCTAAGCCTACCAAAGTGTTAAGTACCACTAATGGAAGAACTAAGCTTGTTATGACCATAAAATTCACTTAAGAATTCAAGGAGCACAAGATAGCAATAAAACCAAAAATATTAAATGAAAAACACATCATGTGACGATAATTAAGCCTAAATAAAGGTTCCAAGCCCAAATCCTAGTAATTTCACAAAATAGGTAGAACTTGATAATGAAATCAAGCCTAAAAGATAGCCCATTCAATAGGTGCACCATTGTTCTGGTACATAACCAGAAATATAGTCCCTACCTCTCAAATTTGACCACAACAAATGAAACTACATGCGAAAATGATGAAAAGTGACTATATGATCATGAGAATCAGATTTAAAACGAAAAAGATATACATGATTGAAGATTTGACCTAACTGGGAAAAACATAAGGATAAGTCAAAGAATATAACTTTAATAAAATCTTAGGGTGACATCGTGAAATAACAAATCCTTATTTTGCTACATTTACTTGTTTAAGGGATACTGATCTTAGGGATGATCTACCTCCGGATTATTACGATTAGTAGCTATGGTAAAGTAAGTGATTCTTGATGACTTTATGCTTGGTTTTGCTTATAGCTAGTTGCACTAATATAATATCATGTTAAATGGTTGCATGAGGGGTATGGGGTATGCATGTGTAGTGACATATAATTGTTGAATGACTTAATGATGATACATGAACTAAAAGTGCTTACATAATTGATTTATAGATTACTGATGTGGAATGAGAAATGCTTGATCACCGAAGTAATCGAACATAAGTACTTACTCAACTATAAAAAAATGAGTCATGCATGTTATGTCATTGCATTATAATCATACCGAATGCTACCTCATGTGAAAGGAAGGAAGAGGTTAATAGGAGTAAGGGCTCCTGAAGGTATTAGGTTAGGTACACTTATGTCATATTTATTGAGTCACTGTCCTAGCCTATGGGCTTACTAACCACTAGAAGATGCTAGTTGTATAGCTAAGGGTTGTGTCTTGTATCTTTTGCTTAAAGCATGTGATGTAGATTGCAGAGGCCACTACACTGCTAAACTTAGGAATTTTCGAATTTGAAAAGTTCATGTTAATTATCAAAGTAAAGTATATATGTAAATATAAGTATATTCATACAAGTAGATTTGTGGTACGCTAGTGCAATTATGGATAAAAACTTCGGTGCTAAAAATCGATTGATGGTTTTTATTGGTTAATAATCTCTAACCTTGACTATAGAAGGAGAAATTCTAAGTTGCATGTGGTTTCTAAGCTACTACACGTATTTGTTTGGTACGCTACTTGTTTCATGCATTCATATGTTTGTTAAATATATTGTTTGTAAGGCATGTTAGAGGGATTAACTCACTTAGCAAAAGCTTACACCCCTCTAGACTCCTTTAGCTGTAAGGCTACCTTTTTGTTGAGCTGGTCGAATGGTGCCCAAGGTTAGCCTAAAGCTGGGATGGAACTATATAATGACCTGGCTAGAACTCCTCCTACAAAGGTATTATTTACTTTGGTGTAGAACACTACACAGTTTTGTCCCATGGTGTAGCAGCTTCCCAAGAGGTTACTCATCCTAAGATTTCTCTAACTCAAGTACACTTAACTTTGGAGTTTCGATGTGCTCCGAACCCCTACACCAAAAGGTGCCTTGATGATTAGAGTTCATTCTCCAAGCATGTATAGAGTATTACAATCTACCCCCTTACAAAATTGACGTCCTTATCAATTTCGCTACATAAGTCCAAAATCACTACTAGGTAGGGCTCTACCCTTCCGATTAGTAAATTACTCTAATATTGCCTGTAATGACTTAATTGGAGCTCCTCCCACCAAGGTATTGTCCACTTTGGCATGGAATACCTTACAGTTTTGTCCCCTGGTAGAGCGGCTTCCCAAGAGGTTAACTATCTTGAGATTACTCTAGCTCGAGCATGCTTAACTCTAAAGTTTTGACATGCTTTGAGCCACTACACCAAAAGGTGCCTTGATGATTAGAGTTCACACTCTAAGCATGTAAGGGGTATTACAATAATAACAGAATTTGAATGAAAAAGTTATACGCGATTATGAAAAGAGCTCAAATCGAGGAAATTTGATCGGAATATAGGTAAATATAGTTAAATAGGCACATAGAATAGAATAGTTGGTTTACTTAGATACTCATTATTTTTCTTATTTCTAAATCAATAGGTGATCTCAACGTGGATACCAACTTTCCTGAGGATTACTACTACCCTTGACTAGCGTTATGGCCGAGTGAGTACTCTCTATGATTACATTCATATTTGTGTTTGTAGTTAGTGAATATTAATTGTTATTAATAATTAAATGATGTGTGGGGTTGGGTTATGCATGTGAATGTTATTACTTACCAAGTTGTGAAATTACCTTAAAATATGATAACTTACTGTTTTTACATAGTAGACTCAGTAGGAATTGATTTGTTTGCGATCTTGGTTGGTCATATAATAATTTGACCTAAGATATTAGAATTGAATAAACTAAATTGGATCGTACATAAACATGCATTACATAATTAATTCCAGCCGTCACATCATACGAGGCCATACGGGGGTAGCAAGGGAATAATTTCTAATTATAGTGTCTTAGTACAGTATACACGTATAATATGACCTTACCCTAGCCCGAGGGAATACTAGGCATTGAAGGCACCACTGCCCATCTAAGTGTCAAGTTTAGAGGCCTTTGTTTAGGGGTGAGTGTGGAATATGGAGGCTCACTTACAATTATACCTAGAACTTAATTTTTTATTAAAACCAACTAACAACTAACTGTTTTGAATTGAATACGAAATGTAGAGTTTTGTAGTGGAATAACTTCAGGTATAATACTCAGATTTGACTAGTGTTGTGTATACTCCAACCATGACTTCGGAGGGCGTTAAATCTGAGTTGTGTATAGTACCGATTAATTGTATGTATTTGTGTGGCATACCGTATGAACATGCATACATATGTTTGAATTAATGTTTGCATAACTTGTTTGTTTGTGTGGTTGAGGAATACATCACTAAGCTTACCAAACTTATACCCTTGTAGACTTTTGTTACAAGAGAACCTATTCGTTATACCTAACCAAGGCATTCCCGAGGTCAATATAGTGTTTTAGGACATAATTGTAAGCTAGAGAGAAGAGTGAACCATGTATTGTATGACTTTGTTAGACTTGCAAAAATATGTGTAATGTTTTAAAGTAGTTAGTTTAAGAACTTTATCTTATTGTAAGAATGTTACTAGTCTTTTGAGACTATAGGCTCTATAATATTACAATAGCTATAATGTATTATAAATTTTATGTTATATAAATTTGTATTGTGGTATTATCTTTGTTTGCATATCCTTAGGTTAATGATTGTAGTAGTAATCTTATATATTGAATAAAAAGTTTGTCGATTGGAAGGGGAACCAATCTATGGTTTTTTGTGTGATATACGACACTTACTACGATTAGGCTACCCTCAAATCGTGATAGACAATCAAAGGATTGGAGAGAAGGAGGGAACTGTTTAGTTATAACTAAGATTTTATGATTTCTTTAACTTATATTGTTAGACTTTTTGTAGCCATTTGGACTATTGACTATCACCACTATTATTTTAGGAACACTATGTTCCATAGACTAAATTCGAATGATTTATCCAATTAAATGTTATGAGTAGTTATTTAGCTATGATATTGCTTGTTTATGTGACCAATAGTAACTAAGTGTAGAAATAGCCTACTTCATCGTATGGACAGGCTGATGATCAACAAAGGGGTTAATCATTGGCTTTGTATGGTATACAACTATCTACCATGACAAAGATACTATTTAGGTCATGATAAGTGGGATAACCTACCATTTACCAACAATTTTTGGAGCCTAATAGATCCTCTTACTTATTGGCAAATAAAAGAAAAATATTTTGCAATAAGGCCTTAACCTAACTTTTCACAAAAGAGAATTTTGTGAAAACAAAATAATAAAAATAAAAACAAAATTTTTCAAGAGGCTCCATAACTCATAGGAAAAAGACAACTTTTCAAAAAGAAAAAAAGAAGAAGAGAAAAAAAAAAATAGAAGAGCCCTAATGGTAGATTTTCAAAAGATCAACAAAGCGACTTTAATTGAGGTCCCAACTTTCAAAAGAGCTTTCAAAGTCCTTTGAGTTTAACTATAGATTTATTTGTTGGCTTAGCACTTCCTTAAGATTCAAGCCTACTTTAGTTACCCAGACTCATTAAGATTACCCTATTTAGAAATCTAGGACTGTCGACTTATTAGAGCGTTATCTATCTTTTGAAAAAATTTAGGACTACTGGCACAGTAAAGCATTGTCTACCCTCTTAAAAGAAATCCTAGATGGCTTGCTCATAAGGTGTTATCGCCTTTTAAGAAAGCCTAGATGACCTACTTATAGGGCATTATCCCTTTTAAAAGAAAACCTAAGTGGCTAACTCATCAAAGTGCTATCCTCTTCTAAATGGCATGCTCTTAGAGCATAATTTACCTCAAGTGGGTTGCTCATTAGGACGCTATCTCTTTTAAAAGAAATCTTAGATGACCTGCTCATTAAGACACTATCCTTATAGCTAGGCCTACTCTTAAAGCACTATCTACCTTAGGTAGCCTACTCATTAGGGCACTATCCCTTTTAAAAGAAATCTTAAATGGCTTGGTCATAAGGTGCCATCCCCTTTTAAGAAATTCTAGATGGCCTGCTCATTGCCATTCTTTTTAGAGAAAAATCCTTAAGTAGGCTACTCTTAGGGCGCTGCTCCTCCCATAAGAATGTTCATATATAAATAACTTATTCATTAAAAGTGACATCAAAATTCCTTCAATTATAAAAGAAGTAAATCCCATAGGGTGTTCACAAAAGAAGTAAATTCTGTAAGGTAGTCGTAAAAGAAGTAAATCACTTAGGATGTTCACAAAAGAAATAAATCCCGTAGGTGTTCTCAAAAGACATAAATCTTGTAGGGTATTCATAAGGATGTTAATCTCATTAATCACCCTCTTAAGCCAAGAATCGTCAATTGGCTAGCACTTTCTTAAGCCTAGACCTGTTAGTTGGCTAACATCCTTTAAACAGTAGACCATTAGTTAGCTAGCATCCCTTTAAGTGCCGATTTGTTAGTTGGTTAGCACCCTTCTAAGCTTAAACCCATCAGTTGGTTGGCATCCCTTTAAGCTCAAACTTGTCAATTGGCTAGCATGTCTTTAAGCCTAAACTAGTCAATTATCTAGCACCCCTTACAAGACCTATGAGTTGATTAGTACCCTTTTAAGTCCAAACCTATCAATTGGCTAACACCCTTTTAAGCCTAAACCTGTCAATTGGCTGGTACTCTTTTAAGTCTAAACTTGTTAGTTGGCTAATTAATCTAGAACACTTAGAATCTCGATATGTCAAAGACAAAAATGGGCAATCCTTTTATCTTTAGAGGAAAGTTTGTATCAAACTTTCCTATAAAAAGAGACAGTTGTGAACATCTTATTTTTACATAAAAAAAAAAAGAGAATTAAAAACAATAATAAAAAGAATATATAAAAAAAGGAGGAATGAGAATAAAAAATTAAAAAATTAAATTATTTATCACGTAGCAGACACATGTTAGCTAAATGTCACCATGTATGCAACTACATAACTAAGATGATAGCGCCCGTATGGCTCTAAAAAGGGACAAAAAGGAAAATCAGATGCGCATGTGCAATGCATGTGTGCATAGATGCACCCATCATCTTCCCCCTTGTCCTTTTATTTCTTATTCAACCCTTTGATGAACCGAAACAATAACATTGGCAAACCAAGGTTCCATTTAGAAACCCTTGTATATTCTACCTTATTTGATCTCCTTTCTTGCATTTAAAAATTAGGAAAAAATATAGGATAGAAAGGATAACTAAAGCATGGCATTTTGCTCCATAAATTTGAAAAAATAATAAAAGAAAATGGCCTTAATAGAAATAAAAATAAAGAGGAAGCTCCTTATCAACTAATCACTTGGAAAAAATTGGAAAATTAAATCTCTTAGGGCTAAGCCATCACAAAATTGATATATAAAATTGGCAACAAGACATTAAGGAAAGATTTTGACCATTTATTTAGCAAAGATAACATCTAAAGTGTGCTAAAATTAAATGAAAAAGGGGGAAAAAATAAAGAAGAGTTAAACTTGCATGTTATAAAGAGATTTAATTTCCCTACATAAAAAAAAAAATGTTTCTTGATCACTAAGCCCGATCCGACACTATAAATAAAGCTCTTATCTATGCATTCGAAAGGGTAATTACAAGAAATGTCAATTAGAGTAGGAAAATTTTTCTTGTTTCAACAAAAGTTTCCGTTTAGAGTTCTATTGGGAAATCTTAGTTTCTTTGGAAAAATTAGAGGGCTTGGGTACGAGTTTTACTAAAATTGATTGAGGGCTTTTAAAAATTGGGAGGTTAAGAGTTAGGAACCACCACCGTCTCATCAAAAACCGTTTAAAAACTCTTTGAACTGGCCTCTAATTCATTATTGTATGAGGTAAGTTTTCTAAACTTTGAAGTTTGTTTTTAAATGTTCTTGTATTTTATTAAATGTTAATGCATCATGCATGTAATTAACACATGGAACTTTGCTATGTAAATTAGATAATTTGATATTGTAATCTATGTTGTTTTTGTTATAATTTTTGAATATTATAGAAACCAATGTTTTGATGTTCTTGTAACCTTAATAATTTAAGAAATTTTGTTTGTTCTTGCTGAAATAAAAATAATTGTGATAATGTGATAATGTAATTTGTGTTGTTATTGTTATAATTTTTGTATATTATAGAAACCCATGGTTTGATGTTCATGTAACCTTAATGATTTAAGAAATTGTGTTAGTTTTCATTGAAATGAAAAGGGTTGTGATAATTTTAGAAATGTAAATTATTATTGTTCTTGTTATTATTTTTTTATGAATATTATAGAAACCCACATATGATGTTTGTGTAACCTTAATGATTTAAGAAATTGTGTTTGTTCTTGTTGAAATAAAAGAAAAGGATTGTGATTCTATGAATGAATTGATTATAATTCTTGTTTTCCTACAAATTAATATTATCTTAATGTATAGTTTATCTTAATGTAAAATGTTGATTCTTCAAGAGGGTTTTGATTCATAAAATTCTTGTTTGTTTTGTATTTGATTTAAAAGTGTTTTGGAAAGAGTAGATAAAGTTGCTATTTTCTTGATAATCCATTTAGACATGTCTCTTGTGATTCGTATATATTATGTTGAAACTTTGTTTTTTTAATATAAAAGAAAGGTCTTCTTATGGAAAAATGTTTTATCACCTTAGAAGAAATTATTTTTGAAAAATAAAGATTCAATTAATATGGTTTTGAAAATTTAGAGTTTATCTAGGTTTTTTCAAAAAAGTAGGACAAAAAGAATTCAATGAAAAAAACTTAATTAAAATGTAAATGCCTAAAGTGAAATATCTTATAAATAAAATCAATGAACCTATTAAAGTTTTACAAAAATATTTTTAGAACTATGTAGGCCTAATTTTGGCCAGTAGATACGTAGGCATAGGCTCCTTAAAAGAATAGAAATTTTTTTTCCCATTACTAAATCCTTTTATTTTTATTTTGAAAAGAGTTAAAAGGGCCTTGTATTTAGTTATGAATCTTTTATGATTAAGTTAGCCCCTGAGCTCATTTCTCTAGTTTTCTTTTTTTGTAAAATTTTCTTTTTTGGAAAAATTCATAAACCAATAGCTAAAATTAAAGCCTATCTACTCATGAGCTTTAATTTTACTATTTTCTTGACTCCACCAATTGTCAACTCCATATTTTCAAAAGAACATTTTTTCAAAATATGAGATTTTTCCTAATCTAGTTGAGGAACTTATACTAGGTGGGCCAGGCTTGGTATATGCTAGATTAGGAACGAGGAGAATTAAATTTTCATCTCAACAATGTGGTTGTTTAGGTCAATTATCCCGTCATAAGAATCAAGGTTCAGGAGGCAAAAGTTCAAAGATAGGTCTTGGTCTACTATAGCTTTGATGAAGGGTGAATGATTGGCAACTTTGTTGTTAGAGGGGACACTTTTCTTATAATCTCTAAGTTCGGACAGATACTTAATAATTTTATTGAGTACGACTTGGCTCTTATCTACCAGCACTTTTGTGATGTAGCCTTAGATGTTGTAGGAAGTTGGCTTTAAGTTAGAGTTGTAGTTTCAAAAGTTACCAGGGGGTCTTATACAACTACTAGGGGTGGTGGGGGTGGTAGAGGACGGTTATTAATAGATACATCCTCTAAAAGTAAAGGGGGGTAAAGAAAAGGGGTATGGGGGGTACAATAGAAGGGTATGGGATTTAGATGTTCTATGTTATTGAGTTAGGTCCATAGTATCCAGTTCTCTTCTTGGACTCTATGGACTGTCTCCATTTGTTGAGTAAATTGCTTACAATGACAAAGTTTGGTTGGTGTTGTGGTGAAGGTTAGGTTGGCTAGTTGTTTATTAGTTGAGCAGCCACTCCTTAGTGTTGTTGTTATTTGTTGGGGTAAAGTGGGTGATTTGCTTACTTTTAGCAATGTTGGAAGATTTCATTGGAAGATAGTGGCAAATGTTGTTGGCAAATTTTGGTTGCAGATCTAAAGATTAGAGACAACTTGCTAAATGAACAAGCTTTAGGGATTGCCAAAAGTAAATCTGACATGACTATTACAATGCTTAAGTTAGTAAAGTATTTGAGAGAGAGAATAAGAACTTAAGATTAAGAGGTTTCAGATCCCCTTATATAGGCTATATTTCTAATCTTTTCCAAGAAGGCACATTGTATCTTTGAGGTATATTTTGAAATGTATTTATCAATATTAGGAAGATATGTTTTGGATACCATAGAAGATATCTTGAGTTAGGCAACTGATAGTTGTGTAATTTACTACTTTTTCTAAGTGGCTCCCCTCTTACCTTGTTATGATTTTATGGACTAGATCTGCACATCATAAGCTTAACATCTTAGGGTCTAAAATGCTACAGTATGTAGGCAACTAGGCTAGCACTTCTTGGTGAGATCAACTAAACTTGTAAGAGCATGATTTAGGCATTAGAGAGCTTATCCTATCATCAATGGTCTTGGTGATGATGTTAGGCAAGCTAGGAGAGCTCAAGTAAAGCTCTAAGTAGATTAGGCTAGGCTTGTTAGGTTTGGTCCTTGCTTTGAAGAGGTTGTTTTGGATCTAAAGGTCCAGCATCAAATGATATTTTCAAACATAAGGAATGCAATTGTTTATTTTCTTTATTATATTTCCCCTTAGAATTTTTTATTTAGAAGTAAAATTTCAATATTGTTTATTATCTTTGTAATTGACATTTAGGAAGTTGTTAGAAAATTCATAATATGTGGATCTCCACGTACCTTTTATTGCTTCGATAAGAATAGTTTTTATTTCTAAACACATTTTCTTAATGAATTCAATATTCACAAAAATAATGATTATGACATCAAACTTGTAAATAGATAAAAGAGAAAAATAATTTAATTCTTTAATATTTCTGCTGTTTATTCTACTAATTTCTTACAAGATTATAATACTTAGGAATATTTGTGAAGTAATTTTCTTATAGACTACATTTTCTTGAATGAGGAAACCTGGTGGATCCTTTTAAGGATTAGGCTTAGGTACCATTTGGGAGAAGGCTATGGTACATACAAATTGTAAAAGCTTTGAGCGTGATAATGAAAACTGAAGCAACATGTACTTTATACTCATAGAACTAAATGTTGAAATTATCTATATTATTGAAGTAAAAAAGAAGTTGGTTTAGTTTCTTTTTTATTTTTCCAAGTTTACCCTTTCAAACTATCAATATACTATATAACTTATCATTATAATTTTACAGTAAATGTGTAAATGCTATTTTGCACTAAGGCTATATATGCCAACTCATCATTTTTCTTTTTTATACATAATTAATCCAAATAAGATTATTGAGAAAATAGGTTATTTTTCCACTAAAAACACATTTTAATACATAATTTAGGGCTAAAAAATCACATAAAAATTTAGGAAATAGTTTCACAAAAAAATTTCACATAGTAATTTAATATTAACTTAGGATAGTTTATAGAAAAATTTTGAAGTGAAAACTACGTTATTAGCCCTATTTATTTCAATATTGAAAATTGTTCAATTTTTCCGATTTCTTAAGGATGTATATGATAACTACCAAATTTATACAAAATAGTTTTTTTTTTTCTAGATTCTATATATAGAAATATTGAGGAATAAAATTTTTCATAATTTGATGGGCATTTTTTATACTTTTCCAAAATTACTTAAAATTGGATTGAAGTGAGACCTCATTGAAATTGGCTACTTTAGCTACCGTCGATAGCCACCTTCTTGTCAGCTAGCATAGTCGATAGGTACTTTATCACTTGGTGGTCGCGGTTAGCTCTTAGATTTTCCTTACACCTACAAACCTTTTAACTCCTCAAATCACATACCAATTTTGTAAATTTTTCCTAATTTTCGTCTTTAACACTTCATCACACTTAAATTTTTCCTAAACTTCACTTTGCATGAACAACATGTTAGAGAGGGCTTCTGAATTTCTAAAGCTGGTTAAGTGTGGAAAATGCATTTTTCTTTCTCTCTCTTCACTAATCCTAAGCTTATATTGCTTATAATCAATGTTGTTAAACTTGCGATTTTACGTAGAATCATTAGAAGGTTTGTAAAATCGAAACGTAGAAATGCAAGTTTCTCTACAACTCATGTAAAATAACTTAAAAAATTATAAATATACTTATAGTAGTTATTCAAAACTTGAAATATATTATGAAAATAAAAAAATGAAGAAATTAAGTTTTTTTTTTCATAAAAATTCTTAATATATAATTTAACATGTACAAAAGGAAGACAAAATTGAGCTAAAAGTAAACTTTTTCCCTTTTTTTTTAAAAGGCTGTAAATTAAAAAGAACCAAACATTTGTACTCATTTTAAGTTATTGATGGTATAAAATAAAGTATATAGTTTTCTTTGTAAACTTTGTTATTAAAGTTGAAACTTAGATAAAAGTTATGAACATAAAAAAGAGATTGGGAGAGAAAGAAAAAGGTAAAAATTGGAATAAGATAGGACAAATGTTGTAATGTCTTAATAGTTGATAGCTTATAAAAGTTTAGTTGTACTTTTTTTTCTTTAATTTTTTAGTTCATTCTACTCAAATATGTAAAATCAATAAACTTGGTAAAAAACGTAAGTTTCTATCGAGTTTATATGTAAACTCGATTAAAAACATAAGTTTCTATATGTAAAAAGATTCTATATCCGAGTTAACTTGGAAGAGTCACCTAAAATCATAAACTCGTAAAATCGCATAAGTAAAATTGCAATTTTGAGCACTATGCATGTAATTCCTTCCCTAACTCTAATAGTTGTCCTTCTCTATTCTACACACCCATTTAACAAAATAATCCAGTTACCTAAGTGTTTTTGAGAATTTTTTATTAATTTTTATAAATTTAATTAACTTATTTCAACTTAAAATGCTATTTTCATATATTTTAATTAGTTTCGGTTATAAGTTTATATATATAAATTACACACAACACATATGTATATATTCCATATATTATTTTATGTCCTATAGTAATTTTATTATATATGTAATTTATCTCTAATGGCTCATTATATTCCAAGACTCAAATGTTGAGTTTTCGGTAATTATCAAACGTGATAAAAATATACTTTATTAAAAGTAAATGTCATATATATATTTTTTGAGAAATTGATCCTATTTGCACTCTTCGTCTAACTTTTATAACTTTATATTAAAATTTAGCTCAATTCGGGCAAAATTATTCAAAAGCCCTAAATTGTTTGTTAGTTTAGTGAATAAGGTAATTAATCAACTGGAGTCTCATAGTTGTTAAGTGAAAATGGTTTGAATTCATATTATTAGACATGATAGAGTATTCAAAGATATGGATTTGATTTAAAAAGTTTGGTTTTTCTTTCATTAATTGGTTAGTTCAATATGCATTTTTTTTAATCTGTATTACAGGCTTAGCATCTTTTTTTTTTTTTAAATTTTTGTGAATTACTCACTATTTTTTATTTACTATAATATTTTGAGTTTGATTAACATAAATTATCAAAGTCTTGGTTTTCTTATGGTTGATTATCTACAAGTAGTTATTATCATAAAGCTTGTAGCGATTAGAAGTAACATTCTATTAAATAATTAGTATTTTGTTTTGTAAATCCAATGTTTATATGTTTTAGTATAATGTATTATTGAATATGTGATTATGACATTTGATTAATTTTTTGTTGTTTCTTGGCTAAATTTCTTTTGTTTTAACACAAAACGATAACCAAAAAAAGAAAAAATGGAACGATGACAAGATGAAAGTTGCAAAATTGAAATGGGTTAACTATGATTCTTTGTAGATATTATTGAATTTGGTGAGCAAAAGGAAAATACATTTTAATTCTAATGAATGCTTCTCAACATTTTTGCAATTATCTCATAAAATGCTATGTTACAACTTTTGGTTATCAAATTTTAGAAAGCAATGATGAAGAAGACATGTAGAAGTCACTTAGATTGATGGTTTCAAAGGAGAATAATTAGTAGATTCATGTGATATTGGAACAATGACGGGGATCTTAATAGTGAATTTGATGGTTTCTTTTATCCTCGTTTTGGTGGTTGGCTATTATGCTAGTTCTAACTAAGTTAAAGTTATTTTGATTATGGAATAACACATATAAAATAAGTTGAAGTTAGGAAGCTGAATCAACAATTATTTTTAATGCATTGATGCATGATGAAAGTCGAAATCATGGGTTATTATTCTACCTTCTTTGCATTCATGGAAAATTATCCAGTTGCAATAATACTACTTGACCTACAACCAATGGAAATGTAGTGATTTCATTCACCTCATAGTGGGTGGTAGCCAAAGTACAATTAGGATGGTGGATAGTTGCTACCCTGAGATCAAAATTTTGTTTGTTTGGTCGAAATTGATGTAACCTCTAATTTAATTTTCTTTCTCTCTCTCTCTCTCTCTTTAATAATATGTGGTGGTAGTGGCAACCATAATTTGATAAATGATAATACTATCCACCATGCAAATATAAAACCATGATCCATAAAAATTCATAATAGGTTATAAACATTAAGTTGCTATATTTGTTAGAGATGAAGGCATCCTTGTTGGGGAGGCCTCTTAGTTGGTGGCTTCCTTATTATTCCTTATAAGTGGGTCGTACAACCTATTGTTAAGTAGAGATAGTTAGTTCTAATTTTTAAGGATAACTAGTTCACTATTCAGTACTCCTATATATCTTAAAGTTTCTTTCCCTTTTATGCAATTTTTTTTTTATTTTAGCATACTTTTCATTTTCAATTTTAGTTAAGAATTTATTTTACCCATGAGCATGGAGCATAGAAAAAAAAAAAAGAAGAAGTAGTATTTGACTTAATGCCTCATGTCTATTAAGGATTTCATTATGCGATAATTAGTTCAAAGATAAGTGATATTTTAGGACTTTATTATAACTATTCCTATAATGAATTTTAGAGTGTAGAAAGTATATATTCAAGTATATACTTGACTTAATGCCCCATATCTAAGATGATGCAGTATTTATAATTGAGAGACAAGTTGTTTATAAATATGATTAGATTTTTATTCATTTTGATTTCTCATTCCCACTAGGTCTTTCCTTTTCCTTTTTGTTTTTATGCAACTAGAAGTAGTAAATTGCATTTTTAAGAGTAAATTATATTATCATTCTTTGAAAACTTCATTATTAAATGGGTATTTTGAATTTCTACAATGACACATTTATACTCTTTATATTATTGATAGTCGAAATAATTATGTTAGCTCATCAACTAAGTCAAATATCTTGATTT
The DNA here is from genome assembly GCA_024138015.1 of Lumnitzera littorea. Taxonomy (NCBI): domain Eukaryota; kingdom Viridiplantae; phylum Streptophyta; class Magnoliopsida; order Myrtales; family Combretaceae; genus Lumnitzera; species Lumnitzera littorea. The sequence goes on from JAMXBB010000009.1 coordinate 46,249,524, forward strand.
CATTTCTAGTATAAATCAAATTCGATAACTAATCAGAATTAAATAGTATTTGCATATGTAAATTGATACAAAACATTAATTTAATCTTATTTTGAAGGAATTTTTTTTGTGATGACAAGTTTTGCCAAGGAATATGAGTGTGTTATTTTGAAAAGTTTGGTGTTGTCATAATTTTGATAATGATCCTACATAGATCATAGGATAGTAGTAATAATGGTATATAAGTGTAAGGAAATAAATATTAAATTAAACACTAATAAAGAAAATTTTAATTAAGTAATTAAAAACATAAAAAGACCTAATAGTTACTGTTGCTTAACTATTTACAATTGTTAAGCTGGATTAGGAATTTTTGACAGCAGTAGTTATGTATAAATTTAGTAGTGAATTAGGAACCTTTGGTACAGCTTGTTGCCTTTATTACTGCTTTATAATTAGGTTGAATCGAAAGTTAGAAAGGTGGTCAAAGGTCATCTCTCTCTCTCTCTCTTCTCTAACTTTCTAGAGAGAGAATTTTTTCTTTGTAGGAGAGGTATTACACCAATATGGTGTTTCTTTTTGTTATTTTCTCTTTCTTACTTTATACTCATGTGTATTTCATTACTACTTTGCATCATTCCACTGACTTTTGTATTGTTTTCTTGAATCTAAGTTTTCTTTCATCATTTCATTCCCTAATTTATTATAAATGCCTTCATATTATTTCTTTCTTTCCTTTCTTTGTTCTTACTCTTGTCTAGATCCACTATTTCATAGTGAAAATAATATATAAAAAAACAAAAACAAAACCAAAACCACAAGACATTTTTCTCAGACTTTCTTATCTCCCTTGCTACAATTTCCTTTCATTTAGTGATATTGTATAGTTGCAAATCCTTTGATTCTGATCTCATAATTTTCTTAGATTCACTTTGTTTTTAGTGCATAAACTAAATCTTGTTTCTTTTATAATTCCATGAGAGCTTTATCCGCTATTGATTGCCCATAAGTCCTTGCTATCGATGAAGTATACCTAGGCAATATTGATAAATTGAAGCTCCTTGGACAAGATCATAAGGAAGAGATATTATTTGTTGCAAAAATAATAGCAAATAAAGTACCAAACAAGAAAGCGTCAATTAATATAATGAAAAGCTCTTGGAAAGGGTATAGTGTATCATCGATCTCCCATGCCAATGTGAATACATTCATTCACTTTAAATGATAGAGAGTCATTAGAGAAAATCATTGCTGAAAATCATTGGCCTATCATAAGTCACTACTTCATACTTGGGGAGTAGGAGAAGAAGTGGATATTGGAGGAAGTTGCTTTAGAAAAGTTAATCATGTGAGTGTAAATACATGGCCTAAAGTTAGAGCACATGGTTGTTAATTGTGCACAGCTACTAGGTAATAAATAGGGTGAAGTTGTTGAACCTATCAAATCTAATAAAGGAAAAAGAAGAGCATTTCTAAGAGTATATATCAAAATTTCAATAGGGAATCCTTTGAGATCAATTCTATGGGATAATTTGGGTAATACAATAAAATTCTAAGTTTATTACAAGTATGAACAACTGAATGATTGATGTTTTAAGTATGGAAGATTAGGTCATCTAAGTAAGAATTGTGAATTTGAGCAAAGTTTTGACAATTGTCTGGAGTCAGGTTTGTGTGCTAATGTTGTTCAGAAGTGGTTTGATGGGGAGAATGGGTGTGGAGAGAAGTGCAACAACAAGGAGAATATCAATCCAAATTTTAATCAATGCATTGTTAACCCAAATCAGAAAATGTCAAATACCTACCCTTATCTTGACCTCCTATAAGCTAAAACATCCAATACCAATATTTCACAAACTTGCTATGTCCCCTTTCAACTAATCAAACCCCAAAACATTCGAATTCTCTACAAAGTCAAACCCAAAATAACCTTATTGTATCTCAAATCTTATAACCCCATCAACCAATCCTCACCCAAGAAGCTTAGAACTAAGCTCACTCACCAAAAAGAATTATGAACTAACTTATATAACTAATAACTATAACATCCTCGTATGTTAGCTTGATAAACAAATACCTTGACCTTTGTTAGTGATTACTCTTGTATTGAAATATGCACCTGTATTACCTTGCATACTGAACATTATCAAATCAATGATGAAGAGTTTTAGTTATGAATCCAATAATAAAGGTAAAGAGATCAGTATAAAGGTAGAGTTTCAAGAAAGTAAAAGGACTCATATAGCAGAATTATCTAAAGCATTAGGGAAGTTAAGGCTTAAGAGAGGGAGGGACGATTTTGAAGAATCAAAGAGAGGGAAGAGGTTGAAATGTGTAGATTATGTAGTTGAATGTCTTGAAGAGTCTGCTAAGAGAAAACAAACAAAACAAATGGAAAAAAGGAAAAAATTGCAAAAAAGAGCTTGAATATGTAAAAATGAGGCGTAGAACTATGAGAAAAGACTTAAAGATTACTTGTGAAGTAGTAAAAGATATTTGTTTTATGAGTAAAAATGTTAATATACTTATTGGTTCTTGAGATTCTATGGCTAGTGGTGGCTGGCCTATACCAAACACATGGGCACTACGATTTTCCAATGTAGGAACTATTAAGGGATCAAGCCTCTTGAGACAATTCAAAATTTGCAAGATCGTGTAAATAAATTCAATCCTAGTATTATCTTCTTGATGGAAACAAAAAATAAAGAAAGAAAGTTGGAGAGATTATAAAATTGATTAAGATATATGGGATATCTTTATGCTGAAATAAGAGGTGTTAATCATGGTTTAGCCTTATGGTGGAATGATGATGTGATAATTAATATCTTGGAAGCCAATGACTATTTTATGGAAACAAAAGTTAAATTGAAAGATGGGAGCAGTATAGGACGCATTACATGGGTGCATTCATCTATAGATTTTCATTTGAAGACACGGTTGTAGAATATTTTAAGAAGCAATGCTATTGAAATGAGTTTTCCTTAGATGTGCATAGGTGATATCAATGCTATATTACATGAGCATAAAGAAGAAAGGGGATGAAGGGCTGACAATAGAGTGATAGGTGGTTTTCATGCAATGATTGAAGACATAAAGCTCTAGGATTTAGGTTTTGATGGACCAAAATATGTATGGTTTATAAAAGAGAGCAAGGTATGTACATAAGGGAGCGTATTGATAGAGGTTAAGATCTATTAAATGTGTAGAGAAGTTCCCTAATTGTAGAATCGAGGTTGTACCAACCATTGGGTTGGATCATTCAACTTTGATTGTGAAGTTAGGTGTTAAGGACAACAAGGGAGTTAAAATTTTCAAATTTGAAAATATGTAGTCATACTCCAATGATTGTAAAGAGGTCATAGAAAGAAGTTTGACAGGTGTTGGATGTAATTCAGTTTGGAAAATAGTATTAGAGAGGCTTAATAATTGCAAGAAAGCCCTTATTAAGTGGAGTAAATAATATTTCCTATTAATAGAATTTCAATTGACAATGTTTTGAAAGAATTGAAGGAATTGCAGAGTGATCCAGTAGGTTTAGCTGTAGAGGAGGAGGAATATTTATTTGGGAAACTTAATGAGTTGTGGGAGAAAGAGGAAAAATTTTGAAATCAAAGAGTAAGAGTAAATTGGTTAAAATATTAGGGTAAAAATACATCTGTTTTCTATCACACAACCATCAAAAGAAGAAATAAGAATAAAATCCTTAAAATTCAAGATGTAGGTGGGAGGTAGTTAGAGGCGAAAGATGATGTAGCAATGGAAGTTGCATCCCATTTTCAGAGGCTATTCTATTCAAAAGGGATTAGGGATGAGGAACGATGTCTAAGCTAGATTGAAAACTAAATTAGCAATAATATGAATGAAGTGTTATGTGGATAAATTGAGGATTTGGAAATTAAGGGTGATGTTTTTCAATTAGGTGGTCTCAAACCGCTTTGTTTAGATGGATTTTCAAGTGTCTTTTATCAAAAGAATTGGAAGATTGTAGGCACATCAATAATTGAGGCTATCAAGTCTTTCTTTGATTCAAATATACTTCCTAAAGCTTTAAATAACACATATCTCATTCTTATTCCCAAAGTCTCATCTCACCAAAATGTTTCCTAATTTAGGCCTATTAGTCTATGCAATTTCTTGTATAAAATTATTTCTAAAATTCTAATTAATAGAGTAAAACCATTTTTAGGAAAGCTTATTTCAAAATACTAAAGTGTTTTCATATCAGGATGAATGATTCATGATAATATTTTGATTGCACATGAAGTGTTTCAACTTTTAAAAAATAAGAAGAACAAGAAAAAAATATTTTTATGCTTTGAAAGTGGACATTGTTAAACTAAAGGTTCACTAATTGATTTTGATAAAAACAAAACAAAAGTAGATGATTAAACTAAGTATTATTTGATTATGTTGACTTAATTGAATAAGATCAACTAATTTGCTTGATGATTAAATATATCAATTAACTCTACAAGATATTTAATTTTTGAGTGGTGATCAAATGATCTTAAAGTTGGATTGCAAAGTGTGTTTGTTTGTTTGTTGTGTGTTAAAGTTGATTTTAGGAAAATTTGGCTTACTGGCATGATTGTATAAGGAAGAACCAGACTAATGGTGTAAAGCCTTAGATAGCAAGAAGGAAAGCTTTCTAATCCTTAAGAGCTAGCATATCGATATACTTACTAATGTTTGTGCTGGTAATAGTACTACTTATCGTCATGATCATAAGAAGACATTACCGTCATGCCAGTAAGCTTGTTTTATGTAGCCATTAGAGTTATTTAATGTGCGATAATAGGAAGAATTCAATAAGTTGGTATAAATGCTTAACAACTTGATTAAAGAGAGTTAAGAACTAATATGCTACTGCAATCAAAATATATTCTCTTACATTCTTTAGCCTCATTACTTATAATTTGTCTCTTATACTCTTTACTTGCAATTAAACAAAAAAGACTTACTATGTAGTGCTTGAAAGTTTTTATATTTGCAATCTTGAAAGAGAGAAAAGCATTACACTTGAGATTATTATGTATGATAGTGATTGTGTAAACTTGTATAGCTCTTTAATTATTGTATTGAGAAATTAATAAAGTAGTGTGAAATCTTTGATTGGAGGTATTATGGGTCCGTAGAGACTAAGGGGTGGTCCAAACTCTATGTCATATCCAAGTTTGAATTGATTGGAGGTATTATGGGTCCGTAGAGACTAAGGGGTGGTCCAAACTCTATGTCATATCCAAGTTTGAATTTCTCTATCCCTATCTTTTTCAATTTTTGCACTTATTATTGTTTTATCAATGTCTTGATCATTCTTGTTATTGTATTTAATTGGTAATTTCGAAAAGAATTGCAATTTATCTTAAAAACTCAATTCACATACCCCCTCCCCTCGAGTTTTGCCTAGTGTTCTTCAAATATGAATAAAGCCTATGATCGCATTGAATGGAGTTTTTGGAAAAAATTCGATTAAGTATGGTTTTGCGAGAAAGTGGGTAAATTAGATCATGTTGTGTGTGTCTTTTGTAAACTATAATATAGTTGTGAGCGGGAAAGGGGTATGCGCTTTTAATCTTAAAAAAGGGATTGTGACAAGGTGATCCTTTATCGCCATATCTTTTTATGCTTGAAACCAATGTGTTGTCTATGCAAATTAATTAACACTTAAGGGACGAAGAGTTGAAAGGGGTGGAAATTAAAGATACATGTTCAACACTCTCTCACTTATTTTTTCTTGATGATGCCCTCTTTTTCTTAAAAGCTAGCATGCAAGTTATAAGTAAACTGTCTAATATTATGAATAGCTACTACCAAATATTGGGGTAGATTGTAAATATGGAGAAATTAAGCATTTTCTTTAGTAAAAATACGGGAGATGAAGTTAGAAGAGAAGTGGTTAGAATTATAGGTTTTAAAGAACTTAATGATCTTAGCATTTATTCAGAAGGTTGAAATATGAAGCCTTAGCTTTTGTGAAGGAAAAAGTAGCGAAGAAGTTAAAAGGATGGAAGCAAAACTTACAAAGTGTAACTAGTAGAGAGATTCTAATCAAGTTAGTGGCAATAGCTATCTTAACTTATTCAATGTCTTGCTTTTTGTATCTTATCAAATGGTATAGAGAAGTTCGTAGTTTGATTGTAAGATTCAAGTAGGGATAGAAAAGAGATGGACATAAGGTCCATTGGGCGAATTAGGTGATGCTAACAAATGCGAAGATGGAGGTAGGTATGGGTTTTAAAGATCTACGTATTTATAGCCTAACACTACTTACAAAGCTTACGTAGAGAATATAAACAAACCAAAGGCTCTATGAGTAAAAATAGTGTAAGGTATCTACTTCCCTAATGTAGATTTTAGACTAACTACTAAGGGTGTTGGTTTATAGGGGTACGACCAAGTTTTCAATACCTTTAAGGTCTTAGCCAAGTCAAGAAGCATTAAGCTGTCAAGCCTGATTTTTCTCCCTTCTCTTATTTATTTCTTTCTTTTTTATTTCTTTTTAAAGTTTTGCTAATAGGTATAAATTCTTATTTAAGGAACTAGCTTATAACCACCCCTATCCTTAGTAATGATGTAAAGTTTCTCAATGCTCTTAACCCTAGGGCTTTCTTATAGGGCTTTATGATTTTAAACATTACTTTCCCAAGAAAAAAGGTAACCCATGATTAGTTTAGTCAAAGAAGGTTTCCTTGCTAGCTCTCGGTCTAGATTTCACTTTAACTACAGTTTCAAAAATTACAGTCCATTTTGTAAGTGATGCGCTTTGATTAATCCATTAGGTTTTTTTTTTTTTGTTCAACATTATGAATTTAGGCTTTTGGTCAAAGGGTTTCAAAAAATGACTAATGAGGAGGCTTATTTTGAAAAGAAATACTTTTATTTATTCCAAATGTATAAGTCAAGAACCTTAAGAAAATTTAGAAGTATGCTTTTCCCAATTTAGAAAACAATTTTTATTAAAGATAAATTGTCTTTTAAAGATCAGAAGAGCTTTTATTGCATAAGGGTGATATCGTGGGTAAAAAGGCTTTGTATGATTTAACATAAGTAAGAGAGACTTTAGAGTAGATATAGAGATTTTAGGTCTTTAGGCTTTGGAATGTGATTCAAAGCCTTGTATTTTCGAGACTATTCGGGCTTTGACTCTCGGCCTTTTGATTCAATTTGACTACCCCTATTGGGATGTGATATATCCTTTAGGGCTTTCATCTTGCACTTAGGCCTAATCTTTCGGCCTCTTCTCTTCTTCTTCTTTTTTATTATTATTACTTTACCCCATTATCTCTTAATATTCTTTCTTTTCTTTTAGTTCTAAGAGTGATTGTCTCGATTGCCAAGTTTTTGCCCCTTAAGCGATTCAAGACCCTAAATCCATGGATTTCTAGTGTATGGGCTTAGGTAAGGTATGTATATACTTAAGGTGTTTGAAAAGAAATTAGCTTTTCTTCATTTCAAAGAAAAATAATTTATTAGAAACAAAAGTCGTTTTTTACTTAAGCAAGCATAAACCGATTTTATCCTTATATCCTAATTAATGACCCTAACCTCCAAATTGCCCCATTGTAAGGTGGTTCTTAATAGGGTTTGAATTTGAAAATTCTCCAAATAGGTCCAATAATTGTGTCTAAGATTTGAAAATTAATGCTTAACTTCATTTTAATCTACATATATCACATTCAAAGTGGAACCTCTTTGAGGAATGAGTCCAAGTATCCTCACCATTATGTCGCTCAATTCATTAAGTGTTTTAAGGGTTAGTATATAGGATATAGTTTACCTCTTCTCATCCTAAATTTTTAAAAGGTGAGTTACCAATTCCTTGAAGAGGAGTTCATTATTTATCTACCCCAAGGTAGAGATTGACTTTACCATATGCCCCAGTTTCTCAAAACATGCCCTAATTTTGATACTTTTGACTTGGTCTGAGTTCAGGATTTTGGGTTATATTTTGACTTTGTTTATGAATGGGCTTGGACTAGGATTTCAGCTTAACTTAGTTACCTTAATGGATCGAGGATTGTATTTAGGTCAGCTGCCTTGATGGGCCTAGTGGCCAAGGGTTTATTTTGAGATTGGTTGCTTGAATTGGCCAAGGGTTAATGTTTAAATTGAATGGGCTAAGAGGCTAATGTTTGGGTTGACTTCCTTAATGGGCTAAGGATTGTGTTTGGGGTCACCTGACTTGATGGGCCATGGTTTGCCTTAACGGGCTATGTGTTTGGATTGGCTGCCTAAGTGGGCCAAATGCTTGACTTGGGTTAGCTCCTTGAGCCCATAAAGATTTATAGCCATCAACAACCTTTCATTTCATTTCATTTTCATTTTTTCAAATTTTGTTTCTTTTTTCTCTCTTCTTCTTTCCTTTTGTTTTTTTCTTTTTTTTTTTTGAAAGAAAGAGAAAGATAAAGTTTTATTTTATAGAAACCAAGAAAATAATTTATAAATAAGGATGGTGATCTTTAGAGTTTTATTTACAAGTTTATGAGATTTTACATTTCCTTGAATAGGAGGGAATAGTGGTTAGATAGATGTCTATTGAAGGACTATTTACAAAGAAGAGAATGCTAAAGAATGAAGAAGGATGAACTAAAGAAAACTTTTAATATTGCGAAAGATTAGAATGCAGAAAACAAAGACAAAGAACCTAACATTTATTTTGGAACTTGACATTTATTTTAGACTCTTTTGATATGAATTAGAAAAAACCCTAAATTAAGTCTCGTAGATGACACTTAAGGTCCTTTATCATTTCATACGGTTTCCCAATGACCTATCCCAAAAGGACTCTTAAGGCCTAATTGTAAGCTTTAGAACACTCGAGCTTTTCCTTCAGGTAAGCAATTCCATCCTTTAACAGTTGCTCGTGAATCCTAGAAAGATCCTGTAGCCTATCATTCCCTTGATTGTTTGTTTAGTTATTTGCCATTCTAGGTCTATACATTTTATGAATAAGAATTAGTTACCAATGCAACAAAAGAAAGTAAGTGGAAATATGCAGATGTTAGGCTATGTCTAGTTTGCCAATCTGCCATCAATTTGGTGAAATTATAACAAAAAATGGCTTAAAATTGGTGCTAAAGTAGACTGACCAAGATAGAATGTATGAGATTTCTATAGAAAATTAGGGAAGAAGAAAGAAAGAGAAAGAAAGGGTGCTGACATGGCGCCACATCAACTAAAGTGAACAAAAGGCATCATGTCATGTGTCAAAAATATGTGGTGTACACATGTTAGGGGTGCTAACGTAGTGTAACATGACACCACTTTGGCTCACAAATCCAACTCGATCGTGCTACATGTTAGCAATGAACATGTGGCCCAATGATATGCTGACACGTGGTGACTCTAGCTCTTAAGAAAACAAAAGGCAATTTTTTTGCTTTTGGTGAGATTTGAACCCAAGACCTCCAAGTTAAATTCAATGCCATATCTAAGTGCTTAACTGTTAAGACGTTGGCATGTACCTTGTTCATATATGCAATTAAATTATATATATGGACAAAGTCTACTGAAGCTAGATTTGAATTTAAGCCTCAACTCAACAGTCTTTTCCTTATTTTATCCAAACTAAAAATTCTATTCTATTAAACTATCTAAAAAATTTATTATTTTCTAAACTTCCTAAATCTTCTATCTTTTGTGACTTTTTCAATTTTTTCATTTTTTGTAATCTCCTAAATTTTCCACCCTTTTTTTTATTTTTCTATTTTCATTTTTTTGTTATTTTCCTTAAATTTCTTTTTTTTTTTATTGTTTTTCTTAAATTAGGACCTTTTATCCTATTCTAAAAAATTTGAAAAAATAAAAAAGGGGGGTAGGGTTGCAAAAATGGGGTGTTTAGGGGGCTAGGATAAGGGGGAAAGCTTCTTAGGCTTAGAGCAATATCATTGAAGGCAAAAAATAGTTGTTTAAAGGAGTGTTATAGAAAATTAGAATAAGCGAAAGAGTGGATGTCTAGAGAGATAAATGTGTCTCTTTGCTAAAAGAGCAGAAGCTTATGATGAATGGAGTTGAAATGAGAAAGGTTTAAAAACATTTATAGATAAAAACACAAGAAGTTATTATGCTTAGAAGAAGTCGAAAAGATTAGGGTTATACCTTTAGGGTGGGCAGATTAAAGAGATTCTATAGTATGGCCTTAGAGCAAGTATGATATGTGTACGATAAAGGCAACATATCACTACATAAAGGGCAAAACTTTAAACAATCAAAGATCAAATCCATCATCATTGATAAGAGTGAGTATGAAAATTTGAAAGAAAGTATGAAATGTAGATGCCTTACCAAAGATCAAGCACTTCATGTGGCGTATTTCATCAAATACTTTACCAATTTCTAGAAGGCTCTTCAAGCGAAAGGTAGCACCTTCCCCTAATTGCATCCTATACAATGACGAGGAAACGCCAGAGAATGCCATTCTTACTTGCGATTGGGTAGTAACAGTATGATTTGGAGGGCTTTAGTTAAGGATAGACAGATCTACGGTTTCAAACTTTATGAGTTGGTTCTTAAAGATTACACAAGGAGAGGTGATGGTAGGTAGTCTTTGTAAAGAGTTTGAGCAAAAAGTTTGTTTCTTGGCATGGAACATCTAGAAAGCCTAATGTTTAGCCATCTATGAAGGGAAGAGAGTAGATCCTAACGAAATTATTTATAGATCTAAGATTTCTATAAGAGAGTGGTTGCAAATCTCGAGTATAGAGGACATACAAATTGTTTGTGTAGGGGTTAACAAAGAGTCTAAAGTGGCGTTGATGAGACCAATTGAGGCCTTTTTAGAAGTAAATGATACAAGCTATTAGGTAAGTACACTTATCAAGTAATATAATGAAGAATGGAGTCTAAGGTTGTCGATCCTTTAAGGACTACATACTCTATTCACTTATGCATTATTATTCTACTAAAAGAAAATATAGAATTTAATAGCAAAACAAAGTAATTAAATTTTAATTAAGATAAAATCAAATCAAATAACAACCAATAAGAAACCCTAAATAACTATAAGGATATCTAGAGTTAATTTCCCCATGAGGTTAGCATGTAATAATCCTAAAGATTTCTAATTCACTCCCTATTCTTATTAACTAAGAAATTCAATTGATGACTTCATAGGAATCATTTCATTACTAACTCCTAATCCTAACTACACTTTATCTAAATCGCTTTTGCAATAGAATAAGTTAGAACAGCATAAAGAATAATAATTACTTGAACACCTAATACTATAAATTAATTTTGGAAGAATTCTATAACTTATCACCGAAATTATAGCGATTAATGTCAATTGTGGTAGATCTATTAATGCATCGAGCCTTGTAACCTCAATACACAAAATCAAATAATTAAGTTTGAAACTCTAGAAATAATAACTCAATCAATACAAAGCACACAATTGAATTAATAAACAATAGAGAATATTATTAGAATAAACAAAATGAGTATGTTACATGTTAATGTAAGGCTTCATAAACATAATAAAAGTACAAACTTGCATGAAGAAAATGAATAGACTCCTAAAAATGCTATAGAACACTTACTCCCCCTTCTTCCCTCTTTAATCCATATCTAGCTTCCTATTCATAAAGATATGATAAACCAAATCTCATTTGGTAAGTTTTAAAAATCATGGAACGACCACACCTAAGGAACAAGGGCTTGGACATGGGGTATGGACTTCTCTTTGCATAAATCCTTCAAAAACTTGATTGAATTCTTTGATGAATGGATCATGGTTACGAAATATGGTTGTGATCTTCAACTATGGTCTTCTCTAAACTCTTATCATTGACCAAATTCTCTTCCAACACTTACTATCGTTAAGTCTTTCTTCAAATCAAGTAGAATTCATTTCAAAAAGCATATAATTTTTATTCTTTTCACTTCATTGCTTTTTCGAAGCCTCGAAATCAACAAATAACTCAATTAAATATCAACATCATTTAAATCACAATAAAATAGACTAAAATAATTATAAAAATGTAATAACAACTACATGCAAAATTAAACTCATAAATAAACGGGGATGGCTTATGGACCAGCGCTTCTGACAAAGCAGCCATGTGTGTTGTTGTGCGTGACAGCTGGGGCTCGATAGTGGTAGGGTAGGCTACTACTATAACGTGTTTTAATGCTAAAGAAGCCGAAGCCAAAGCCTTGTTGGGCAGAGTGCGCATGGGGAGGAGTCAAGGATGGAGCGCAGTCCATTTTGAATCAGATTGTTTAACGATTGTCAAAGTGGTCACGGGGCCTGAACAGGAAGTCTGGAAGGTGGCCCATTGGGCTTCGGTTCCTTCTAGGTATTGTATTAGTAGAAAGACGAATCGAGTAGCCGATTGCGTAGCTTGCAACACTAGGAGAGAGATGTGTTCGTCAAATTGTGGCTTCACCTCTCATCCCAGCTCCAAAAGCTACTAGGTTTAGATTACCACTTTAGTTTATCTCTGAACCATCTATCTACTTTAGCCCAATTTGTGAGAATGGGTAATGAGTAAATAACTTCTATCGGTTTTGATGGAAAAAACAAAAAAAAAAGGAATCGTTAAAATCACTTTGATTAATTCTTTTTCATCATTAAAATCTGTACCCATCGATCTCTCATAAAAATAACAGAGAGTTTAAATTTGAATGAATCCTATTTTGTGGAATTAACTAAATAAAACATGGTATTTTGAGTCAAATAACAAATTATTGGACACGGTGTGTTGGAAAACTAGGAACTTGTCTGCTGTCAAATTTAAGGTGCTCCAACGTGAAGAATGTAAGAGAAATGTACGACTGAAAATTAATTAACAAGAAGAGAAGATATCAAATCTAAAATGGAAAAAGTACACCAAAGAGCACTGTAATTTGGTACCTTTTTACCATAAGGTCCTTGATTTACGTTCTTCCGAAGTTGGGTTTGTGTTTGATAAAATATTTCAAAAAAAAAGATTTCCCTTCATGCTTGCTATTTGCTAACCACATTGTGGTTGAAAGCTCTTCAAGTATCATTTTCTGAAACATAGAAACTACTTTGGGAAAAAACAAAGAAAACATGAGACATTAGATCCAAATATTAGATGAGAGAAATAGTCGAGACATAGGATCTTTGGATTGTAATTTTAGAAAGATAAGCTTGCATATATCTAGACGTGAAATTATTAAACCTGAAAATTAAAAAAAAAAAATTCTATCTCATTTTACATAGTTTATTGATAATAAATACATCTTACTAAATCGAGTACTTTCTTCTATTAATTAACAGGAATTATGTGACTAAAAAGAATTGTTAATGGTCAATGATTTTTTTTTTAAAGTATAGTTTCGATTTACTCAACATATAAAATTAATGCGTTATAAAATTTAAGAAAAATGCATTAGACACTACATTTACGTGATTTTTAAGAACAAGTACGTGTAATTTTTACTACTGAAAATTTCGCAAAGTATAGATTACCAATTGCGTATCATGATTAGTTGTGGACATACTATTTCACAGCGCAAAGTATACATGATCAATTGTGTATATACGTAGGCTTCTATACAAATTGGTGTTAAAAGGGAAATTACAGAAAAAAGGGAAATAATAGCGTAGAACTACGATTTTGAGGTGTACTGTGTCCACATCTTACATTAAAGTGGTCGGTGAAGCCATAAATGTTAGCATGAATACGTGTACGGTACATATAGCATACGCGTCTAGTATTTAATTCGTATTCATACTTAATAATTTACCTGATATTTTTCGTATGTTTTCATATTTATACATTCCATATCACGACAAACACACCTAAATCCACTAGGACCCTTTGGCAATAGGATACATCCCTCCTGGACATAGGAAAAAGAAATTTGGTCACAACTCAAAAGTAGGACACCAAGCCCACTCAAAGCACAAATTCAACCAATTAATTTTGCAGACAACCTTTATGTTTTCCACGGAAATATCTAAATTATGTATTATATATATATATATATATATATGGTCTCATTTAGATTGTCTTTTTTTTTTTCCTATAGCTTATATGTATCTTATTAGTCTCTTATTTGTATTTATTTTATATTTTATTTATATCTATTTGAAATTTGGCGTTTAGAAAATTATCTTATCTATATTTTATCTGTTTTTGTTTTATAGGTATGATGATAGTGATAATTGGAGTATTATAATTGAAATATGAAATTTTATGTACTTTTAAAAAAAAATTATTTGAAAAAATATATTTTATATATTAAAAATGATTATTTTAATTAGATAAATATTTTTAGAAGAGTGATATATATAGAATCATATATCCATCTTTTTGATTTCACACCCTTTCAATGTCTTATTCTTACCTAATGCAAAATTCAAGTAGACAAAAAAAATACAAATAAGATGAAAAAAAAAAGAAAAGCCAAACGAAGCCATGTATAGCAAAAGCAAAGTTTCTACTGACATCCGACCATTATCAAAAGTATCAAAAGGAGTACGTAATGACACTATACTATCCATGAGATATGAAAATTCCATATTAAGTAGCAAGTAGAGAAAGAATCAGGCATCTAACCACCAATCAAATGAATAACATTTTCTTCCTACAATACGAAACTATCCTATTTATTGTTTGATTAGCATATTCTTTCTCAAACAAAAACTAATAAAAAAGGTCTCATATAACAAGCTCAAAAGATGTTGGGTCTCTATGAAATTAGGAGATGTAGCTTGGTGTACACTATAATCAGACTTGCCCAACAAAGCTTAGTGCAAAGCTATGCAATTTGTTGCAAAAAATAGATTTTTTCCAACCCATCTCAATGGCCAATAAAACAACTATAATTAAAGCCTAACAATTTATGGTACACGTCCATAGTGAAAGAACTAATTTTGCCCGACCATCAATGATGTTACTAAACAGATTTCTTGCAACTGCTACAATCCTAGCCCTAACATTAGGCTTAGTCCACAACACGTCAAGAGTAATGTAGACTATCATTCTTCAATTACTCCATCAGCATTCCCTTCTCTATTTCAATAAGAACTAAATGTTTACCTTAATCTACACTGTTATGAGCCATGATAGCCATCTCTCCACTTTCTATACAACACATCTCCCCTTTCAAGCCTCTTAATGACAACCTATCTGTTTATAAGGTTGTAAATGAGCCGAGTTATTTGATCATGTATTGCTTTAAGCTTAGCTCGACTCAAACTTGATTAGTAAATAAGTTAAAATTGAGCTTCATTATTAAATAAGTTGAGCTCGAATTCAGGATAAAGCTGAACTTGAGCTCAATTAGTAAACAAGTCCAACAAGTTGAGCTCGAATTTGAGATAAAGCTCATTTATCTAAATGAGAGAATTAAAACAAAGGGGATTAACATTTAAGAGAAAGTTCAAATAAAGAATCAACGTTTTAAAAAATTCAAAAGATTAATGTTTCATAAAGTAATTCAAATAAATTGTCGATGTTTTAAAATATTTAAATATAGGACTAACGTTTCACAAAGTTGTTCAAATAATTTTATGAATTGGCTATTATGAATTTCTTATTTGAACTATTTTATGAGACATTGATCCTTTATTCAAACTTTTCAAAACATTAGTCGTTTATTTATACTTTTCGTAACGTTAATCTCCTATTTAAGCTTATCCTCAAATACTAATTCATTTCATTGTAATTCTCCCTTTATCTAAACAAACTTAACTAGATCTTTAGTTTCGGTTAGCAAGCTTACTCATTTAGGCTCTCGAGCTAACTCGTTTAGCTTGTGAGTAGGTTCTTAAACTTTATATATATTGTATATATTATGTATTATATATTATTAAAATCTGAAAGCTAATATCGATATAATACGTATAAATAACATGTTATAAGATAACATATAATTTAATCCTTATTCATTATTTCTTAATATATTTATTGATATATTTTTTTATTTTATATACTCAGGCTCGTGAGCTTACTCAAGCTTGGCTTGCTGAGGTTCAACTTAACTCGAACTTGATTAAGCTAAGTATTGTTTGATCGTTTTAGGTTTTGAGAGTTGGCTTATTATGTTTAATGTGTTGGGTCAACTTAGTTTTGTATAAAATCTAAATCTAGGTGTTTGGGTAAATTATGGCAGTTTTATGGAAAGATTGAGGACAAGTTTATGGTATTGGGAGAAATGTTTGCAATTTTAGCACTTTGGTTTTAGTCTTATGTTTTTTATGGTTGGCATGTTCTTGCTCGAGAACCTCTGAGAGAAGAAGATTCCATCTATGCCTAGGGTTTGTTACACTTTAATAGCCTAGATTATCGAATACTAACCTTGATTAAGATGACACTCAAATTGATAAAGACCGAAGAGATGAAGCATTAAGCTAACACCTAACTTGTCATCATCTTAAATGGGGCTTAGTAGGATTGCCTAAAATTTTCCATAACATGTATGTACCCATGATACAAAAAATCGCTTTGCAAGTTAGAGATTACAAGACTCTAAATAATTAAACACTAAGGTTTTCGATTTTAATTAAATAGTTTGATATAAATTATAAATGACTATGGATATCTGATAAGCCATCGTCGATCAGAACCGTAGAGAATTGATATCTTTTACCAAATGCTAAGATAAGGTAAAACAACTTACTAATTTATAAGAAATACTACATAATCTTATTATATGAATATGCTTTACATAAATTACTTCTGTATCGCTATACAATTTTTAGTCAACCCTAACATTGCTAAACCTATCTCCAGTTTATACTCTACTCTCAAGCTTATCCCATTCCCTACTTACAAGAAACCTGCAAACGAAACTATAGGAGAAGGAGTAAACTACAACTCAATAAGTTCGTTCTTTACTACTACTGTTTAAGCGAGTTATCAAACAAACATTATTAGCACATATGCAAGTTATCTGCATACAAAATGAATGCAAGCACAATGAATACAACTAACATATCCATAAGAGTCTTACCCATACGAAGCACTTCACCTTAACTGCATGAGACTGCTTAAAGGTACAGTCTTACCAAACGTTACTCGACTATTAACCTAGTTCAAGAATCAACAATCAATATAGGTGGATTCTAACTGGGATTACCTACCAAACATATCAAAGGCGCCTTGGGCACAAACAGCAAGTACATCTCGCTATCTATAAATATCCAAGGCTCTATGGGCACAATTATGCAAGTCCTCTTGCAATCAATTAGAGATACTATACCAGTTTTACTTTAACGATAAAAATATCATTCATAGCCACTACAAGCTCTTATAAAAATCAAACAAAATATACTTAAGATTGGAAATAAAAAAACGTTTTACAGAAATATTTTTCTCAAAAATTTACAAAGTTAGCACTCTCCATCAGTCTACTAAATAAGTTACAGACATGCGATATATACAACTAGTTATTCTAATCGAATAGTTATATTTATCGATTAACAATTAGTATCGATTAACAAGCAACATACAAATAACAAGCAGCATACAAGTAACAAGCAAATAGCAGATCATAAGAACTCCCTTACCTGAGTTAATACTTACTTTCCCCGTCTTTGAGAATTACTGGACTTGATTGTTAAATACTTAAAAGATAAGAAAACTTATAAGTATTTTGAAAAACTAAGTTTCTCTATTAACTAAATATTTATCATTATTTGCCTAATTTTTTACTATACCCTAAGTATAATATAAATATAGTTTGACTTAAATCCTTCACTCAATTTATCTCAAATTTTCAATTACGTATAACTTTTTCAATTTAATTCGGATCTTTATAAACTTACAGTTCATTTCGATTGTTTTTAAGTGTACTTTGTTGTAGCGAAATCCATTTTGAACATTGTAACTCGTAGTTTTGACGGTGAAATAAAGATATCACAAATTTTATTGTTTTGACTTAAAAAGTTATAAAATATTAAATTAGACTTTTCTTAATATAATTACGATTTATTTATTATTTTTATCGTATAATTGATAATTTTCTTATTTTAAGCCTATTTTGCTATATTTACCTATTTTTGAGATTTTAGAATTATTAATTCAAAATTTTCCTACTTTATTATTTTTCTACTTAATTAATTATTTATTAATATTATTAAATTACAAAAATTACTTAAACTATATATATGTGATGATGTGGCAGCATATGAGAGAGGCACATGTCACACTTGCATATTTTTCATAATTTTCCATTATTTTCCTATATTATACAGTATAATTATATATATATATATATATGTAAATACTTATTATTATATTTCCTTAAATTTTCCAATTTACTTAGTTATAATTCTTTTTCCAATTTAGGATATATATATATATATATATATATCTATTAGCTTACTTTATTTATTAACTTAATAATATAGTATATTGTATATACACTATTTAATTATACTCATATTTTTACTTATACATCACTATTCATATACGTACATTTATATATATACTATGCTTTATATAATAAATTATTCTAACCTTACTTATATATTATGTACAAGTATAATATATACTTATTTATACTTTATATATTTATGTATATATACGGTTGTACTATACATGTGTATATATACTAAAATAAAAAATAATAATAGTAATAATAATATATACACCTTCATGTCCCACTATATATATATACAAATATACAAAGATTCTTATAAATAAAAAATAATAAGTATATATACATAAGCACATACTCCTATTATACACGTATATATATATTACATATAATATGAAATATTAAGTATATTATATACATATATGTCCACACCTACTACATATATATATATATATGCTAACTCTAATTTTAAATATATTTCACATAGTGATTTTATAGTATTTTCCTTACATCTTTGGTTTTCTTTAAAGAAATTGATACTTAATTGAGTAAAATTTTGATTTCAAAGTTTGAACGTGTTCTTAGATTAAAAACGAAGAAAAGGAATCAAGTTTCACTCAATTTGGAGTTCAACTGAATGAGTTATGAAGTTTTGAAGTTATATAGTCTAGGACACAACTGTGTCCCTAAGTTGTGTCCATCTAGGAAAATTTGCCAAGGTCAGAAAGTTACACGACCTAGGGACATGACTGTGTCCCAAGCTGTGTCTGGTGACGAAAAAAGAAACCTTACAATACATTATAAAAGGACATACTAGGGTTTCGCATAGAGGATTGAACATTCAAAAGTGAAGAGACTTGAAGAGAAGGAGAAGAAAAAGGCGAAAGCAACACCCAACTTCAAGATTGAAGAGATTTATCATCAACAAAAGGGGTTTTTTTATGTTTTATTTATTGGTTTTATTGGAATTCGTTTTTAGTTTCATTATGATAGCTTAAGATTCTTGTATTTAGGATTATAGAACCTAGAGTTTCATGTGACTATTAGATTGATTGATAGTTTTCAATAAAGTTTCTATCTTTTCTTGATTCAATTATGTTATTTAATTGTTAATTGATATTTCTAGAGTATTAATCTATGATATTATGCATGATGATTGAGAAATCACATGTGTAATGGGATCTTGACATAATTGGAGAGAATTACATGTGTACTTAGAAATAAGATACGTGCTTTTTCTGGAAAGTTGTTCTTTTGTGTAGGAATTCATTATACATTAATGCGATTCTAAATTATATTACTAAGCGAAGAGATTTCGGTAAATAATTTAGGATTAGGGTTAATATGCTTGAGAAAGGTATTAACTTTAATTGTGAATNTCTTATAAAAATCAAACAAAATATACTTAAGATTGGAAATAAAAAAACGTTTTACAGAAATATTTTTCTCAAAAATTTACAAAGTTAGCACTCTCCATCAGTCTACTAAATAAGTTACAGACATGCGATATATACAACTAGTTATTCTAATCGAATAGTTATATTTATCGATTAACAATTAGTATCGATTAACAAGCAACATACAAATAACAAGCAGCATACAAGTAACAAGCAAATAGCAGATCATAAGAACTCCCTTACCTGAGTTAATACTTACTTTCCCCGTCTTTGAGAATTACTGGACTTGATTGTTAAATACTTAAAAGATAAGAAAACTTATAAGTATTTTGAAAAACTAAGTTTCTCTATTAACTAAATATTTATCATTATTTGCCTAATTTTTTACTATACCCTAAGTATAATATAAATATAGTTTGACTTAAATCCTTCACTCAATTTATCTCAAATTTTCAATTACGTATAACTTTTTCAATTTAATTCGGATCTTTATAAACTTACAGTTCATTTCGATTGTTTTTAAGTGTACTTTGTTGTAGCGAAATCCATTTTGAACATTGTAACTCGTAGTTTTGACGGTGAAATAAAGATATCACAAATTTTATTGTTTTGACTTAAAAAGTTATAAAATATTAAATTAGACTTTTCTTAATATAATTACGATTTATTTATTATTTTTATCGTATAATTGATAATTTTCTTATTTTAAGCCTATTTTGCTATATTTACCTATTTTTGAGATTTTAGAATTATTAATTCAAAATTTTCCTACTTTATTATTTTTCTACTTAATTAATTATTTATTAATATTATTTAATTACAAAAATTACTTAAACTATATATATGTGATGATGTGGCAGCATATGAGAGAGGCACATGTCACACTTGCATATTTTTCATAATTTTCCATTATTTTCCTATATTATACAGTATAATTATATATATATATATATATGTAAATACTTATTATTATATTTCCTTAAATTTTCCAATTTACTTAGTTATAATTCTTTTTCCAATTTAGGATATATATATATATATATATATATCTATTAGCTTACTTTATTTATTAACTTAATAATATAGTATATTGTATATACACTATTTAATTATACTCATATTTTTACTTATACATCACTATTCATATACGTACATTTATATATATACTATGCTTTATATAATAAATTATTCTAACCTTACTTATATATTATGTACAAGTATAATATATACTTATTTATACTTTATATATTTATGTATATATACGGTTGTACTATACATGTGTATATATACTAAAATAAAAAATAATAATAGTAATAATAATATATACACCTTCATGTCCCACTATATATATATACAAATATACAAAGATTCTTATAAATAAAAAATAATAAGTATATATACATAAGCACATACTCCTATTATACACGTATATATATATTACATATAATATGAAATATTAAGTATATTATATACATATATGTCCACACCTACTACATATATATATATATATGCTAACTCTAATTTTAAATATATTTCACATAGTGATTTTATAGTATTTTCCTTACATCTTTGGTTTTCTTTAAAGAAATTGATACTTAATTGAGTAAAATTTTGATTTCAAAGTTTGAACGTGTTCTTAGATTAAAAACGAAGAAAAGGAATCAAGTTTCACTCAATTTGGAGTTCAACTGAATGAGTTATGAAGTTTTGAAGTTATATAGTCTAGGACACAACTGTGTCCCTAAGTTGTGTCCATCTAGGAAAATTTGCCAAGGTCAGAAAGTTACACGACCTAGGGACATGACTGTGTCCCAAGCTGTGTCTGGTGACGAAAAAAGAAACCTTACAATACATTATAAAAGGACATACTAGGGTTTCGCATAGAGGATTGAACATTCAAAAGTGAAGAGACTTGAAGAGAAGGAGAAGAAAAAGGCGAAAGCAACACCCAACTTCAAGATTGAAGAGATTTATCATCAACAAAAGGGGTTTTTTTATGTTTTATTTATTGGTTTTATTGGAATTCGTTTTTAGTTTCATTATGATAGCTTAAGATTCTTGTATTTAGGATTATAGAACCTAGAGTTTCATGTGACTATTAGATTGATTGATAGTTTTCAATAAAGTTTCTATCTTTTCTTGATTCAATTATGTTATTTAATTGTTAATTGATATTTCTAGAGTATTAATCTATGATATTATGCATGATGATTGAGAAATCACATGTGTAATGGGATCTTGACATAATTGGAGAGAATTACATGTGTACTTAGAAATAAGATACGTGCTTTTTCTGGAAAGTTGTTCTTTTGTGTAGGAATTCATTATACATTAATGCGATTCTAAATTATATTACTAAGCGAAGAGATTTCGGTAAATAATTTAGGATTAGGGTTAATATGCTTGAGAAAGGTATTAACTTTAATTGTGAATTCCTCCAGTCAAGAATAATAGAGATTTAATTTGATACATTTTAAGTGGTCACATATTAAACACTAGGGGAAATAATTCCTAAATACGTTATTACCTTCTTGAAGTCGTTCTCAGTTTTATCGCTTTCAAATTGTTTAATTAAGTCTCATAATTAGGGTAGTTTGTTAATTTTAGTATTTTTAATCTATTCAACTTATTACAATTTTCCGATTAGATAATAGAGCTAAGATTAATATTAGTACTTGAAGTCTCTAAGGGATCAACTAGGACTCACATCCACTATATTAAAATTGATAGGTGCACTTGCCTGATATTAAGTTTTTGGCGCCATTGCCAGGGGCTTTCGATATTAAGAACACTAGTTGCTTTATTACTTTGACCATTTTTTTTTTCTGTTTTCATTGTTTATTTTTATTACCTAAAGTTGCAATTGATTCTATATTTCTTGCCTTTGTAGTGCATGACCCGAAGCAACCCGGACGATTTAGTAGAACTTGATCCTGAAATTGAGAGAACTATCCTTCAAAATTTGAGATTACGACCTAGACAAATTGTGGCTATTATAGAAGATGAGTCAATCGTTGAGATTAAGGAAGAGGGTGAAGAGGCTAATACTCAATTCATTGAGCAAGAAGATCTACTACACATGGCTAACAATGGTAATGAAGCAAATCGGACCATGTCCGACTATTTAAGGCCTACACTTGTTGAAGTTGACTCTAGTATCGCAAGGCCAACCATCGTGACTAATAACTTCCAAATTGCACTTAACATCATACAAATGGTGCAACAATATGTTCAGTTTGACGGTCTCCAAGATGAAGATTCTAATGCCCACATCTCTAGCTTTCTAAAGATTTATGATACATTTAAAATCAACGGAGCCATGAATGAAGCCATCCAACTGCGACTATTTCCTTTTTCCTTGAGGGGTAAAGCGAAACAATAGTTGAACTCCCTACCACGAAATTCAATCACAACTTGGAATGAATTGGTAGGGAAATTTTTAGAGAAGTATTTCTCACCTATGAAGACTGCTAAACTTCGAAACGACATTTCTTGTTTTGCCCAATTGGAAGCGGAGACTCTATATGACACTTGGGAGCGGTTCAAGGACTTACTCAGGAGGTGCCCACATCATAGCCTCCCACTATGGATGCAGATTCAGACCTTCTATAATGGTCTCAATTTATCTACGAATAGATGATTGATGCATCCGCAGGAGGTACTTTGAACACAAAGACACTCGAGCAAGCACAAAACCTAATTGAAGGAATAGCGATGAACAATTATTAGTGGGAAAGCACTAGAACCAAGCAAAAGGTTTTGGGAATTTATGATGTGGACTTGACCACTGCTCTGGCAGCCAAGGTGGATCTATTGAGTAAGAAGATTGATGCACTCTCTGTTGGCCCTCATCAAGTACAATCAGATGTAAGTGGCTTTGGCATACAAGGTTATGGAGCACAAGAACAATTAGAACAGGTAGATTATTTAGGAAATCTACCCAAGCAACAAAATGGCCCCTACAGCAACACTTATAATCCCGAGTGGAGGAATCATCCTAATTTCTCATAGGAAAACCAAAACCAAGGCCAGCAAAAGACTAACTTTGGTCCACCTGGATTTTAAAGACCATTATCACCTCCTCTTCCTCAAGAAAAGAAGTCTAGTGTGGAAGAACTTCTCACAAAATATATTCAAAGCAATGAGGCTCGCTTATCCAACATTGAATCATCGTTGAGAAATCAAGAGGGTTCCAATCGCAACTTTGAGAACCAAATTGGTTAACTTACGAAGCTAATCTCTGAAAGACCACAAGGAACACTCCTAGGGAATACTGAAGTCAATCCCAAGGAACATGTTAATGCTGTGACCTTGAGAAGTGGTAGAAAATTGCAAGGGGAGAAGAAGGATAGTGGGGAAGTAGTTGAGAAGGAAGTAGAAGTCAACCGTAAGGAAGATGCAAAGCTACTAAAATCAAAAGAAAGTATGGAATCACCGAAAGTGAAGGAGTACAAGCCTCCTATCCCTTACCTGCAGCGCTTTAAGCAAAGTTACACTGATTAAAATAAGGAATTTGGTAAATTGCTTGATATTTTCAAACAATTACACATTAACTTACCTCTTGTTGATGTCATCTTATAGATGCCAAAGTATGCGAAATTTCTAAAGGATCTTCTATTGAATAAGAGGAAGTTGGAGGAGCTTACAACTGTCACATTGAACGAGGAATGCTCGACACTTCTCCAGAAAAAGCTGCCACAAAAATTAAACGATCTAGAGAGTTTCACTATTCCTTGTATGCTTGGCAATTTGTTAGTAAATAATGCTTTGGCAGACTTAGGAGCCAGTATAAATTTGATGCCGTATAAATTGTTCAAAAAGCTAGGGTTAGGAGAACCTAAACTAACGCACATGAGTCTTCAATTAGCTAATAAGTCTATCACATACCCTAGAGGCATCATAGAGGATGTTTTAGTGCAAGTAGACAAATTCATCTTTCCTGTGGATTTTGTCATACTTGATATAGATAAGGATATTAAGGTGCCAATCATTTTAGGTCGACCCTTCTTAGCTACTGCTAGGGCTGTTTTTGATGTTAGTGAGCATAAGTTGATATTACGGGTCGGAGATGATGAAATAGTTTTTAAAACTCTAGAGGCAACAAACAAATTTCTTGACCTAGAGGACATATGTCACAATGTTAATGCCACTAATAACGTTATATCTACATGTGTGCAAGAAACGCTTACCAAGGATTCCTCAAGCAATTACTTGCAAAAGGGAGATGGAAATTGGGTGACCAACCCCAATTGTGTAGAAATGGTAGCTCAAATAAAAGTTCATGAATCTATTATGGACAAGAAGGGGATCGATCCACTCCACAAGCCAAAGGATCCTAGGTTAAGATCCTTCAACGAGAAGCCACCAATTTTGGAACCAAAACTGTGAAGAAACCATTTGGAACATGTCTTTGTGGTGAAAAGTTCAAAACTTCCAATGACAACTGCATCTAAGCTAAAAGCGGATAAAATAAAGAAGTTTAAGCTATATGAATTTGATAAGTGGCATGATAAGGAGAGAAACTATGGAAGTTATGCACCAATGAAATGGAATTGGCAAGGTCGATGGCCTAAGGGTAAATTTACACTCATATGGAGAGTTTAAAAGCGAGATACAGGAGGAGTCCTATCTCCACTTAGATAAAAAATCATGAATGAGAAGACGTATCCGGTCGAGCTATTGACGTTAACTATAGCGTTTCTTGGGAGGCAACCCATGTCTAACTTCCCTACACTTTAGTTCTTTAAGTTCATTCCATTTTATTTTTCCTTTTATCTAACTTTGCTTTGCTTCTTTTATTTGTTTCAATTTTAGTCATAGACTTTTCTTTTTGGTTTAATATTTTTTCTTTAGTTTTCTTTGTCTTATTTTTCTAGTTTAAGTACTTTTATTTCTTTAAGTTTCTTTTATTTTTAAATTCATGAATTTAGGCTTTAAAAAAAAAAAAAAACAGAACAGAAAGTTACATGGGCATGGGACATGGTCATGTCCCAGCTCATATCCATCCAGGCTCTTTCAATGGCCTGTCTCTACAGAAAGTTACACGGGCGTGAGACACGGTTATGTCCCAGCCCATATGCGCTTAGCCTTATGCAACACCCACAAAAAGTTACACGGGCGTGGGACACGGTTGTGTCCCAGCCCATATGTACCCAGTATTAACACGCAAACACAAAGAGTTACATAGGTGTGGGACACGGTTGTGTCTCAACCATATGCGCCCACTACATCCCCCAAACATAGAAAGTTACACGGGCGTGGGACACGGTTGTGTCCCAGCCTATATTCGCCCAAGTCGTCAATGGCAAAACGTGAAAAGTAGATCGTTTGAAGGAGGTCCAAATCTGTTACATCATCTTCTACTCATGAGGGCACTATTGTCGAGCTACTGGCCACTCTTTTTCCACTAGAGTATCTTATGCTTCAAAGCGGGGAAGTATTAGTTTCTTTTCCAAAACATGTATTTCCTTTTTCCCTATGATGTTTTTTTCTTGTTTGAAATCTTGCTATTATGCTTTCTTAGTTATACATTGAGGACAATGTATATTATTAAGTGTGGGGAAGGGATATATATGAAGTTGTTACTATTTAGGAGACCAATTATTCACATTTGAACCAATTAATTTTTAAGTTAACTTGCAATAGGTGATTAACAAGTGTTGAACCAAATTAACTATGTCATCTTGATCATTATTGATCTTATTATACTTTACTAGAATTGATTAGTCAAATCTGTGGAGGGCAAAGTTACGAGTTATTTAGCTTAGGACTTTAAGACTTGAGATTGGAAGAACATCACTAATTGAGAGTTAGTCATGGTTATTTTTAAATTTACTTTTATGTATACCTTTCTCTTAGAAATTTTTAAAGTCCTATAATTTTTAGTGAACAAACAAATGAAATTCTTCTTTATAATTTTTAGTGAACAAACAAATGAAATTCTTCTTTTGAGAAACCCTTGAAAAATCACAATGATTGGAGGTTAAAAGTAATAACAAGTGTATGAATAGAAAAAATTGGTAAGGATTCGTCTTGGTCCGACAAAAGAGCGAGATTGAGTCCTAATGCCAATACTAATGAAAAAAATTGGTATGGATCGGCCTTGGTCCGTCAGAAGAGCAAGGTTCTTTCCCGCTATCAATATAAGGAATAAGTTGGTATGGATCGATCTTGGTCCGTTAGAAGAGCGAGATTCTTTCCCTCTACCAACACAATTGTGCTTAAATAAAGTAAATTTAAAAGACCTCCCAATAAAAGCATGAACTAGGGGGATGATCAGAGGATGAGTGGATGTAAAATGTGTTTATTTTAGATTATGGCGCTTCGTGAGATGGAAGAGAGAATTATATACATTTTAGTCAAATGGACAAAATTTTTATGACTCTTTCCCAATTAGCAAGATGTTGAATCTAATTTTTAGTTTAAGAATCCATGGTTAAATGACTTGGGTAAACTTTAATTTCTATAAATTAACTAATGAACTCTAGTATTAAGTATTGTTGGAGCATTCGAATATGGTCAGGTGAAATGATAACATTGTTAAGGGTGAAATTGATTGACTTTATTATTGCAAGTTAATTGAAAGTGATTTTCTTACCTTTCTTCGGGTTAAGTGTATTTGTTCACCAGTTTCCTAAATAGTGATAAATTTTGTTTAGTGTTTCTTGTCCCAAATGCTTGAGGACAAGCAAATGCTTAGGTGTGGGGAAGTTTGATAACATTAATTTTAAATATATTTCACATGGTGATTTTTTAGTATTTCCCTTACATCTTTGGTTTTCTTTAAAGAAATTGATACTTAATTGAGTAAAATTTTGATTTCAAGGTTTAAACGTGTTCTTAGATTGAAAACGAAGAAAAGGAATCAAGTTTCACTCAATTTGGAGTTCAACTAAATGAGTAATGAAGTTTTGAAGTTACATAGTCTGGGACACAACTATGTCCTCAGGCTGTGTCCATCTAGGAAAATTTGCCAAGGTCAGAAAGTTACACGACCTGGGGATATGACTGTGTCCCAGGCTATGTCTGGTGACGAAAAAAGAAACCTTACAATACATTATAAAAAGACGTACTAGGGTTTTGCACAGAGGATTGGACATTCAAAAGTGAAGAGACTTGAAGAGAAGGAGAAGAAAAAGGCAGAAGCAACACCTAACTTTAAGATTGAAAAGATTTATCATCAACAAAAAGGGTTTTTCAAGTTTTATTTATTGGTTTTATTGGAATTTATTTTTAGTTTCATTATGATAACTTAAGATTCTTATATTTAGAATTATGGAACCTAGGGTTTCATGTGACTATTAGATTGATTGATAGTTTTCAATAAAGTTTCTATCTTTTCTTGATTCAATTATGTTATTTAATTGTTAATTGATATTTTTAGAGTATTAATCTATGATATTATGCATGATGATTGAGAAATCGCATGTGTAATAAGATCTTGACATAATTGGAGAGAATTACATATGTACTTAGAGATAAGATACATACTTTTTTCGGGAAAGTTGTTCGTTTGTGTGGGAATTCATTATACATTAATGCGATTCTAAATTAAATTACTAAGTGAAGAGATTTCGATAAATAATTTAGGATTAGAATTAATATGCTTGAGAAAGGTATTAACTTTAATTGTGAATCCCTCTGGTCAAGAATAATAGAGATTTAATTGGATACATTTTAAGCGATCACATATTAAACACTAGGGGAAATAATTCCTAAATACGTTATTACCTTCTTGAAGTCGTTCTCAGTTTTATCGCTTTCTAAATTGCTTAATCAAGTCTCATAATTAGGGTAGTTTGTTAATTTTAGTATTTTTAATCTATTCAACTCATCACAATTTTCCGATTAAATAATAGAGTTAAGGTTAATATTAGTACTTGAAGTCTCTAAGGGATCGACTTGGACTCACATCCACTATATTAAAATTGATAGGTGCACTTGCCTAATATCAATACACTTAAAGGAAATACTAAATATATACATATATACATAAATACGAAAATAAATAATACATGTATATTATGTATATATCAGATACGTATACTTATTTCTATACCTTATATAATAAAATAAATACATCATATACTCAAAATGAATACTAAGTACATATATATACGAAAATACATGGTACATGTATATACATAGCATATACTAAAATAATTGCTAAGTATATACACATATATATATTCATTTATACATACATATTATACTTAAGAAAAATACTATGTATATATAGACATACATGTATACACTTTAGACCGTACACAATATACATATACCTTTGTGCATAGATACATGTAATACATAAAATAAAATAAAATAAAAATAGCAAATACCTAATATATATGCATATAGTATAAAGTATATATATATGTACAAAAATTAAATAATAACCTTTCTAAATCCTTTTTTAAACTAATTGACCAAATCCTCTTGGTTTTCTTCTTCTTCCTCTTCTTTTTTTTTTTTATTTCCTTTTCTTTACTCTTCGGTTTTGTATGTGTGTGCACTTTGTTTTTGATTTTGTTCTTTCTCTTTTCTTTTACGATTTGTGTATGTATAAATTTTTTGTTTTTTATTTGTTAGCTTCCAAGATTCCAAACATGGAAAGCTCAAATGACAGCAGCAATATAAAGCAAATAAAAAAAAAAAGAAACAATTGTTAGGATAGTTAGGATAATTAATACATTAATTTAGATAAGACAAGCCTATCATTCCATTTGCTTTTCTCCTTTAGAAAGTTAACACCTGTAGGATGTTAAAAAAAAAAAAAAACGTGGGCTGCTATGTGTGTGTGTTGGAATTGTAACGTGGTAGAAGGAAAGAATTGGAGAAGGAAAAAGAAAGAAAAAGGAAAATAAAAATAATTATGTGTAAATTTTCCCAACATGAAAATAATAAAAATAACATTTAAAAATTAATTTTGGGATTTTATGAAAATTTATTAATTTAATCGATACTCATTACATTGATAATAGTTGTAAGTTATTTCAACATTTTTGTTAAGGTTTATACGTGATTTAGTCAATAATTGCGATTGACTATAGTTATATTACTATTAAGTTATATTTATTCATTTTATAAGCTTAAAGTTGTGGTTTTAAGATTTTTGTCAAGTTCAGATTCATTTTCGAGTATTTATGCGTATATTGAATTTAGGGTTTTTTGTACACGATTTTGGTTTGGAGCAAAATTTTAGAGTTTTTATTTTTTGTATTATGTTTGAATTTAAATTTTTAATTAGTTTGAAATTTATCGACTTTGTTAAGTTAGGGTAATTCCCTATAATATTTAAATCGATTCATTACCTAAAACGCTAAATTTGTGGGGTTTACATGACTAGATCCATTCTGCCTCTAAACTAGATTTGGCTCATACCTAAGCATGATACTTGAGTATTGACTTGATCTCGATCAGGTAAGCTAGTCCCTCCAGTTCTCTTTCATCCCCCATTGAGCTGTCTACCTAAGACGCCAAGCTAGTTCCATTGCCAAGGACTATACCTTCATAGGAGTAGTCAAGTACACTTCATTCCAATTCGTTATCACAATTTCTAACCGCTAGCCAATACTTACCCCCTGATACAACATTCGAAAATGATTCCTTTTCATACATTGTACTATTTTACCATTCCACCCCCCCCCCCCCCCCCCCCCCCACTTTTTAGCATTATTCTTAG